>CM022703.1:59247137-59684637 GCA_012295165.1 Asparagus setaceus | reverse complement strand
AGAGAGAGAGAGAGAGAGAGAGAGAGAGAGAGAGAGAGAGAGAGAGAGAGAGAGAGAGAGAGAGAGAGAGAGAGAGAGAGAGAGAGAGAGAGAGAGAGAGAGAGAGAGAGAGAGAGAGAGAGAGAGAGTAGTACAAAATGTTACGATACAATTGAGTCGTAAGAAATTTTGACTACAAAAGAGGGAGTTGTTGCACCAAAGAGAATAATACTGAAAATTACACATTTACGTCACCCAGAATCATAACGGAGAAAGACCTATACAGGGCCCTCTATAGACAAAATCATATGAAGGAGAAAGTGACGTGTCCGGTACAAATCTTATAGTTAATACTTAGCAAAGAAGAACGCCACACATGCTAGCAAAAATCTTAAAATTTAATGTTATTAAACACCGTTGAAGACGCGACTCAAGTCCTTACTCTCTATTTCATTTCCATAAAGAGCTCTATATAAGATTTTTTCTCCCCTAGTAGTCGGCATTTACAGATGGGATTTCGCCAGATTCTACCCTATTGCGTGTCATGAAGTTGAAACCACCGTTGTAATAGGAGGAATCCTAAGAGTGGGAACACAGAGACCTATGTGAGAGCCCTAAATACTTGAGCACAGGCTTTCCAATCCTAATAAAGGAACTTATGCAGTTGGCAGTCGACTTCTGCTTCTGTAAAATCAAAATGTTACATCCTACCGCTTGCGATATACACAAAAAAAAATCTGGTATATAAAAATTTCTAGAAGTCAAGAATTGGTGGATAATAGCATTTCTAAAGAGAGAAATCATGGACAAAAAACCTTCCAAAGTTAAAGCCAGTGGCTTATGTTTCCCTTTTCATTTAGACTGTGTATCTTATACCAGTAACATTTCACATCCCGCTTGAAAATGTTAAATTAAATGATGGGAGCATCTAAAGACTAGATCAACCATATATTATCAGGACAAAAAGACATATTTTAGGTAAAACTGATACATATAAATTATGATTAAGATGTGAATTTTACTATTAAACTTGCTAATGTCTCCACGAGACTAGATAAAAAGTGAGGGAAAAAGAAGAAAGACTTCACCCGCTGGAAAATATTATAGAAGATATTCCCATTATCTCACAATCAATATGATTACAATCTAATTCATTAAGGGAAAAAAAAAAATAGATTCATATGAAGAGGCTATCAAGTATGAGACGAACAAATAAAAATTGATTAACAAACTATAAATAATTTCTTTTGAATGAAAATTACAAGCATAGTGCAGCTCCATGCTATAAAAGTAAAGTTATGAAAGAAAAGTATGAAAGCAAAAATTAAACCATCTGGATCGCTAAGTACCATCTAGCCATCCACAGTATTTATTCAAATATAGGGAGATCATATGACCTTTTTCCTTGAAGATTATTTTCCAAATCCAACTCTGACGTAGAGGTCTTTTGGGAGCTCTTCTCATGACTACCCTCTTTCCTCATCTTTAAGAAGAAAGTATGCCTGCAAGCAAAGGGAATATGCTAAGGCAATCAAAGAATTTTCATCTATTTATACTGTAATGTTCACAGGCTTTATCATACCATCTAGTGTCAGAAGTCAGTTCTGGGTGAAAAGCAGTTGCTAGTATGTTTCCTTGCCTTAATGCAACAATCACTTTTGCATCAGCAGCTGGGTTTTCCTGTTCAATACACACAATCAGATTAAGTGATGTGATATCAGTAATGATTTTCTTTGAGCAATTGATCGTCGTATGTGTAATGATTTTAGAAGCTAACTAAAGTGATCAATTGATTGAGATGATTTGGCCACGTGCTCCGAAGGCCACAAAGTGCATCAATTAAGGTAGCCCTAAGAGAAGTGATAAGATTGTAATTCATGGAATGAAGAGGATCAGAGGTAGCCCTAAAAGAATCTGGTTGGAAGTAGTTAAGAGGGATATGACACTAGTTAACTTAGCAGACCCTTTATTCATTTATTTTTAAGTAAAAAGAAGAAAGGCATGAATCATTGGATAGTACCATTTAAGATTTCTGTGAAAAGATAAAATAGAGTTAAATGTTGTTTTCCAGTATGAGTAAATTGTAATTTTTTTTGTTTCATTTCCGCTAGGAAACTGCCTTAATGACTAAATTATTACTCACAACCGCAATCAATTGTCATGAGACTCGCGACATTTATGTGAAGCATTCAATTTCAATTGATACTTGCATATCACTTTCTAAAACTTCGCCTACAAATATGGCTTATCTATGCCTTAAGAGTTGAATGCTACTCCCATACAAACCTACTTTCCACTTCTTTAGAACTTTTGCACAATATATGTCCCTCTACTCTCCATAGCTTCCTCGGCTAGGAATTTGGCACTAATAAAGAAAGTGAAGATGATCAGTCAGCGAACAGTTGTAAAACATCGTCAATTTTTTGTAGTGTTGCTACAAAGATGACCAAGTTTTGATGGAAATACGCTTAGATGATGATAATGATGATGATAATTGAGACAACATAGCTCTTTGTGGCCAGGGCATATACACGGAAAACTCGATATAAAAGTTTTAGTGCTCCAACCAAATCTGAAACTGTCCATCTATCTATAAAATTACACCACTACTGAAAGCGTCATTTTTCCTTGAGTATAGCATCATACAAATTGCAATGATTTTTTTAACATATATTTTTACACATTTCATGATGGGAGGAACTCAAAAGGAGTGTTATACATCCACACTGGACACAAAAATAGCATGCGAGAGTCAAATACTTGAGCAATATTTCAAAGTCAAATGTCCATGTTGACAGTACAGTGAACACGATTCAGTTATGATGTAGAACACATTGCGGATACTTTCATGGAGAAACGGGATCGTAACAAGCCCAAACACGGACCCGGTCGAGGAAAATAGGTTGCAACGAAGAACGGGTCGTAACTTTCAATCCGTAAGTCGGATTTGGATGATTTTTTTTAAAATCGCGTATTTTTTCGAGAAGGAGCCAACCAAACCAACCGAGGTTCGGTTTGCTCGCCGTTCATTTCGTCAAATTCCTTTCGGATTGAGAGATATCAGCGTTTTCGTCGATTTTTTACTATTTTTAGTAATGTTTTAGGAGTCCGTTTGGATTAGGAAGCAAATCCGATTTGATTCCAAATTTGACCGATTTACTTCCCTAATCGTAGGGAGTCTTTTGAGGATAGTTTTCTTATTTCTATTTTTAGTAGGAGTTCGAGTCATTGTAGGGTTCTTATTTGTTTTCTATTTAAACAGAGTCTTGTAAGCCCTAGATGCATATCTTTTCATCAATAAAATTTTCGTTTAATATATTTTCTTCGTGGATTGAAGCTCTTCGTGGATTCGAGATCAACCCTCGGTGGATTAGAGATTTCAACTTCGTCAATTGGTATCGAGACTTGTTCCTCCGATCCGATGGCGGTGATGAAGCCCTATTTCTCGGCGAGTTCGATGAGTTGAAGACTGATTTTAATCAGATGAAGACCGATGTTAATCAGATGAAGACTACTGTGGAGCGACTTGCGTTGGCAGTAGAGCGTCTGAACACGGTAGGAGTTCAAAATCGCATTGATGGTCGCCAACGACGTGATCCGACTCTACAAGATGACTTCCACAGCGACAACGATTACTATGAAGCTCCACGCCGCGGTTATGATCGCAAAGACCACCGTCTACGGGACAATTATGATGCTGGAGGGTTCAAAATGAAGATGGATCTGCCATCTTTCAACGGGCAACTTCATATTGAAGAATTTCTTGACTGGATTGCAGAAGTGGAGAGATTTTTCGAATATATGGAGATCCCAGATGAACGGAAGGTTAAGTTGGTGGCCTACCGACTTAAGGGTGGAGCATCTGTTTGGTGGGAATCAGTATGCATGAATCGATCTCGCCAAGGAAAGCCGAAGGTCGATAGGTGGGAGAAGATGAAGAAGTTGCTGAAAGCCCGTTTCCTATCTGGTGACTATGAACAAGTCTTGTTCGGACAATATCAAAATTGCAAACAAGGTGGAAGAATAGTTGATGAGTACACGCAGGAGTTTTATCGGTTATCCTCCCGCAATAATTTAAACGAGAACGAGTCGCAACAGATATCTCGTTACACTGAGGGATTGAGGTTAGCAATTCAGGATCGTGTGTCTTTACAGCAAACATATACCTTGACAGCAGTTAGCCTAGCCCAAAAGGTGGAGCGACAACTTGGACGAAATAATAAAGGATCGTGGGCAGCTTCCGACTGGTCGCGCACGAGTTTCAATCGTGACGGGAAAAAACAGTCTCAAACCGCTCCTGCTCAAGATCCTACAGCTGAGAAGAGTACAAGGCCGACGTCAACAACAGCAAAGAAGACTACACCACCGAACCCATATGCCAACCTGATCTAATCAAGTGCTATAGATGCGGTGAACCTGATCATCGATCCAATCAGTGCCCTAAACCAGGTGCTGTGCATATGGTGGATCATGAAGAGGAGGATGCAGACGAAGACAACGCTGAAGACTATGACCGTGAAGGGGTGAGTGCTGATGATGAGAATCAACTCTCATGCGTTGTGCGACGATTATTATTGGCTCCAAAGACAAAAGAACCACCCCAGAGGTATAATATCTTTCGCACGAGGTGCACGATAAAACAGAGGACTTGTGATGTTATCATTGATAGTGACAGTAGTGAGAATATTGTCTCTCGACGTATGGTGGAGAAATTAGGACTGAAAACAGAGAAACATCAGTCTCCCTACAAGATCAGTTGAATTCGCAAGGGTAATGATGTACAGGTCGATGAGGTGTGTCGGGTGTCTTTTTTCATTGGCCGTAATTATGTTGATGATGTTATATGCGATGTAGTTGAGATGGACGCCTGTCATATGCTGCTAGGCAGGCCATGACAGTTTGATGTTGATGCCATGCACAGTGGGAAGAACAATGTTTACATCTTTAAGAAGGATGGTCGCCAAGTTGTGCTTTTGCCTCTTACTGAGAAGGGGTCAATCAAAACAAATGTTGCTGAAAAGAAGACGTTTTTGGTTAACAATGAAGATTTCATGAAAGATGTGAAACAGTCTGATGAGATTTATGCTCTTGTTGTTTCAGGAAAAGAGGATTCTGCCTCCACCGAAATTCCACCCGAAGTTCAGACCCTTTTGCAACAATTTGATGCAGTTATGCCTGACGAGCTTCCTTCTGAATTACCAATGCTTCGAGACGTCCAACATCAGATTGATTTCATCCCTAGATCACGCTTACCAAACCTGCCACACTATCGAATGAGCCGAAGGAAGGAGAGATCTTGCAAAAATAAGTGGACGAACTCATACAAAAGGGCCTTATCCGAGCTAGCATGAGTCCGTGTGCCGTGCCAGCGTTACTTGTCCCAAAGAAGAACGGAGAGTGGCGCATGTGTGTGGATAGTAGAGCTATCAATAAGATTACTGTGAAGTATCGATTTCCTATCCCTCGCCTGGATGACATGCTGGATATGTTATCTGGATCAAAAGTATTCTCTAAACTTGATCTCAGGAGTGGCTATTATCAGATTCAGATTAGGAAAGGAGAGGAGTGGAAGACTGCCTTCAAGACAAAAAAGGCCTGTATGAATGGTTGGTCATGCCTTTTGGCCTTTTCAATGCTCCTAGCACTTTCATGCGGTTGATGAATCAGGTATTAAAACCCTTTATCGGCAAGTTCGTTGTAGTTTATTTCGATGATATCCTGATTTATAGCCAGACCGAGTCCGTGCACCTGGACCACTTGAGGGAGGTACTAACAGTTTTGCAGGAGAACAAGTTGTATATCAATCTGAAGAAATGCAACTTTATGACTAGTAGCCTATTGTTCTTGGGCTTTGTCGTCAGTGCAGAGGGCATCCATGTTGATGAAGAGAAGGTGCGTGCTATTCGAGATTGGCCTACGCCGAAGACCGTCAGTGAAGTTCGTAGTTTTCATGGCCTAGCCACTTTCTACAGGAGATTTGTTAAAATTTTAATAGCATTGTGGCATCTATTACTGAGTGCATGAAGAAAAGCAAGTTTAATTGGGGAGAAGATGCGGACCGTAGCTTTGCATTGATCAAGGAGAAATTATCCACCGCACCAGTACTTACCTTTTCAGATTTTCAAAAGGTGTTTGAAGTTGATTGTGATGCGTCCATCGTAGAAATTGGCGGTGTTCTATCTCAAGAAGGGCGTCCAGTTGCTTTCTATAGTGAGAAACTCAACAAAGCTCGACAGAAGTGGACTACGTATGAACTGGAGTTGTATGCCATAGTTCAGTCTTTAAAGCATTGGGAGCACTATTTAAGCTCGCGGGAGTTTCTACTTAATACTGATCATCAGGCTTTGAAGTCCATCAATAGTCAGACTACCATCAACCGTATGCATGCTCGTTGGATAGCGTTTCTGCAGCGTTTCACCTTTGTTTTGAAGCACAAGTCAGGGCAGCAGAATAAAGTTGCAGATGCACTTAGTCGGAGCTGGTTTGTTCGTGACTTTGCGAGAGGTGACCGGATTTGAATACTTGAAGGAGTTGTATGCGTAAGATGAAGACTTTAAGGAGATTTGGAACTACCACAACAAAATCAATTAGTCCGGATTTTCATATTCGGGATGACTATTTATTTCATGGAGATCGGTTGTGCATACCCGAGTTCATTGAGAGAACGAATATCTGAGACCTACATCTTTGGCGGACTAGGAGGACATTTGGGCGTGACAAGGCGATTGCTTTCATTGAAGAGCGATATGCGGCCTCAAGCGAAGAAAGGGACAAAATACGCGGCGTTGCCCGGTGTGTCAAGTTGCCAAGAGGCAGTCCCAAAACACGGGATTGTATACACCTTTACCTGTTCCTGATGCGCCATGGCATGATATATCGATGGATTTTGTGTTAGGCCTTCCTCGAACCCAATGAGGCATGGATTCTGTTTTTGTTGTTGTTGACAGATTTTCAAAGATGTCACACTTTATTCCTTACAAAAAGACTGCAGATGCTAGCAACGTTGCCAATCTTTTCTTTCGGGAGATAGTTCGCCTTCATGGAGTGCCAAAATCCATCACATTTGATCGTGATTCTAAGTTCTTATCTCACTTTTGGAAGACTTTGTGACAGCGATTCAATACTTCACTTAAATTCAGCACTACCTACCACCCTCAAACGGACGGACAAACTGAAGTGATCAATCGTACTCTCGGTAACCTTCTTAGATCCATCTCTGGTGATCGTCCGAAACAGTGTGATCTTGCTCTAGCACATGCTGAATTTGTTTATAACTGTATGGAGAGTCGAACTACAGGCAAGACTCCCTTTGTGATTGTGTATGGAAGGCTTCCGAACCATTATCTTGATCTAGCCCCACTACCTAATCTTTCAGGATAGAGTATTGCTGCAAATCATATGGCTGAAAAGATACGTGCTATCCAGCAAGAAGTGAAAGAAGATAGAGAAGTCTAATGCTAAATACACGGCGGATGCTGATCAACACAGGAGGAAGAAGGTGTTTGAGGAGGGAGACATGGTGATGATATTCTGCGAAAGGAGCGTTTTCCAGTGGGCACCTACAACAAGCTGAAGAATAAAAAGTATGGTCCGTGTAAAATACTGAAGAAGATTAATGACAATGCTTATGTCGTTGACCTTCCTGCAGGTTTGGGGATTTCTCCTAGTTTCAATGTTGCAGATTTGTTTGAGTATTATCCGCCAGAGGGAATAACTCTTCATGCGAGTATAAGCTCGGGGTCGAGCTCTTTTCAAGCAGGGAAGACTGATGTAGAACACATTACGGATACTTTCATGGAGAAACATGATCGTAACAAGCCCAAACGCGGACCCGGTCGAGGAAAATAGGTTGCAACGAAGAACGGGTCGTAACTTTCAATCCGTAAGTCGGATTTGGATGATTTTTTTAAAATCGCGTATTTTTTCGAGACGGAGCCAACCAAACCAACCGAGGTTCGGTTTGCTCGCCGTTCATTTCGTCAAATTCCTTTCGGATTGAGAGATATCAGCGTTTTCATCGATTTTTTACTATTTTTAGTAATGTTTTAGGAGTCTGTTTGGATTAGGAAGCAAATCTGATTTGATTCCAAATTTGACCGATTTACTTTCCTAATCGTAGGGAGTCTTTTGAGGATAGTTTTCTTATTTCTATTTTTAGTAGGAGTTCGAGTCATTATAGAGTTCTTATTTGTTTTCTATTTAAACAGAGTCTTGTAAGCCCTAGAGGCATATCTTTTCATTAATAAAATTTTCGTTTAATATATTTTCTTCGTGGATTCGAAGCTCTTCGTCGATTCGGAGATCAACCCTCGGTGGATTCCGAGATTTTAACTTCCGCGCTGCGTCAAGTTAATAAAGGCTTCAGTTATATATTTGCACCTTACCAAATACCCTTTTGTGTGTGTGTGTGTGTGTGTGTGTGTTTTTTGTTTTTTTGGGAGGGGGGGGGGGGTGGGGTTGGAATGAGGTGTTATCTTCCTAGTATCACTTCTAGATTTACCAAAGTTCACTTCCAAAAGTAAGTTATATCTCAATTGCTCATTGGAAGTCTATAAAATGTTTGATAACCAGTTAAGTAATAAATCATCAATACAGATAGCTAGACAAAGGAGCAAGTATCACCAATTTACCAAAAGTAATGAAACCAATCTCTTAATATGAACAAGGTTCATAAAAATGTCAATATTACTATCATCTGTTTAAGCTGAAGTTAAGAGAACCTGACTAATTGATTTTTTAGAAAAGGAATTGTACAAACTAAAAAGATGATTTAGTTGTTCATGGTTATTAAATGACCACGATAAAAGATCAAACCTCCTTTCTTTCAACAGCTGGGGTCAGGCTTGACAATTTGTCTGAGGGTACAGGATAATCAGCAAGTACTTCGACATCAGGTCCTGCTTCTAATACAGCTGGTGCACGTATAAACACTGCACGGAAGGTATCAGGGCCCCCTTCATTTTTTGCAAGCTTAGGAACTGCAAGGTCGGCTTCAAAGCTCTGAAGCTGCAAAAATTTCAAAATATGTGGACAAGCAAGCAATCAAAATGTACTCGACTTTCCTCAACAGATAAAAAAGGAACATCAATATATGGCATGGCATTAAGTTCAGATTGTTGTACCTGACTACCAAAGAAATTCCTATGAACAGTGCAGTCAAGACCCCCAATGAACTCCTGTCCTCCTGACTTTTGCCCTAAAAAGTTTAATTACATTACTTTTGGAGT
Organism: Asparagus setaceus; assembly: GCA_012295165.1. Lineage (NCBI taxonomy): Eukaryota > Viridiplantae > Streptophyta > Magnoliopsida > Asparagales > Asparagaceae > Asparagus > Asparagus setaceus. The sequence continues at coordinate 59,675,431 of CM022703.1, read as the reverse complement.
TAGATATTTTGACTACTTGAACCCCAGAAAGATAAAATTGCAGTTCAGAATAATTACCGATGGCCTTGTTTGCTAGGAAAATAAGTCCTGCACAAGTCCCCCACACGGGTTTCCCTGCATTAACAAACTCTCGCAAGGCGGGAAACTGCAAATTGAATAGATTTGAAATGCTAAGCGTCAATTCAAATGAACACCATAGTTTTGCTTACAAGCAGTAGTAAAAACAGCATCACTAAGAGAGTAACTTCTAGAAATCCAACGTCTTTTTTGTCTATATTTGTTGTAGCAGATATTTGATATCAATGTTGAACTCCATAATACAACAAATATTAGGACCCTTTTTCACATGATGAGCATTGAATTCAATTGAGAAATGGGAACCACACATTTTCCATTTTCTGAGCTTGTGCATCATTACATTTCACAAATGCCTTGCAAAGGCATCAATGGAAATGATAACTAAGCTCCCATAAACATTCAAAGAATAACAGAAAAATAGAATAACTTAGAAATGGAGAGGAAAGGAAGCACTTTCTCTGAAGAGCTAAAAGAGGAAAGAGGATATTGTCTTGCGGATAGCATCCAAGATCAGTATAGAAATAACTCAATAAGCCTAAGGATAGTAATCCCACAATTATTTTGGATTGGTTACAATTACAAAACTACTTTTCCAATAACAGTTAATGAGATATACGAGAATCTATATAACACCCAACCAAACTTTTTGGATCATTATTCTAAGGGTTCCCACACAAAAAGGAAAATAGGTCCAATCCAAAGATTTTCACCTTAAATGAACTGAGATTTTCATCTAAGGCCTAAAGCTACCGCTAAACCCAGGCCTGTTGGCAGGTAAACAGGAAAGTCCATGATAATTTTATAATTTAGACTTTTGATTAATAGCAAAGAGCCTAGACTGGAGAGCATCTCGATATGGTCAATTAAGAAGGATATAAATAATTGTCAACTTAATTGAGGAAATGTTTCTTAATAATGTGGAATTGAAGGAAAAAGTTGATATAGCTGGCCAATAAATTTTGTGATAAAGTTTTAATGATTCTTGTATCTAATATGCAAGTGCCGTATTAATAAAAAATATAAACAAATAGAACATCCAATTTTAAAAATGATTGTATTTATTACTAAATAAAGGTTCTACGTTCATCGAACGTTAATTTAACTATCCAGTTTACCTAATAGGAATGCCCTCTCTAAATGTATTAAGGAATGTGAATGAAAAAGTACACTGAGGATTGTCTACTTATTCTTTATAAAAGTTTAAGCACTGCATTTAAAAATTCAATTTTCTTTGGAAATAACAAGGGTTAATTGCAGATGCACCTATACATAAGTGCTTAGCCTCTTATTACCTTCTAACTTTTTAATCAGTAATAGGACCCCGATGTCTGAATGGAGTTATCTTATGTATATGTATGTGTGTACCTATATACACACACACACATACATATATGTATATATATAAATATACTTATATACATATGTTTCTGTGTGTGCGTGCATTTTTTTCCTTTTTCTTTTTTTTTTTACTTTTTTTTGGTGGGGGGGGGATATATAGAGGACCGCTGCTCTGCAACATAGTGACGTCACGTGACACCCACGGGACAAGTACAGATAACAGAGATATAATATCAGATGGTCAAAGCGCTAATAAAAAGTGTTAGAATATAAAATATAACCCTTAATCCTCACCACAACTTCGAAGTTATGGTGTATTGGTTGGGACTTTAAGATGGTACCAGAGCAACCCAAGTTCAAAACCCACCGTCGAAGTTATGGTGTACTGGTTGGGACTTTAAGATGGTATCAGCAGGGCCGGCCCCGAGGTTTCGGTTGCCCTAGCCCAATTCAATTTTGGTTGCCCCTTATATTAAAAATTTGGTATGAACAATAACGATAAAAATGAATACATATAATACCATTTAGCGTTCTATAACGATAATAACGATAAAAATTACCTGATTGTGTCGGAGGAGTCAGCGGGGTGTCGGGGTGAAGTCTGTGAAGACTAAAGGACGGGTCCGACGAGGACAGAGAAAGGTCGGAGACTGGGAGGCTCGGAGCGCGTGAGAGAGAGAGACTAAAGGACGGAGACTCGGAGGCTAAATTGGAATGACGGGGTTTGGTTGAGGTTAGGGCTAAATTAGAATCATGGGTAACGGGTTGCCCCCGGGCCCTGGGTTGCCCCAGCCCCGGGGCTTAGTGGGCTTACCCCAGGGCCGGCCCTGGGTATCAGAGCAACCCAAGTTCAAATCCCACCGGCCACATAGTTAATAAGGATTTTTTAAAAAATGATACCGCTGCCTGAGTCCAGGTTTCAGACAAAAAGACTTTGGAGTTATGATGTATTGATTGGCAGCGATCACCCTACTAGTACATAGATTGTATTCGCAATTAACCCAAACAACAATGAAGTCAAGGATTAAGGAAGAGACCTAAATTTCCTTTCCTTTTCTTACTCATCCAACTGATGATGACACAATCAGTTGACACACAAAAAATACAAGATCAAGTTTTACCCATAAAAAAACAAGAGACATAGAGATATCTCCAACAAGATTATATCTGGGAAACCCCAATTTTTACACAAATCCAAAAAAAAAAAAAAATCAAAAATTTTAAAAAAAGTGGAGTTAGAACAAGAACAAGGAGACAGACCAAGTTGTGGTAGTTGGCGAGCTTGGCCATGGTGGTGCTCTCGCCGCCGGGGATGATGAGTGCATCGACGCCGGAGAGCTGCTCCGGCTTCCTTATCTCCAATCCCTTCACCCCTATTCTCCTCAAAGCTAAAAAAAAAAAATCATTAATAAATAAAAAAAAAAAGAAAAAAAACCCAAAATTAAAAAACTCACCCGCGATGTGTTCGTTGAAAGACCCCTGAAGCGCGAGAACACCGACCGCCATTGCAGAGAGAGAAAGAGAGAAGCCCAAAACTGCCCACTTTATTTGTTTTTGTTTATATTAAAGCTGGAATTTTTGGGATTAATTGTTTGAAAATCCAAAGGCCTTGTGTTTTTCTTGAGGCGGCGGATACTTGGATCCTGCTTCGCTTTTATTTTTGCTTTAGAGCAGCGGGCTCCACTTTACGACTGTACTCTATATATTGGGCGGCTGCAACTAGATCTTGGGAACCTGAATCTCTCGCCTTCGTTCATGACTCGTTTAGTAGGACTCTTCATTTAGCCCAAGGAGAATGATGGGCTGGGCCCAATTAAACAGAACAGCCCATAGTGTTTAGAAGGAAAATTAAGGTTAATTGGAACGTGTCCAATTATCACAATCCTTATATTTATTCAAATTTCAAGGACTGATATGAAATCTCATAAGACTCTATATATTATCTTAAAAATCACTGCTGTCCTTAAAACCGCTATTGTGAACACCAATATTGTGATGGCGAAAATCTTATGTAACTACATCTAAGCCTTTGAAATTGGAATAGAGGGTAAGGATTGGGTAATTAGACATTCCAATTATCAACAAGATGGAGAGGATCCGAATTCAGAAGGAATAAAGATAAAAACTACATTACATAACCATTTCGCTATAACATCATTAAGAGACAGCCTATGGCAGATTAAGAAATTCGGTCATAGCATTCATAAATTTTCCAAAATTTCCATTAATACAAGTCCTACCTACATTCACAATCTTTTCAGATTAACTCAATTTTATACATAACACAAATACAGGAATAAAAATTCCTCTTTAACTTACCAGTGGCTTGCTACACACTGACTGCAAATCTTTTAGGCACAAATGCAACAGACTTCAACATGGTCTCCGACCAATAAACCATAGCCCTGTGCAAAGCAATTGCTGATGCCGTTGCAAAAATAGTTAAACAACACCAACAGGCTCTGAGCATCAATAGAGGTTGCCTTCTTACATCCTTCATTATCTTGTAAGAAATGACTCTCAATCGTCGATCTCGAAGTGCGTTCTGTAACAAAAGTGCAGTGTCTTCTTGTCTTTCAATTTCAGAGAAGTGATGGTCACTGAGAGCTGATGCTTTTTCCCCTCCTAGGGTCCTGAGCATCCATTTGTAGATCACATCAGCAAGAGTTTTGCTCATATGCTGACGGAATATAACTGCATCTTTTGAAACCACTGCTTGGGTTAAAGACCCCGAATCCTGTAATAGAACATTTGACATTTGAGAGAGTCAGTCACCTAAAAAAGTCGATGTTCAAAAAGATGTAGATCAGCAAAGTTCAAGATCTAGGAAAGTTTTTCAAACAGATTTGTTTCTTTATTGCTAAAACGTAATAATGATGTGTATTCCTGGTGTTTATGTTCTTTACACTGGAAATGAAGCATGAAAAATAAAAGGCTAAATATCATAAAACCCCCCTTAACTTTGGACGATTATCAGAAAGCCCCCCTTGACTATCAAAATATCAGAAAACCCCCTTTAAGTTTAGGGGTTATCAGAAAACCCCTTTAACTTTGAGATTTAATCAGAAAAACACCCCTAATGTAGGGGGTTTTTCTGATAAACTCTCAAAGTTAAAGGGCGTTTTCTGATAAAATCTGAAAGTTAAAGAGCGTTCCGTGATAATCCCTATACTTAAGGGGGTTTTCTGATATTTTGAAAGTTAAGGGGGCTTTTTCAATACTCGTCCAAAGTTGGGGGGTTTTCTGATATTTACCTAAAAATAAAGAGAGAATAGCATTGATTATAATATTATTAATATAGTTATCACATAAATAATGTACCAAGAAGTTACAACTAAATTATGTAGGTAACTAAGTTCTATGTTGGCAGTGGGCTACCTGCGGGCAACCCTCCTTTATCCTGATTCAGAAACATGCAGTGAAAGACAAACATTAAAGAACCAACAAGTTACAAACATTCACAAATAACCTATGAGTTTATTCTTTCCTGCCCCTTACGGTAACATAAACATTTAGAGAACTGAGACTTAGGAGTAATTTTCATGACTACCATGCATTTCGGTGACATGAGCTGAAGGGACATTTCTTGTACAATGTATGCAGATTCCTGTGGAGAGTAGCCAAGTCATCTGATTTGGGTTCCATTAGGAGTTTTGAATACTTATTATACTTGACGAGTTATTTATGTGACCACTAGATGGCTGTATTGTGTGCTATATAGTCCCTTGGTCTTAAAAAAGTGTGTTTATTTTTTTCTAACCTTGTAAGCAACCATCTTTGGCCTTCCTCTCAGACGATTACCACTGCTATTCTTTCCCACATACTCCTGCCCACTTTCCACACCCTTCTCAAACTTTAAGACTAAAGCTTCTATAAGCCGAACAAAATCTCATATGTAAGATCTTTTTGTCATCTGTTGCTTCATCCACCGCATCCAAGTGCACCATTATCCACAGATGCTCGCAACATTGTGCAAAAAAAGGAAGGAATTCATGGCATCAAAGTAATAAATTGACTGCATGTTTTTCTTACCTCTTATCAGATAGGGTTTATAGAAAATTTGTTTCCTGGCTAAGGTCCCTTCTAGTCTGTGGTGATTTTCTGTGCAGTGCATCTAATAAGATAATTTTAGAGCTGCACACATGAAGATCCTCTCTGTGTGTGCTCCTGCTACCTCTATGACAGGCACACATAAACACAAAACATGCTCCCAACAAAGGACCACGTATAGTATTTACAGCTTATCATTTAAATAGTTCCACCTCTGCGTATTCAAGCTTCTCTGTTAAATAGCATAGGCATTAAGACAATAAAATGAAGCATTCGTCAAAAGGAATAACTTCAAGGTTCAAAGGCCACCAAGATAGCTGGGATAGGCATAGAAAGTTGGTCCTTTTCCCCCTACGTACTGGTCTATTTATTCATTAAATGAGGTAACTTTGATTATCTTCGTCATCATCATCAACCAACGCTTCCCAAAATGGCGTCAGCGATGAAACCAGACTAAAGGTCAAGAAAACTCTAGAAAGTAGTTCATCACAACAAATATGACCAGGTATCAGCCTGACATCAACTTGTGAACCCTCTAAAGGTGGTGTCAATTTACTTAGCCAAAGCAAGTATGAGTGTGGTCTCTGCCATAAAACCTTTCAAGGCCAGTTGTTGACCTGTCCGAGCCATGTTGGTTCTTAGATGACTCGCCTGTCCCAGCCATGCAGTAGTAGAAACTAAATAATAACAAAGAGGAAAGCAACACAACATAAATATATTACTGTAATAGACTTAAACATGAAGTTTATAGGTCATCAAATTGGGCCATACCGCCGTCATAAGTACTCTTCTTAATACAACACCATTCTTTGATGACAGGAGCCTCAAAATTAGGTTTGCCACTTCAAACACATCCCCTTCTGCATATTTTCGGCGCCCAGAAGATTTATTCACACTAGAAATATTCACACCATGTGTGCCTAATCTGCATCCACCATATCAAGATCAGAACTTCGTAACCCGTGAGATCAAAACTAAAGAATAGGATAACAGTTATGAAGTATTACAGAAAATCATATAGAAATAGATCACTAGATCTGCTACAGGAATTACGTGCCCAAGGCCAATACAAGTTCAAGAATGGAACAGAATGACATTCCAAACTAAGATTACCGATCAGGATTGATGAAAATGGGATAAGCCTTGTGATAGGAAAACATCTAAAATATATGAGATAGGACAATATAAGTTAAAGCTTAGATGTAAATTTGTCCTCATGCAAGAGATCAGATTCATTTAATAGTCTGCATTATTAGAATTGGAAAATAAACCTTACAACATGCGTTCAGGATAAGGTGGTTGAATTGTCGTATATGCCGCTTAGGTTCTAAACTTACATGTAGTCTATAGTGAGTGAAGGGAGACAAAACTTGTAAAACCTTTGCTAGCTTAAGGTAATATAGCTTGCATGGGTTACCTCGAAGAGCCCACTCTCAGAAACATCAAGATCTTATTCCATTGGAATTCTTTCTTTTTGTTGAAGACAACCTGTATTATGCCAACAAACAATAACTCAATCAATAGCATATACTACGACCAACCAAATAGTGAATAGCAATATGATGAATGTGTCAAAGCCAAGAGAAGATAGACGAACATGAATGATCCTCAAAGCTACACATGATGAAGCACACATTTTCAACAGATAGAACACATATTTTGTAAACGTGCCAGATTCAATCATTCATAATTATGAAATTGTGTAAGTGATAGAAGGGAAGAATGATTAGACTTTGTAATGGATAAGGAAATATACAACATTAAGTTGTTATCCCCTTCTTCCTTGGCATAACTCCCTCCCAATATGTCATTTAGCACGTAACCTCCATAGAGTTGTAATTTGGATGCATATCCTTCAAATTTTTTGTCCTTTCATTATCTTGTCTATCTCGTTTTTAAGTCATGAACTTGACAGAGCTCTGATAAAGCAAACAAAAAAGTAGATAGAGTGTCCATAAGACCATCACCAAATTAATTATGGGTTTTCAGATATACCCTAAGTTGCATGGGTATGGGTACGGGTACGGGACACGTCAAATTTGCAAAAAGAAGGGTACAGGGACACAGCTATAAATATGTATTTTATGTATATTTATATGTATTAAAATTAATAACTTACATAAGATGAATATTTTTTTTTCATTTATATGAGACCAATATATTAGAAATAGATGTGAAGTGTAGAATATACACCCAAGAAGTGTATGAGGAGTGTTTTAAATTAAAACATGTAGTATACGTTTGAAAAAACGAATGCATATATTCAAGAAGTGACAAGTAGTTTAGGTACGGGTACAAATACGTGTCAGGCACGGGTACGGCTTCCAAATAGAAGTACCCATGTAACATAGGATATACCCCATAAATCTTTATCTCAAATACAGCACGATATAACTAAAATACCCTCTTCTACTTGTATTTGTTTTCCATTTCTTTGACACGTGGCTGAGGAATATATATATGCATGTATGTATGCATGTATTAATGTGTGTGTGTGTGTACATACACACACACACACACGGATATATATATATATATATATATATATATATATATATATATATATATATATATATATATATATATATATATATATATATATATATATATATAATATCTGATGAGGGGTAGATTAAGATGTGACTTGATGAGGGTATATAACAAACTCATTCAGTATTCATGTTTGGTGATGATGTGTATTTTATTTCATCATTGGTGATCCATTCAAACATATTCGAGTTTGGCACACTTGAATCATGTTTTCTTTAATGAAACATCGAGTTTCCTATAATAAGAACCCAATTAAAAGAATTGTCAACGACATAGGTGAAGAAATAGAGTTCCTGGAATTTTTGTTTTTATTTTTGGTTAATAAATAGAGTTCCTGGAAGTTGAGATCTTTGTTTGGGCTTTTTAGAAGCATGTGTTTCTCTTCACCTGTTGATCATAAATCTTTCTAAAAACTTCTAGAGTAAGAAAGTTTATGGAAATCTTAAGATAATATAAATAGGTTCAAAATCACAAGGGAATGCTGAAAAGCTCATCCAACTTCAGATTCTTTTTTTTAAATACAATGGACAATTACTTGATTCACACAGCATTATATCAATCATCATGGCAACAATGTTGAAGAAATAATTTTCCACAGAAAAAAGGAAAGGAATTGACCAGACAAAAAGTAGGTAGAATTTTGAGATACAACTACTGCTATGCCTACAGATATATATAACCCCACTAGTCAGGTAGACCTATTAATTCTTCATTTACTCTGGAAGGATAACACATCTTCAACAGCTCTTTCCTACAATTTCTCATTTCATACAACTCCACTATCATTTTCCCAACCCATATCCCATAGAGTTCTACTTCCTCACACACAGGCGCGCGCGCGCGGACACACAACAACAACAACAACAAAAACAACAAAAAAAAAAAAAAACAAAAAACAATTTTTTTAAAAGTTACCCTTACATTTTCCCCATACAGGTACTCGTTCAAGTTTACTCCAAAGAGATAATACAGGATAAGGATGAAATGAAGCATCACAAGAAAATGTGCTACGTTCTGCAGATCTTCACCAATGTGTTTATTTAAGAAAAAGAAAATGAGAGGAAGCAAAATTTTTTGGTTTAAACAGAGCCATAAACGCAATCAAATAATAGAATGCAGATAACAGAAAATAGTCTAATGCCACAAGCTGAAATTAACATAAAGTGGAGAGAACGATTACTGAGTTTAGGATTGTCCTTGTAGGAGCTGAATTATCATAAAGAAGCTTCTGAACAACATAAGGATATGCAGCTTGAAATGTCTTGAACTGCGGATCTGCTGCCACAGCTAATCCTGAAAAAGCAAAAAATAAAATAACATATGTAAACAGCATCTAAATGCATCAAATGAGAAAATATACAAAGGGTATGGAAGAGCTAAGTTAATTTGCATGTCCCAACCTTCTAAGGAAGCAAGAGAACGCAAGACCAGTGTAAAATATGGGGGCATGCGGAAGTGATATTTAAGTGCTACAGATAAAATTTTCCCAAGAACCTGAAATACATATATTAGTTAGTCAGCACACAGCAAACAGACAATTAAAAAAAATCATGTTGCTCAAGCTAACATTAAAAATTGCAAGAAGAACTGGAACAGTTTATGACCATCAAAACCTTCTATCAACAATGTTGCTTAAGAGTATGTTTCAGAACTATAAATTAAAATCCACTTGGCTTATAATCAAGGTTTTAAATATCGGTTATCGGGGATTTATCAGACGGTCAAAATTCGTATCGGATAGCGGCTATCGGAGATATATCGGGGATAAGTAGTATTTATCGGAGTGATATTACCGGATGGTGTATATACATAATATAATATCCTAAAATGTAATCTAACCATACTTAATGAAATATAAACATACCAAAATGTAAATAATCATGTTTAGGCTCACTAACCAATGGTAGAAACTTGCTTCTTTATCGCATGATGAAACCATTCGAATGCATAGTTAGTAAAAATGGAATAACATACAAGCAAATAACAAGATAACATAAAGAATGAAGAATCAACATAATTATTGTGTAATCACGGGATTATAAACTAACTTACTAAGTTGAGATTTAATAGTTATGAGCCATGCCAATATTCATAAACAAATATAAGCTAATCACCAAACAACCATGTTCCAAAAGCAACAAATAGTTTATAATTCTTAAACATCCAAAGAGCAAACCCAAACCCAAACCAAAGGCCGATAATTCCGATATTTTGAGCCGACAATATCGGCCGATGACTCACTTTATCGCCGTATTATTGCCGATAAACATCCAAAAACGATAACTGATTTAAAATCAAACTTATCATAGCGGAAGGCCCCCAAAACTGATAAATCGCCGATAATATCGGTTTATCGGCCGATATTTAAAACACTGCTTATAATCCATCTGTGGATCACAATCCAAAGTGTTTGGTACATTTAGATGATTATAATCCATTTTCAAACTTTACATGTTTGGCAAATGAGTGGATTATAATCCACCATTGTTGTTAAAATGACCAAAAAGGACATGGCTCTGAATTTAAGCATTAGACCACTTATCAAAACAATTTTTTTAAGGTTTATAATCCATAAAAATCTGGCACCCTAGCTTATTTTTTGGTGGATTATAATCTAAAATAATCCACTTGCCAAACATGCAAAAGTGGATTATAATCGGCAAAAGTGGATTATAACAATCCACTTCGTCCATTTGCAAAAGATGCTCTAAGCACTGTGATAGAATGCAGAATAAAAATTATCTCCATATAGTTGATGCCACTATAACCAAAACTTAAATGTAAAAAGATTTGTTGTCCTCTTTGCATAACAGAATTCAGAATAAAAATATTTTCAGAGGCAACTCATCATAGTGGACTACGTTTACGACTAACATAATAGTAGAGACATACAAAGAATATTACAAAGTTTAGTTAAAAAATATTATATTTTATCCTCTCAAACAAAATAATACTGAAGATATTCAACTTTGCTGCTCAGCATAATAGTCACTGGACTAGATGGCTTCCAACTTGGTAATGAATATGAATGAGAAAGAAATGGATCACGGCATATAATAAATCAACCTAGCACTAACCTTACTGAATTTAATATCTGGAATGCCATCTCTGAAGACAACCTCACCCAACGATCCTTCCAAATCCTGAAACATATTAATTCAGCAAGAAAAAAGATGATACATTTAACTCCAAGGTGCTTCTAAGGCAACAGAAAAAGGGAATAGCCTATAGCCAGGTACTGTACAGAGGAAATCACACTAAACAGTAATGCAATTAAATTACTGTCCCGTGCCTCGTGGTGCAACACTGCATAATTTTACATGCAGAAAAAAGTAAAGACGAGTATTTTAACATAAATGGATGTCAAAAGATTAAATGCCAGGGTAGGCCATCTTAAGCTTGATATATAAACCCAAGTTCAGAGTCAAGGATACATCACCAAGGGAAATTACAAAATATGATCAATCATTAGAGACATAGGATGAATACTGCCCTTTACTTAACACTGAAGTACTTACAACACTCCTATAAGAAACAACAATGTCCATCAGCACTAAATTACCATAATAGGAAAAGAGTTCTGTTTTCCACATTTTTAGTTTTTTCTATATCAATATAAAATTTCTGTTTCTTCTTTTTGGTTTCGCATAGTGGAAGAATCATTCCAAACCTGATATACAGAAAAACAAAGAATACTTGTCGGTAGTGCTTAGGAAGAAGGGACTTCTTATCTTTCTGCTTGAGTTTTCTAGAAGCGTCGAGCTTCAAATATTATTAGAGGCTTCCTTGATTGAATCATATCTTAAAGGTAGATATAACGTGAAACACATTCCTGCAGCTTATTCCTAAAATAATAAAAAAGGTTATGGAAAATGCTTCAAGCAACTCTTAGGGTGCTCATTTGAGTACAAACACAACCCTCAGATAGTTTTTAAGGGGACATTGTAACTTTTTGGCAGTATAAAAAGACCCATGTTTATCTCCTTGAAAATTGTGTAGCTAATTGTAACACTGCTTGTGTTTATGATATTACCTGTTGTTGTGATAGCTCTCGCCATGTCTCTCATACTTCTTCTGCCATAACATATGAATATTTGAATTTATTTCACATCTAGTTATGCATTTTCTCCTTTTCTTCATGTATTATTGTGTAATATTTTAACAAAGTTTCTGCATTTTACATGACTTCTGAATGTTTCAAGTAGCTAGAACTCTCCACACACGTTTAGTGGATGCAAGATCCATTTAACACTTGTCACTGCACACTCTTAAGTGGCTATTAGGATCACTAAAAGATAACACCTTAATTTCAAATTTAAGACGATTGTAGCTATATAGATAATTCGATTCAGCATTCAATGTTACTGCTGTCAAGTAATGAGTGTTATTGTATTCCCCAGAAATTGATAGTTATCATGGGTTTCTGATGTAATCACTTTTTCTTTGTAAGAACAAGTGATTATAGTATGATTTTTGGAACACAATCCCTGTCTGATCTCATCAATAGATGTTAGTTAGCATGTGTCATAATCCTCTCCCCCAGTATTCTAGTAAGCAAGGAAAAATAACTAACATGTAGCAATATATAAACAGCTATTACAGCCACGAAATGAAATGTTTGATTTCCAACATTTTTTATCCCACCCGTAGCTGGTCTTCCTTGTGAAATCAGCAGTTATGTTTGCCATGTTCTCCTCAAGTAACAACTTAAGTTTTAGTAAGATCCCTTCTTATTTGAGCCCATTCATGTAACAGGACCATCGACTTGTCATAGTCTGATGACAGTTGTGTTTCTTACTATCTCAGAGTTATATATATCTCTATATAAGACCTATCACAAAATAATTATGATTAATTGTGGCAAGTACAGTAACAGTATGCACCTGTGCTTCAGGAAGGATACAAAACATAGTATATGCGTATGCTGTACGCACAAGGTGTATATACACCAATAGTATCTAACCGGGTAATTTCTATGAATAGATAATAATAACACGGTACTAAAGACTCCGAATTGAAAAGTATTATGAGTTTCCTACATTTCGCCTTAATCATTTATGTGTTCTCCTTGTCTTTACATCCTTTTAAGTTCAACCAGTAACATAGTCACAATCAGATGCAGTTATGGATGTTCATACTACTACTATCATAAGGTAACATGAATGAGCACATTAAATATCTACAGTAGTTACAAACAGAAAATGCCTTCTTTTGTAGTTCATCTAATCCTTATAATATTTTGTACAGAGCAGGGACTGCCAGAGATGCTACCATAGAAAGATAAAAGTTCAGGAAAACTTGAACCTCAAATGCCACAGAGATGCAAGATTTTTACTAATGGAAGACCTAACAACGCAGAAACAAAGTATGATTTTCCTTGTGGTGGATGCAACAGATCTGGGAGTGATCCAATGGGGTATCAGACAGAATTTAAATACTTGCAGGAAATAAGGATAGAGACTCTTGGTCAAGTTGAGATACCATGGTCACACGACGGAGATTAGTCCCTGGCCCGACAACATCCATTAAAGTCAAGTCATTAACAAGGGATTCCCAGTCTCCATTGACAATATGTATTATGGACGCAAGCATAGCCAACTGGTGTTTCTTCTCCATCTGGCAAAGTAGACCGAAATCAAGAAACCTGAAATGAATATACAAATTTAAAAAAAATATATACTTACTCGATGAACAATCACAAAGCATTTTTTAGAAAAGAACTACTAGATAGCCTCTAGTTCTCCCCTTGAAACAAAAAATTTGCATGAGCAAACTAAAACTAGTAGAGGACATATACATACATTGCATCTAGCAAACTGAAACTAATAGGGGACATAAAGATTCATTGCATCTAGCAAACTGAAACTAGTGGAAAACATATTGCATCTAGAAACAGTCCCTTAGCATTTCCGATACTGATAAATGTTCCTAGTTCCAGAAATATAACTAAATGTTAATTGCTAAGTATATAACAAGCGATGTAGCTCTTTCCCATACCCAATTTTCCCTTCAGGTGTATAGCGCAAGTTGCCAGGATGTGGATCCGCATGCAGTAAGCCCGTATCAAGTAGTTGAACTAGTGACGCTTCCACTCCCTTATTAACCTTGAAACCACACAAACATGAAAAGACATTGCAATTGGTCTTCATATAATGGTTTAGTCAAATTCAACATCAGAATACGCTAAAAGAAATTAAAGATCCAGTTAGACCAGAACCAATTCCTTAATAGGTAAGAATAACAAGTGTGCAACCTGTAGCTCAAACTGAAGTAAGCATGAGGGCTTACAACAATTTTTGCAACTCAAATAAAATCAAATATGCAAACTGTAGCTCAAACTGAAGCAAGCATGAGGGTTTACACCAATTTGAGCTAAATCTAGCTGATTTCTTGAATCCTCCAAAAGTTGACAATACAGTAAGCTGAAGTGTGCACTCATTTAAGGCTTGTTTGGTTACCCCAAAAAACTAGAAAAGTGCATTATAGGAAATCATTTCCAATAACGCTTTTCTTTCTTGTGTTTGGTTCCCACTTGGAAACCAATAGGGAGCATGAGGTAGCGCCCTCATATTGGCTGACTAGAGATTTCTTCAACCTCTTTCCTTTTCTTGGGTGTCTAGGAAATTAACCAAACAGCCCCTAAGCGACTTGTAATAGAAGTTCCATGTGAATTTTGAAGTCCTTAAATTTCATGTTACCAGCTAAGGGACTTAATTTTGGGGTTTGAGGTTGAATTTAATAGTATAAACCTAAAAAAGAAAGTATTAACTTTAGTTCTTTTAAACTCTGATTGACTGCTTCCTGAACTTTGCCATCTTTATGCTGTGTATGCAACTTGATACACAATTCTACAAATAAGAAGCGAAACAGAATTTGGAATGAATTGTATGTGATATTGCAATCTATAATCAATGTCCATAGGATATTCATGCTATTTTACTAAGGGTGTCAACTTGGCATCCATGTGATCCATCTAAGACAAGAAAATATCAAAATTGTCAATTTTCATATGTGTACAAATGTGGTAATTGCAAAACATTTATTCAGCATGGTGAATATAACAAAAATTAGGTTCATTTCTATCCAAAGAGGGAAAGGAACATGTAGGAGAAAAGACACAAATCATTCTATTGAACCATGTTAGACTCCACTAAGATATTTCAAAGGAAAATGAAAGTAAGAAAACCTGAACAAAAAGTTCTTTACAAGCATTACCAAATCAAGAAGACGTGTTTTTGTCTCCAGCTGTTGCTTCTGTGAGTAGTGAATTTTCTCATTACCAAATCCTCCTGCCTGTAAGAATAAGTCGCTGGGACTTTCACCTGCCATCCATTCCACTGTCAGGACTTTCTTCCTGGTTAAATGCCTAAATACTTTTGGGACAACCATAAATGAATATTGGGAATGGGCTTCCTGCATATTAATATAATAGTAATAAGCATGAGATGGTTTAACTATCGCATAAGAGAAAACTGCCTGGAAAAAAATTGTTAAAACACAATATATAGCATAAGAGAAATCTGCCTGAAAAAAGTTGCTTAATTACCAAGAATTTGGTAGCATTTGTAGCTTCTAACGTGTAATCCAACTCACCAACTAAACCTTTGCCAAGCTCATCAGCATAGAGAGCAAGATCGCTCTTTCTATTTGCTATTTTTCTCAAAAGTGTCAACTGTCAATTTAAGAAGAAGAAGAAGGAAAAAAAAAAAAAAAAGGAACACCAAATCAGATGGCCAATTTCAAACTGAAGCTCTTGACAGAAATAGCGATAAAGAAAATTCTAGCTGCCTCAAGTTACAAATCCCACTATTTAACCAAAGTAGAGTATTCATATTCAGAATATCCAGAATGCAAACAATGTTCCAGAAAGGAGTTTCAGCGGCCAAAGTAATTCTCTAGAGCATGGTCCATGGACAGAGCCATCCTAACACTTCAGCTTTCATGTTTAATGTTTATTTCAACAGTTGAGGACACTTCAGATGCACCCCAGATAATACTTCAAGCAGTAAATTACAATAGTGTCATTCAATTGAATGATACTTTTTTTTTTACTTAAATACAGAGAGTTAAATAAAAATATTAACTACTTCAGGGATCAATTGATCCAGAGAACTTTTGAATGTGCACCTATGAGATATCGACCGGTTCCCACATCATAGTTTTCAAAGGTTTGCATCTATCAAATACAGGCGTGTTCCCACATCAAAGTTTTCAGAATATTTCCATGTTCAACCATTTGAGGACACTCAAGATACTTGAAAATGGAGTCACACATCGAAAACAGTATCAGTTTTAATATTAATAAGTGTAGCATAAATCTTTCAAAAAACATTATGTACCCGAGACTAGGTATGTCAAATGGACAAGCTGCTCGAAACCAGTTCATGTCCGATTCATGTTTGACTTAGTGCATATCTTGGTTTAGCCTTGCTCAATAGCTAGACAAGAAGAACTCGAACCTAAATTTGACTAACGGCCTGAACTTGAATCTTGCTCACTCATGGTTGGCTCAAATAAGCTCGGTGCATTTATGTTTGTCTGATGTCTGAAATGGGAATATAAGAAAATATAATAATGTATGACCCAATAATTAATCATTTGATTTATTATTTTTATACAAAACTCTCTAATTTTATAATTTTATCTGCTCGATTTTTGTAATAATTATGTGAATTTATTAATCAGCATCAAGCTGAATTGAGCTCAATATACTAACACTAGTTATTGGTTCATCTACTGCTAAATTACACTTTTCGAGATATAACGAGCCGGACTCAATTATTTGAAAGTCAAAAACAAGTTGAAAACAAGCCATCCAACTTAAGCGCAAAATATAAACAAGCTGAGCTTGAGCTTAGCCTATTGAGTTTCAAGCAGAATTTAAAGGATTGCTCTCTGAAGTTTGGATCTCTTACGCCCTTACCTGATGCTCACTTCCATGGATAGAAGCACAACCTTGAAAGACAGTTACTTGAAGATATGGACTCAGTTTCCAAAAGAAACACTCTGAGGCCAAATTTATTAGATTGTTAACAAAGATTAATCACTTATTTATTTCCTTCATAAGAAATCGGCTATGATAGTGTATGCTTCTTTTTTCACGCAGAGGTTTTACATGAAACAGGAATTCAACTAATGCAACTAAAAGTTGTGCTAGTAGCTACTGAAGTAGGGAAGCAAAATTAAATAGGACATGTTTATAAGTAACCATCTTTAGGATGGTTAAGAGATACAAGACATCACACATACTCTTATGGTTAAAAAGCACAGGTTATGGAAGTGTTGGGAGTATAAAATTATAACCCTCAACCCTTACCGCAACTTCAGAGTTTTGGTGTAGTGGCAGGGACTTTAAGATGGTATCAGAACAACCCAGGTTAGAATTTTGCTTGCCATAAATTTCAAAAGTGGATTAAAAAGAGATCCCGCTCCGTGAGTCCAGGCTTCGGCTCATGAAAGGCCCCTCAACTTGCGAGGGTATGTGAGTATGAAATTATAACCCTAAACCTAGGATACCCCGACACGTTATTTGGGGCTCCGTACCCGTGTCCGACATGTTTCGGGTACGGGTACGCACCCAAACGGGAGGGACACGACATAATTTTTTTTGGGTTTTAGGGAAGAAGAAAATCAGTGGCTCTTGTGGTTGTTGGGACGAAGATGAGTTTGTTCTTTTGGGAGAGGAGGGTATCACGTGATGCCTTTCTATTTCTTGGCTGTTGGCTTGTGATGATGATGTCACAACCCATGTGACAAGCACACGGGGCCTAAAAAGGGCTGATTTTTTATTGAGTTGATTGGAGTTTTTATTTTTTACTCTAATTTTTCCCTTCTTTTGTCTTCTTGTTGGGGAAAGGCATTGTCAAAAAACAGATCTTATAGGTATTCGAAAAATAAGTTGCAACACTTGTAAGAGAAAAAAGAACATTATAAAAAAACACACTATTTTTCATACTATTAAAATCATAAATTATGAAGTATCTTCTAAATATTATTATATTTAACCGTGTCCCCGTACCCTATCTTTTACAAATTTGCTGTGTCCCGTACCCATACCTGTGTCCGTACCCGTACCCGTGCAACATAGCCCTAAACCCTCACCTCAACTTCAAAGTTTTGATGTAGTGACAGGGACTTTAAGAAGTAGGTATAATTTTTGGGATAAGTATGCAGTAGATATTGGTGTTACTTATCATATCTGAAGTTTCACTAAGGAGTTCTAGGAATTTAATATGCATAAAAGAGTAATATGCACCAGGAGAAAAAAATTACTGATAAGCTCTGAAGAGAGAAAGCGGCTTCATAAGGACAATGCCAATCTTCATACAAGAATGAGAACCATAATGTGAAAAACAACAAACTCAGAGAAGTTGTTCTTTCACCATTAGACAACAAATGATTAGAGTACAGAAGCAGAAACATCACTTAAGCGCACATAAGATAATTAATTAAAAGAAGATATATGGCCACATGGTTTTTGTATGTTCACTAATTTTTTCTGCAACCGAGAATATGTAACTTGCTATACAACACCAATTTACTTAGTTGCAAAGAGATCCATCAAAGGAAAAGAAACTTTTATTTGTGGCTGTGTCAGTACAAATTATAAGACAGAAGAACAAAAAAACTATTACGTAACGTGCGAGCCAAAAGACATGAAATACAAACCCCAAGACGGAGAATATAAACATCTCGTACAACCGCATGAAGCAAGTTTGGACGTCGAACTTTTACAGCCACTACAGAGCCATCAAGTGTACAGCCACGATAAACCTGAGCTACAAAAGAAAATGTCTGTATAATATTGCAATTTTTAAAAATCCTTTCAGAAATTAAATAATGTTACACTTATTGAATTTAATGAACATGTACATGCCAATGCTAAAAGTATGAAAAGTTTCAAATTCAAATTACCTGGCCAAAGGAAGCAGCAGCGACAGGCTCCTCAGAAAGGTAGCTAAAGATGCTATCTGTTGGGCATCCGAATTCCTCTTCAATTGTCTTCATTGCTACTTCCCTCGGAAATGGAGGAATTTTATCATGCAACTCAGAAAGAGCCTGTGGTGATAGCACAAATTACAAATAAAAAAATAAAATCAAAATGATTCAGAAACCAGAGTCACAACTTTGAATGACAAAGGAATTTTACTACAAAAAAGAAGACAGTAATTTCTATAAGTTCACAACAAAGATAGAAAAATAGTAATATACTTGTAAACATACTGGACAAAGTCAGAGAGGACTAGAAAAGAGAGCATTTTAAAAAAATAAAATTAACACAAAGTAGGACCTTCGCATAATATCAGGATGTTTGCAATGCCTTGATCATGTTAAGCACAGGGTAAGAGAGGTATATCCTTGCTTTTCATATGACAAAAAAATTTGCGTTCTCTAATAATGCAAATTTGAACTCTCTGCTGTTTCTCATGCAAGAAAAATATCAAAAATAAAACTTATAACAAACCAAGTACTGCATGATAAATTTTGTAGGTGACATTTGAGCACACAATGGAGATAAAAAAAATAGATTATTACCAGTTAGACATTGCATGAACAACCACATCTGATACAGATATGAAAACAACAAGCAAGTACATAAACAGTCACTCATTCCTTAAGTTATTTGGTTAATTACTTACACAAAGTGTAAACACATTATCTCCATAAATTAATTGTATCACAAGGAGGAATGCTCATATATACTAATAAGTGCAAACATGAAGTTGTGACTGAAAAAGACGAAAAGACAGTCTTAGGAACTCTTTCGCCTGACCTTGGAAACGTCTGAACCAATTATGTCTGGCCTGGTAGAGAGGGACTGCCCAACTGCATTAGCAAGTAAAGGCATGTCACTAGCAATTTTGGAAATTCAGTGGCTGCAATGAAAAATCTAAAGGTGTAAATCCCATGTGGCAGAGCTAACTTAAGCTGTAAATTTTTGGTTAATACTGGTAAAGAGAATTGACTTGTTTAAATAGATTATCCATCCTACCTTTCACAAAAGTTGGGCCAAGATTCAGCATTGCCTCTTTAAGGAGCTGTCCAGTATAAAACTCTGGACTGTCAGAACTGTTATCCCCGCCTAATCCATGTCTATTCATCTTGAAAGTCTTGGAAGTTTGCATTTTTATGGCAGCAGATGCAAACGAAGAAAATACCTTAAGAAACCATAAAATATTAATACACTTTTAATGCTAATGGAGTTTATCAGCAATACACAATGTATGTCCGTCGCTGATTAATATACAACTGCAAGGTACAATTACAGTGGTGATGGAAGGAAAATTTCTATGGACTCGGCTTACATTAGTTCCTACACCTGTGTATAAGTGAAAGAGAAAAAATTAATCTTTCTCATCTAATATCCACCATAGCTAGACAAAGATTCTGAACTTTCATGACCTTTAGAATTGCAGTAAGATAGGACACTAATCTTGTCATAGGAAAGGTTAAGAAATCATATGTTGATGACCATTTTCAAAAAGTAATGTAGGAATTAATCATAAATCCATAAAGCATCTTTATTACTTGTAATAACTTTCAAAATCAGCATGAATGATTCAAGCAAGCCAATGATATGAAGGTAACATTTCAAGTACCTCAAGCATCCTAAACATGAGAACATGAGGACGGCAACTGAAATAGATAGCTACTCTCTGTTGGTCATAAACCTCAGGTAGAGGCATGGACAAAACTTGAGAGACATGTCTTAAATAATTAGCGTACACCTTCAGAGCTTCAAGATCAGCCATCAACAAGTCTATCACAGACAGCCCTGGATAAGAATAAATAAGTCAACAACATTATAGGTCAAAGACATAACAGTTGTTGCACTAAAAGAAACATGGTAAATCCACAAAGAATTGTCTAGGTGAAACGCTATGTATATATGTGATGTGCGTGATATAATCCAATTACTGATGCATTTTGATTTACGCATCATACATTTATTTTCATGAATATGAAATTGTGTATCTGAGATTTGTAAAAGAAATGCATTAAGCAATCTATTTTGTGTGATTACTAGAAGGGAAATTGTTTTGCTAGATAGTAAATAGTTGTTTAATTGGTCGGAAGGTTGTCTGAACACATAATTTACTACTTGTTGATATTTATTGTGCGAAAATAGTTAACCTAAAGGAACATAACTGAAGACATTAAAGAGTATACAGAAGGTGACAGTTTCAAAGAGGGGATGGCCCTCGGTGAATATTAATGGAGAAAATAACATGACGCATAGCTACCCAAAGGTTTGGTATATAAATTGCATCCTTTTGGACCTTTTGGTTGTAATATATCAAGATGAAGGGTGTGGATTAGCAGGAATATTCATCATGTTATTTGTTAGAGAAACTCATGACATGTGTGTGCACATACACATGTGGGTGATAAGTAGGGGCGGAGGCACATTGGGCCAAAACAAGGCCCTGCTCCGAAATTTTAGAAAAAACCCAAGTGGTAGGGTATTTGGCAATAGTTATTTTTTAAGAGGGGTAAAATGCATAGGTAAATAGCTTAATAAAACTCCTTCAATACATGATTCTGTCAGTCCTTCTTGGCATCTCCTTGCCCTTCAGCCCTTCTTTGCTCTCCCTCAATCCTCTCCCTTCCGCTCTTCTTCTGTTCTTCACTCTCGGTCATCGGTTCAAACAGTAAGAAGTCTGCTTCTCTTTGTTATTTGTTGTTCTTCGCCCTCGATCCTCGGCCCAAGACTACAAGGGACCAGGAGGAGCAGAATGATCTTCTCTTTTTCTTCAACATTACTTGATTAAACAAGATTAGTCTAATTTTCCCTAATTTCTTTTTATCTAGTTTGTTCTTGCCTAATTTGTAGGATTAATGGCTTAATAGATTCAGGGTGCTTTCTATCTGCAACTTTAGTAATATAATTATGAAACTTGATTGCAGAAATGACTGTACTAAAATCCAAAACATTTCCTGTTAATGTTGATATTGGTTACTTATGAACTGGTTGTCATTTTCTATTTTGCATTGAAATAATTTAACTAAAGATTGGCTGAGTTTTATCCTAAAATTAATGCACATATTGGGCAATTATGAACTGGTTGCAATGATTCATTCTCTTCGTTTGATAAGGGAAAATTTATTCGATTAGCCGATTCTAAAGATTTTTCTGAAATAGATCTTATACATGAAGCATAGTGATCAGCTCGAGAACTATATCTCTTATGTAACTGACCGTTATGATTTTCTTGAAATTGAAAGTATTGGTGAACTTGCTAAAAAATTGGTCAAAGGGAAGAAGAATGCTAGTGTAAACACTATATTATAATTGGAAATATGATTTTGAAAGTATTGTTATGCAATGATATTTAGATCTAATCAATTGTGCTAGAAAATTTATATGTTGTCTTATTTAATTATTTCTTGGACCCCTTGCCGAAATTCCCAGCTCCGCCACTGATGATAAGACATGTAAAAAGTGTCTTCTTTATTGCCTACTTTATCACGAAACACAGACACATAAGAGAGAGTAATCCCATAAACAAAGTAATAATAATAAAAAAAACGTGATGCATGTACACTGTACAGTAAGATAGCTTCAAAATAGAAGTATCCAAGCTATAAGGTTTGCATAACCGCCATTCCAGCTAGGGTGTTAAATAGGTTCAGCTTAAGAACCCAATAAGCGAGATTTCAAACATGTTATTTCTTAGGGTTTTTACCTGTATACCCCCAAGTCAAGCACATTTGCAGCTTACTCCCAAAAGCCAGATATTTGCTAATTTAGGCCCTAATTCTAGCACATTGGATTAAAATACCCCAAATCCTCTCCCAAAATAACTTTCCCCAAAACCATTTCGAGTATTTTGCTTCTGTGATAATTCTAAATTTTGCACGTATTTTAACTCGACGTGGTAGATTTGGAGGGTAAATTAGAAAGTATCTAGAATCGAGGAGTAATTTGCTAACAAGGTGCATTTGGGGGGCTATAGGTAAAAAGGCCCTATTTTTTGCAATCTGCACTCAGTTTCTCTAAAACCCTAAAAAAAACTCTAGAACCCATAAATAGAAAGAAAAATAAAACCTGGAGGATACGAAATCGGAGGCAAAGACGAAGGAACAAGCGGCTCCTCAACCGCCTTCGGATCTTCGATATGCCGAAGCCAGAAGAAATCGCCGATCGTCCTCGAGATCCGATCACGAAGCGGCTGCGTTTTGTCTCCAATCGATTGAAGGCGCTTGCTGATGAATTCTCGATCGCACTTTAAAACTCGTGCGAATTCGCTCGGAGATCCTCGATTTGATTCGCCATTCTTTGAACTCTTCTTCTTCGTTGAGGGGATCGAGCGAGTGGTTGAGCAGAGAGAGAGACGAGAGGACGCCATGGCCGTCGCCATGGATTGAGGGTTTGAACTGAGTGAGAGTGGGATTTTGGGAGAAGGGAACGAGGCGAAGTTGATAATTGCACGCTGTTTTGTTCCTTTTTGTTTGTTAAGATCGCTTTATTAATGTCAGAGAAACGTGTGAGTGGAAGTGAGAAAATGGAGGGTGTGGATAACTATTAGCTAGTGATGGATGGGAGGACAACGATGCGTGGTAGAGATGCGAGGGAAAGATAAGATCACGGGCGCTGCGCGGGCGTTGCCCGGGCCGACTGGGCTGTTCGTTTACAAAAGGCTTATTTACAGTTCGGTACTCAAAAGTTTACCTCTTTCTGCACTTTTGATATTCCCATGTTGAAATCCAACTTCACTTTGATACTTTCTGTTAAATGTTTTGTTAAATTTGTAGGACGTCTTTAGCATGTAATACACTTAAATGCATTTTTCCCAGTTGCTAAACACTGATACAAAATTAACAGAAAATCTAACCTGATCTAGATGACACTGACAGTATCAAAGTGAAACAAGATTTGAAAATTTAGGATAGTAAAGTGCTAAAAAATTAAGTCGTAGTATCAAAATGAATAAATGGATAAACTTTGTGGTTTAAGGGTTATGTGCACTTCAACACCACAAAGTTCCAGACATGCCCGATTATGATTTTTGAGCTGGTAAATTCTTAAATCTTTACAAACTTATTTATTCCCAAGGTCTTAATCGCAAATCTCCTGGACCCAAACGCTTGCGTTCCATGCATACATACACCGTGCTCAGATCTACAGTTGCCATTCCCGCCGACTAATCGCCGATCACCGATTCAAACACTCAAAATTAGGGTTTTCTCTCTTCCCCTCTTTCCTCTCAAATTAGGGTTTGTTCCTCTTACACCGTGACTAGTATTTTTAGTCAATTGCTTGTGGTTTTGTGATCGATTAGTCTTTGTTTATTTATTGTTGCTTAATATCTACGGCAGAATTGAATATTTAGGGATAGCTCAATTGGAGCTTGCTGCTGCTGCCTCTTGTTTCAGAGATTGTGAGTGATTTGTGATGACTCGATTGGGGATTGACAGAGGGATCGATCTTGTGAGCTGCTTCGTGCCCCTTTGCGATTGGCATCCAGTCTTATTGGGGTTGTAGCGATTAGTTCTTGCCGGCTTTTTTTTTCGCTAATTTGGTGCGTTATCACTTATCTAAGTCTTTGGATCTCTAATTATGTGTTTGTTTCTTTTCATTTGTTTATGTGTGTGATTGTTCTTTGGATTCCAGTTCCAATAATGATTTCTTGAACAAAAGTCATGTGCTTGGGGGGACAAAAGGAAAATGTATCATGTATGGTTTTCAGTGCGAGAAAGTATCCGGTCAATCTGGTCCATGATATATTAATAATGCATTAAAGGGATATCAGCGCTTTGATGGGTGCACAAATATCAAAGTCTTGTAATCTATATCTCTTTGGTGCACCATTGATGCTATGGACCCGGTCCATTGAATTCTTTCTCATTGTGTGCAGCCACCCTCTACAAAAAGAGTATGTGTAGTTTAAAGTTAGGAGCTTGCTTTTATCATTGCTAATTTTTTGTGGTCTTTTTTAGTCTCTCTTGTTCTTTAGTATAGTTGCCCTATTAGTTTACTAAGTACAGGTGTATCATTTGTTTATTAATAATTTTTCTTTGGATTCTGTTAAAGCACTTTTATTAGAGTCATGCTGTAGGTTTTAAGCTAGATAATCAGTCACCATCACTGATTATTTCCAGCAGACTCCTGTGTGTTTGATTGTCATTGGATCAAAAAATTGAAATTTTATTCTTATTATTGTTTTCATCCATTCTTTTATTCTTGTTATTGTTTGACTTGTCATATCTGTATTATCTCTATCATCTTCAGAACTACGAAGCAAGAAACTGATGGAATGAATACCAGAATCCTAGATCACCATCCGACATAAACCCAGCCTGAGATTCCTGTCTGTTCAGTAGCCAATAGATCAAGTAATGAAATTTTGTTTCTTTAACTTTTCCCCCCTGATCACACTCATTCAGAAAATGAAATTTTGCTATCAATTATTCCACCTCTTTCTTTACATTCTGAATGTCGCTCCCTGATTTATTCCATCTAGGAGATTGAATCGATACATAAGTTTCAAGGTTTTTGACCCGTGGATTCTTCTTGGAGTTGTTGCCACCCGATTTTGAAGCTATATATTGTCCAATTCTCTCAGAGGGAGATGGGATGGTCTGGTTGCCTCAGTTTCTTGAGGAAATCCCGCCGATCTGTACTCTCATTGAATGAGACTTCAGACCAGTCTTCCCAAGATTTTTTGCTGCCTCACAGCATGGAAGATGCCTATTCTTACAATGGAGGCAGTGATCGTAGCTCTTGGCGACGCGGTAGGAGTTCTGAGGAGATCCTTTTAGCAAGAGCTCGAAAGGGACTGATATGCCGAGAAGTGCCAGTGAATGAAACTCGGAAGGTCACTATCTCTGAGGTAACTAAAAAATACTTACATTTTAAAAAGGAAAATATCTCCTCCTTCTGATTTCTTTTGTTGGGAGATGCTAGAGCACCTGCTGAATTTTATCAAAATGAGTTGTAAAGCACGTTATATTAATGCTTCTTCTCGAATACTCTTTATGGGTTTGCGCAGAGAAATCACCGAGGATTGGATTCAATGAAACCAATATTACATTATTAAAAAAACTTGATAATCTTTAATTTTGATCGTATATTTTTTCTTCAAGTTTTCTTTTTTTAAGTGGAAGAAGTTGATAGATTTGTTTTCATGACAGTTCATTTAGAGAATCAGTGGGATACTCACGTTGAAGTTATCATTTGGGTAATTAATGGGGTTCTAGGAAGCCATTTTAGAACTTTAATAATGTTTCAAAAATATGCTTGAGTAGCATAGCTCGAATCCTTTACCATTTGATACAATGGATTTACGCTGGTTTATAACTTCTGTAACATATGGCCCTCACTTTTTCTCAACCACATCTTTCATGCTTATAGGTAACCTCCAGATGCTTGATAGCAAGTGTGAAGTGATGTTTATGCAGACGGTTATGCAGTGTTAGTCCTATTTTTCACCATCTTTAACTCACACACTCGTTCACATGCGTGCACACACTCATACACAAGCCATATTTATTTTCTTCTCCCCTCCACGATTTTAACTGTACGTTTTTCGGGTCACTACAAGCAGTTCCCTACCTGCAATGTTCTGAATGAAATTTTAATGAGACAACTATTTACACCACTATCTCTTGTTTGGAACTTTAAATGATTATGTTACCTTATGTCTGGCATTTACTGTTTTTAGGATGAAAATGGAAATAAGATGATTAATGAGTATGTTCGTGAGCGCAAAATTGGGTCTGGAAGCTATGGCAAAGTGGTAAGACTTTTTTTAATACTGTCAATCATTCGATCGTTCAGTTATTTAGATTAATTAATTGCTTTGTTTGTAATAGGTTCTGTACCGAAGTGTTAAAGATGGGAAACATTATGCAGTAAAGGTACTCAATATTGGTTTTTGCATCCACTTTTGCCTTCTTTGTGAACATTGCTACTTTACTATTTTGATAGGTCTCTTTTTGTTATTGTTATTGTTGTTGTCGTTGTTTGTTGGTGAGAAAATCATGTATCTTTGATTGGTGTTGGTTATCAACATGTTACTGAACCTGTCTTCTTCATATAATATCCCTAGATTCATAAGTCATTGACATGTATTATTCTGAATAGAACAATAAACTGTTGAGGCTTCTATAAAAATCAGCTGGTACACTCATAGTTACAGGTAGATTTCCGTACATTATGTCTGTGTTATTCATTGGCAAACTCCGCAAAACCTGTCTCTGCCTCTATGCTGTGGTAATAAACGTTGTATCATGTGTTGGTTACTTTTCATGAGTAAGCTTTATTTTCACCATGTATTTTCTAAGAATATTTTTCGATTCACAGTTTGGGTGTCTGTCTGAGTTTTCTTTTACTGACATGTCATTTTCATTTTTGTTGGATATTAAGTGAGTGATGGAACTGTTTTCAAGGCCTCTTCACATCTCATTATTCAAGGGGATGTTTTATTGTCCTTCTTTTATACACAAGTTTATGTAATAATTTCATTTATTTGATGTTAGAATGTGGTATTTGTTGCCCTATGTAACGCGTGAGACTGAGTTTTGAGTTATTCTTACTCTTGTGGGTTTTCTTTGACAACCCATGCTTTTGTTTTTGTGAAGATCATCCAAAATAGGCATATGTAAGCATTTATGGATGCGCCAGATTATGTGGTTGTGCTCTTCAGCATCAATACATTAAATTGTTTTTCATTTTTCATTATATGACCTTGCTAGGTACTGGCTTATTGTCCTGTCTTTCTTTCTTGTTGCTAGGTACTGGCTTATTTTTCATTTATACTAGTGAGCGTTATCGGTGGGGAACGACAAGAAGGAGATGCTTGATTGAACTTATTTAGATCAAATAAAATAAAAATACAAATAATAAAATTGCACTCATCATTTAAGAATAGAAAAAAGATACAAATATGGGCCTCACACCCGGGCACCTCACATGCCAGCACCTCACATGCCTAATACTAGCTGCAATTCACATGCAGATTTCTCACAAATATTCTTCTCTCCTCCCCCCTTCCAAATGAAAAAATACAACCTTATTTATAAAAAAACTAAGAAGATAAATAGAATCCTAACTAAAGGAGAGATAACATTAAATAACAGCCTAACTAAAAGAAGATAATACCAGATAAGATCCTAACCAAAGGAAAGGATAAAATCAAATAAAATCATAAAATTCTAAGTGAACTAAATCTGATCAAATCTTCTTTCAAATCTGAATCTGTCCTGCATCAGCTATTAGATTAGATGCATCCAATAGACACTTTCTTATTGTTCTGTCTTTCTTTCTTGTCCCATAAACTTGACTGGTTGATCTGCTTATTTCCGTCCAATTCTTTTCATATTACGTAGTTTGTTGTTTTCTGTAGTTGTATCCAATACGATAATTCTGCATTTTATGTTCTAATGCAGGTTTTCCACAAATCGCATTTGTTGAAGTTGCGGGTGGCACCTTCAGAAACTGCCATGACCGATGTGCTTAGGAGGTGATTTTTCCCCCATCTTTGTTCTGAGCATCAAGGATTAGATGGTAGTTAGCTTGTCTAGAGAAAAGCAGAAGCAAAATCTCGAGAAAAACCTCGATTATTGGAATTTGATATTTGTGTTTATGGTTCAATGTTCCTCTTGTATTTGTGTTTATGATTTTGTAACAGATGGAGTAAATATGTTCATCATTTTTCATCTTGACATTTACCTCAAACAGACATAATAGCATAGTTTTTTTGCTACTTGCAGGTGTCCATCATGACAATGTTGGATCATCCCAATATAGTGAAACTTATTGAGGTGATTGATGACCCACTCACAGACAAATTCTACATGGGTATTCATTCACACTTTTTCCATATATTTTGACATATTATCTTTCGTAAACCAGTTGTTATTTTTGCATTCTATTTAATTTGTTATCACTTTGCTATTATATTAGAATTTTATGATTGACATTACTGGCTTTTATTATCTTCACTTTGCAGTTCTAGAGTATGTAGCAGGCAAACGGATGTGTGAGGCTGGTTCTTGTCCAAGAGATGGTATTGGAGAAAGTGAATCAAGAAGATATATACGAGATGTTGTTTCTGGTCTCATGTATCTCCATGCTCATGTAAGATTTTTATTCTGCAGTTTATAAGTATGATTTTGTGCTAGCAAGTTTCGATATCATCAATATAATATTTTTGCTGCTTTTTCTGCGTGTCAGTCTCATGCTATAATAATGATGATGATATGTAGCACATGCAATACTCGTGCTCTACTATCTCTGATCATCCTCTTTTCATTTGTGGTGAAATGAATTGCTGTCTGATTATTCAGCTGCTTTTTTCTATTTTACAGAGCACAATGTCACTGGTAACCAAGCTATAGTGATGAAACGTAAGATGACTAGTTCGTTAACTATCAGCACAAGGGACGTGATTGTTCGTTAGTATAAATTTAGTAGTGAGAATCATACCAGATGCAATGATTATCTATACTAATATAGAAAGAACCAACTAGGGGTATCAAAAAATGGATGAATGGCGGACAAGTCCTCCTTTATAGTTATGCACAAAAGGGTAATAAGGTAATTTCAGCAATTTGAAAAGACATAGCAAAAAGAATAAAAGAGTACTTTGTCTTTTTTCATATTTTGTCCATGTTACATTTTCTTTCTCATATACAGCATTAGCTCTTCCATCTCCTAACATATAACTTCAGAATTTTTTCCTTTTTTCCTTGTTTCTTGCAATTGCCCACTCTATATAACTATAATATCTATAATAATTTAGGAAAAACAAGTAGAGATAGTGCAAAGTTTGAAGGAATGAAGATATTTCATTCTAAATTAAGGGCAATATGGTTATTTGAGGTTAAAACAAGTCATAACCTCCCTTTTCCATGTCATTTGACTTTGAAGAGATTAAGCGCGTGTAAGCTCCAAAAAAATTCGAGGTGCTCACGTGGCTTTAAAGTTAACTTAAAACATATACTTACTAAGAGACAGGTGCTAGAGGATCTATCATAACAAGGATCATACTAGCATTGATTATAATTAAAATAAAAGTTAATTAAAAGCAGCATCATACAAACACAAATTATAAGGATTAATTACTTAGACTAAAATCTAAGGAAAAAAAAGTTGTTAAGTACCATATTCAGAAAATTGCTCATGAAATTTGCGAACTTCATATTGAATGTTGAGTTGGCTTATGTTCTGAAATAAATGAGTCAAAATTTACAGAAGCAATATCAACAAGAGATGTAATAAATTGATATACAATCCAAACTTGAAAATTGTAACGAGGGGATCGATATCTGGTGAAAATTTTAATTTTTCCATATTCAAGATATACCTATCATACCTATCTTTTGGTTTTTTTTTATGAAAAAGAAAATAATATCAGTTGAGAAAGAATTTATTCTTTAACAAACACCATTCAGTAGATTAGTTAACCTTTAAATTATTAATGCTCAAGGTACATCAAAATGCGAGATTTAAGCTATTGTGTTGGAGACAGATTTGACTAAGATGGTTTGGTCATGCACAATGGAGACCTCTCAGTGCACTGGTTAGGAAAAGTAATATTATTATAGTTAATGAGGATAGGAGATCTAGAGGTAGACCTAAAAGAACTTGGTTAGAAGCTATTAAGAAGGATATGATTATGATTAACTTAACGGAGGAGATGTCCCGTAATAGAATGAAATGGAAGATTAGGATTCATGTAGCCGAACCCAAACATTTGGGATAAAGGCTTTGATGTTGTTGTTGTTGGTGGTGGTGGTGGTGGTGATGGTGGAGATAGAATGTTTTAACCATAAAACTCAAAAGGAAGTTGCTGGATAGCAGTTTGATTTCAGTTTTGCTTGAATGATTTCGTTTGATGTTTGCAGATAACAAAATAGTCCTTTGATCATTCATCTCTATTCTTGATGTTGGCAAATGTAAGAGCTTTTGGGCAAAATCGAAGTTGGTTTTATTCTTTCTGGTTTGCGTTAATAGAGTATTAAGCATTCATGCTAGTAGATGTTCATAGATAGGAATGCTGTTTAGGTTTCCATTTTCTAGTATTAAAACCATGTTCTCAAATGTGGATCTGTACTGCTGTTTAGATTTTTTTTTTTTTCTAGTGTCAAAGTCAAGTTGACAATATTTGATACAATTTAGACTAGCTGAAGGCACTCTTTGAGCAGATCCTCAGTGATTTTTTTTTAATCTTATGTATTCTCAGTGCAAAGTGCAAACCATCAGTATATGAACGTCAATGACTGTCTCATATCACGATTATTTGAATTTGATTTGCTTTTAACTTTACTATATTTTCTACTTGTCTCATGTTAAAAGAGATGGCGGTATTTTTATTTACTTTAAGTAAGCACATGTAACAATTAAAGCATATGCTTGAGAAAATGTTGCTATTTTAGGAGCTTTAATTACATAAAGGGTAATCCACTGTAACTTCTATCTTGAACTAACAATTTTTAATATGTGCATCTGCTCCCTCCTAGTTATTGCTGTTGTCCAACTACCAACTTTGTAGCAGATAACATGTTAAAATTTAGTTTTGTGTTTTTATTCCTGAAATTTAGAATCTATAGCTTCAGTTTTATATAGACAGTGAACAATAAGAAGACCAATATGAATTATTTTCCTTATACCTGTTCTTAACATGGGTTTAGATCCTTGAATGATTGATTTGATTTGCCTATAGCATTTCCGATTTACTAGGAGATTAAAGTGATTTTTGGATAAATTTAATCTCGTCTTTATGTAAACTTTTCTGTAAGCAGATTCACCTTTCCTTTTTTAGGCATTCATCGTTTTCCCCCTTGGTGGGCCTGTAAATACATAAGCCTTAAATTTCAAGAAGCTATAGGATTTGTGTAGTTGTGAAGAGCTCCAACCATTTGGATTTTTTTTTTTTTGGGTGTGGTTCAAAGCAATTTTTGGATTAAAAAAAGAACATACTTCCCTTGTTGCTAAAATGGGAGTTGGGTGATTAATCTAGTGAAGAGGGAGGAGGGAGGGAGGGAGAGAGAGAGAGAGAGAGAGAGAGAGAGAGAGAGAGAGAGTTGGAGTGGGTGGGTGGGAGGCTGAGGATGGTCGAGGGGTTCTAGGTTTGTTTAACCTATCTCAATTCAGAACTTCACATCTTAACATTAGAAACTTTCTGTGGTTTGGTCTTTTGGTCATCCAGTGAGTGTTATTTCCTCTAAATTTCTTTACTTTTTTTTCCCAACAGAATATTATCCACGGTGATATCAAACCAGATAACCTATTGGTGACGAGCACTGGGAACGTGAAGATAGCAGATTTCAGTGTCAGTCAAGTTTTTGAGGTAAGTTTTGTCTTTCTGTTTTGAGTAACATTGATATTCATAGACAGATGCATGCATTGTAGGGAGGGTGATGTTTTTCCGTAGCTTCTCATCATTTTCATGTTCAGCGTTTCATCTGTGTTTGGAAGAAACATCTGACTTACCGTTAGCTAATGGAATATAGGGCGGCAAGACCATGGTGTTATTGGTCATTACAAGAAACACTAATTCATGAATATATTGCAGCAAGACCATGGTGTTATGGGTCATCTTTTATTTCTTGTGAAGTGATAGAGTTTGTTTGTCAGGACAACAATGATGAGCTCCGCCGATCTCCAGGAACTCCTGTTTTTACAGCCCCTGAGTGTTGTTTAGGTAAAAACAATCTGCTGTTATCAATCTCAGTAATTTGAAAGTGCTCATGGCTGCTTATCCTCTGATAAAAATTTGTGAAAACCTTATCTTGATGTTCCCTCAATATTTATGCAGGATCAAGTTATCATGGTAGAGCTGCTGATACGTGGGCTTTAGGGGTCACTTTATATTGCATGGTTTTGGGCCAATACCCATTTCTGGGAGAGACACTACAGGAAACTTATGACAAGGTGTTCCAACTTCTTCATGTTTTTTATTGTGATTCAGCTATTACCAATTTCTATCCTAATTATTTGCTTGGCCTAATTTGAATTATGATGTTTTTCCTCCAGATTGTTAATAACCCTTTGATGCTCCCTGATGACATTAATCCCCAACTGAAGAGCTTGTTGGAAGGGCTTCTCCACAAAGGTCAGTTAGCAGTTTCAGGATCAATCAGTTTCAGGATCAATCTAACTTTGTTCTGTGTGTTCTCTTTAACACAAACACGCACACGCACATGCACACGCTCAAGAGAGATAGCACCAATTAATGTAATCCCTATCTTCTAAAGTTTATTTCACGAATAATGAAAGGGTTTAAAGAGTTTTGGCCCGTTCATAA
This sequence comes from Asparagus setaceus, assembly GCA_012295165.1. Classification (NCBI taxonomy): domain Eukaryota; kingdom Viridiplantae; phylum Streptophyta; class Magnoliopsida; order Asparagales; family Asparagaceae; genus Asparagus; species Asparagus setaceus. The sequence goes on along the minus strand of CM022703.1, from coordinate 59,642,162 downwards.
AATGGTCACAAAATGAACAGTTTTCAACAATACAAAAATGTCACCTGATTCATGGGTAAATAAATTTCGTATAACATACGTTCTCATCCACATGTTTTAAGGAAAAATTGAGCATGATGATTGCTGTAGGCCATCAATTATGGTGGTCTGCATTAGTTTTTTGTTGAGGGATTGATGGAGGAAAATTCTTATACTAGCTTTTTCATCCCCTTTGTTCTTATACACACACTAACACGCGCACGCACACACACATACATGTATGTATGTATTTATGTACATGCATGCATAATATTTAGGCTATATTCCAAAACTTTGGACAAATTTCAAAATATCAAAAAGAAACCCTTAAGTTTAGGGGTTGTCAGAAAACCCCCCTAAAAGCGTGGATGACAATTTGCACTGGAAAAATATCCCCATACTTAATTTTACCTACCAACGTGAAATTTGCGGCTAGCGTTGTTAGGGGGGTTTTTTGATAACCCCTAAACTTAGAGAGAGGGGAGTATGGGGTTATGTGATAATCATCCAAAGTTAAGGAGGATTTTCTGAAATTTAGCCTAATATTTATTAGTAAATTAGGGCTAGCATGTCTCCATGGTGTTTTTTTGTGTGTTGCATGTGACACATCCAAGCCGTCAGCTATGATCTGAGTTATAACTGTTGGGATGTGTGCTATGTCAGGAAGCACCAACAATATCACGGAAGAACACACCAAACCCTAACCTCCCCACCAAAAAAAAAAAACCCACCTCAAAGAAAAAAAAAAGAAGAACCTAAAATGCATACGTATGCAGTGCATGCACGCAATATGTATTCTAGATTTGCTATTGACAAGTTTCCCTTACAGATCCCAAGCAACGAATTACTTTGAATGCCGTTGCTGATCATCCTTGGGTCATAGGAGAAGAGGGTCCAATCCCGGAATTCTTGTGTCATTGCAGGCAAAAAAATTCGTCATGCTCCCCTTGCAGTTCAAGGACTTGCTTTGAATGCTGCTGCTGAGCATCCTTGGATGGCTTCGGAAAAAACCCTTCCCTTAGATTTCAGCAGAATGCTGATCCTGTCAATGGAAGTTGTTATCCTACTATCTAGTCCTTTTATGTAGCTTGAAATGTTGGGGCTTGTAGCTTGAAATATGTTGTCATAGTAATCAGTTATACGCCATCTTAGGCTTTTTTGGGTTGGATATTGAAGTACCAATTTGCAAACATTATCGCATATGATTGTAAAAGTTATACTTACAACACAACAAACAGTTATTTTAAACACCATTCATACAGATGTTTGTATGGTCTCATCAATTACGACAAATGTTTTGGATATGTAGTGCATGATATCAATCAACAGAATTATCTTCAAACAGACTCACTTTGGGTGATCCAGACGGTTAGGAGGTTTTAATATGGCTCTCGTGCTCTTGGGTTTAATTTTGAGTTGGGTTATAATAATAAAAAGAATTATCTTCAAACAGAAAATGAATTAAATCAAGTGGATTCTTACCTGAAACTCATAAAGACATTCATCTCATGAGTAGTCTACACAAATACGTTTACAATGATTATTTAACAATTACTTTATGACAGCGATTTGTAACAGAATCCCATTTCGAGGATGGAGCCTTACGCAACCTTTCGCCGTCACGAAAAGAAGAAAAAGAAAGAGAGAGAGAACCAACCCCACCATCCCCTCTCTCTCTCTCTACCCCACGGGTGAGTGAGATAGAGACAGAGAAATTATAGTCCCATTTTGGCCACCCTTTCTTCTTTCTCTCTAGTTAATTTGGGATTTTTGCAAATATACCCCTTACATCTTACATATTGGCAAATTCACCCATCAGATTTTCATATTTGCAAAATTATCCTTCAATCCTCTCACATTGTATTTGTTGACCCCTTTGACGTATTGTTGATTTTTAAGCGGTATGATGTTAAATTTTTTAATAATTTTCAATAAGTTTGCAATATTTTCTCGTTTAAATAGAAAAGTTCAATGTGTGAGAGTTGGGGAGTAATTTTACAAATACCAACATTCGGACGGTAAATAGAAGATTTAATGTGATATATACAAAATCTCCTTTTTTTTTTGTTTTTAAAGGATAAATCTTACGTTTGGGGTTATGCACAAAACCCTTCTAAACTTTATTCCACAAAACCTCCTTAACTTGGGGACTTTCACAAAATCCTCTCGAACTTAAAATAAAATAAAAAAACGTACTACTAACGGAGTGAATAAAAAAGTGAGTACATGACAGCGAAAAATGAGATTACATCTCTACTATATTTTTACTTGTCGCTTGATAGTTCTAAACTTCCTGATATTCAAACGGTTGTTGTTTACATTCAATCTGCATCTCTTATAAATAGCTCTCCTCGAATTTTATTGTGTTAGTGAAGAAACGATATTAAACATATATTTTCACCTCATGAAAAAGAGGCTTATCTACACTTAAATTTCCCCAGTGTTTGCATTATTTTAAACTTCCATGCCCTAAACTAACTTACACAGTGTCATAGTTAAATTCTTCTTGAACTTTGAGGGATTTTTTAGGAAATTTTTTTAGCCTAACAAAGCTACTAATAGGATTAAATTGCAATTAAATGCCCTATAGTTTCACCAACCTTACACTTAAATGACCTCTATTTTAAAATCGAGCAAATAAATGCTCCAAAATATTTAAATATTGCAGATAAATGTCCCAAAGCTAAAAAAACCCAGTTACTCTACATATCCAAGAACACCACATAACAGAGGATACTAAAGTGTAACTTTTAGAAACTTTAGGGTATTTAAGTGAGGCCATTTAAAAACTGAGGGTATGCAACATTAGGTATAGAAGAGGGCACCATAGTGCAACATTTTGAAACTTTAGGACATTTATCTACAATTTTTTATATATTTTTGGGCTTTATTTGCTAGATTTTAAAATAGAGATCACTTAAGTGCAATATTGGTGAAACCATAGGGCATTTAAGTGCAATTTAGTGTAAAATTTGGGGTGTTTAAGTGCAAATAACATAAAAAAAGGGCACAGAATAAGTTATACCCTTATTTTCATTTCAAGCAACCCAAAAATCCTTTCCCCTTCATTAACATATTCCTCACATATATAAATTAAAAAAAAAATTATAAAATGAACAAATCAAGCTCTTATTGCATCTACAGAGTGTCTTCATTGATCTTCTCCCCCACCACCATCTCCACTATCATCATCCTCCATTATTCTCTTCTATCTTTAACCACTCTTTATATTCCCCTAAATATTGCCTTCATTATTGAGTTTGGGGATTAGTTCTTTTTTCTTATTTTAAAAAAAAAAAAGATTTTTATTCGAGCCCATCAAAGAAAACGAACTCCAAGATTGCACCTTTACGTGTTTTCTAGGGTTTTCACACTAATCCCACGAATTCCCTCTCCAATTTCACCAAGATCGCATCTTTATGTGATTTCTAGGCTCTTCTCGTCGATCCAACAAAGCCCTTCAAATCAATTTCTACGTTTCCTTTAGCAAAATGGGGAACGCTGGGAGCAGTGGAGCTCAGAGCAGGAGAAGGCATTCGAACCCTAATCATCAAATTGAGCCCTCTCCTCAAGTCCCTCCCCCAATTCAGCAGCACCCTCAGCCCTCTCAGCCGCCCGAGATCGCCGGAAACCGCTACGTTTTCGCCGCCGCAACCCCTTACCCTCCCCAATTCCCAAACCCTAACCCTAACCCTAACATGCCCCCTTATTATCAGTTCGCCGGATATTACCCTCTTCCACCGCCGCCGCCGCCGCTGCCTGCACCGTTTGATCACCACCATAGAAACCCTGCGCCCGGGCCCCACCACCCGAATTGGGGTGGAGGGAGGGGCCCATACCCTTGTGGGCCCCCGCCTCCGCAGCCGGCGCCCTATGTGGAGCATCAGAAGGCGGTGACGATTAGAAACGATGTTAACCTCAAGAAGGAGAGCTTGAGGGTTGAGCCTGATGAGTTGAATCCGGGGAAGTTCCTTGTTGCCTTCACTTTTGATGCCACTGTTGCTGGAAGGTAATTTTATTACGATAACATTTGTGTTAGATTGGAATATAATTGTCATGAACCCTATATAGTAAGTGTGGTATAGGACTAGCACTCTCTCGTGCCATGGCTACGAAGGACTCATTAGTTCTGCATTATTGACAGCAAAAGCAAACTATTATGCTGGAATTTGTTTGATTGTATTGTATTAATTTGGCTAGAATATGTTCATTGAGTGGCAATTTCAAGCTAGTTATGGTTGAAAAGTCCTGTGTTATATATTAGTGTCTGAATCATTCATCCTTTATACTTCCTAATTTGACGGTTGCTTGATGGGGAAAAAAAAAAGTGTACTTATGTCATACTATTATGTAGTTGGATAACTTGTAGGTAAGCCCTGTCATCTATACTTCAGTGGAATTTATCACTATTCAGCTAATTTATATCACTTATTATCTCTCAGTTCATTGGTAGAGGGGGTTATATGAAATTTATCCCTCTCAAAATTCCAACCCTTGGGGGTGATAATTGCTAATAAACGAGTTGAAGGATCTACAAGTTACACTATATAGTTTAACTTCAGCAGCCAAGAAACAAGTGTTTCGGTTTTTCGAAATAGTTTTTGGCATGATGACAAAATTTATCTGAGTGTTACATTCTTCTTAGTACAAAACAGTGCAAATATTTGTCATTCCTAATAATATTTAGTTAAACATTTTTGTATATTCTTCTTTGAAGTTAATGTGCACAGCACGGAATTGGAGAATAACTATGTTTTAAATGTGGTGAACTCTCTTATGGAGAGGATAGACTTAAAACGATATTGTGAGATTGACTTACCAAACATCAACGAGCTCATGGTTATGATCACGTCTAAGTTAATTGGTGTGTCTTCAATCTTCATCTTTACAAACTTGGTCACTCAGTTTTCATGGGTTTCAAAGAGTGTCCATCGTTAAGAAATTGGCTAAATTGTAGCAACACCATATTGCAAGATTTATTATTTTTGGTGATCTTTGCCATTCAAATACTTGACCTCACAGTCTTTTTTTTTTTTTTTTTTTGGAGAATGGAGGGTTTATATATCTCAGGCAATTTGCTCATCTCTATATCTAAACATTCGTCCAGGAGGCATATATGAAGCTTACATATACTATGATAGTACCCATTTTTTTTCAAAATGACTGGTTGTGCTAAATGTTTTTGTTCAATTAAAATTTGTTTAATTTTTGCTTAACACGTACTAACATTTGTTTTTCGGTCTTCTAACTTTGCTTTATGTATGAGATTTGACCTTTCCATTTCTTGTATTGTCTTTCTAGCCTTCTCTCATTGACATATCTGAATCTTCTTTTCCACCGTAAACAGCATCTCGGTATACTTCTTTGCAAAGGAAGGATTCGACTGTAACTTAACTTCGACAAAGGAAAACCTCCTTGAGCCTGTCACTGTATCTTTCAAAGAAGGCCTTGGCCAGAAGTTCAAGCAACCGTCAGGTACTGGGATTGACTTCTCATTGTTTGAGGAAGCAGAGTTAATGAAAGAGGGAGAGCTGGAAGTTTACCCTCTTGCTGTGAAAGCAGAAGCTTCTCCATCTGAAGATCAAAGACCGGACAGTGAAAATGAGAACATAATCTCTCTGAACTCACAAATCACACAAGCCGTGTTTGAGAAAAAGGAAAAGGGTGACTATAAAGTACGGGTAGTGAAGCAAATATTGTGGGTAAATGGCACTAGATATGAGTTGCAAGAGATTTATGGGATAGGAAATTCAGTTGATAATGATTTTGATGGGAGTGATCCCGGAAAAGAATGTGTTATTTGTCTCTCAGAACCTCGGGATACAACTGTTCTCCCTTGCCGGCATATGGTAAGTTTTTTTTATTGTCAAATATAAGACATATTACAACTCTTCTACAATATTCTTGGCATATTGTCTTTGTGATATATATTCTTTTCTTTAAGTTACTTTAGGGAATTTGTTCATATGTTCTGTATTTAAGTTCTTTTTTCACCCCTTGATGATGTTATGACCATTTTTTGATCAAATACAATAAAAAAGTATTTTAAGTACTTTTTATGGCCAGAGATGGTGCCCTCGAATAAAATAATCAGTTACTAAGATCGTAAGACGAACCAAAATTGTTTTTCTTTTTTCTTTTATTTTCCCCTTTCCTTGTGGTGAGGGGTAGGGTAGGCTTGCTAAGGTTTCTTTGGTTTGGTAAAAGCAAGGAAATAACACTAGGAATGACCGACTAGAGTGATTTCCTTCACCCTCTGTTTTAACCTTGAAAGGAAAATTTTGCTTTGGATGTATATGAATGAACTTTAAGGATGTGAAATTAAATTAAAATGAAAATTTTCTGATTGATTAATGGTATTTAAAAGGAAAGTAAATCAGAGAGAATATGAGATCATGTCAAAGAAGAAGAAGGAAGAGTAAATTAAATAGAAATTTTTTGACACGCCCTTTGATGCTTCTGTCAATGACTGATCGGAGTAACTGCTTTATTTTGAACCGTCTTTATTATGATGGAAATTTTAGATACTTGTGTTCTGGTTTTTTTTCCCCCTGAAATATCCCTTAAGATTGTATATTGGTTTTAGTCTCTAAATGAGCCAATTCCTAAGCAAAGTTGGAAACCATTCCCCCAAAATTATTTTCAGTGGTACTATCTCCTCAAATTGTGTCTAAATTTATTCTGGCAAGTGCTCAATATGATATTTGCTTTAGTGAGGTCAATTATCACGTGACAGACCCTAAGTTGCATGGATATGGGTACGGGACACGGTAAATTTGTAAAAGGTAGGGCACAGGGACACGCCTGAGATGCATGGGCTGAAATCATAGTTCTGAGACATACACAAACGGCCCTTTGTAATCGTAGTTTTTAACTGAATATGGGCTTAAACAATCCTGACCCTTGTCCAGCAAATCTCAAAAGTGGATGTGAAGTGTAGTATATGTGTCCAAGAAGTGTATGACAAGTGATTTAATTATTTAAACTAAAACATGTGTTGTATAATTGAATACACATTTGAATATATGTATATACATATTTAAGGAGCGTCTAAGAAGTGTCAGGTATAGGCACGGATAGGGGACGTGTTGGGTACGGGTACGGCTTCATGATAGAAGTATCCATGCAACATAGGACAGACCTAATGGAAGAGTGAATTAGATTCATTTGCAAGAAAGAGATTTTCCATTTAAATATTAACGGGGGATACTTCTAGCATATGATTAATTATGTTGAAATAAATAGGTCCATATCTTGAACTTAAATTTTAAATGAGTTTCATAATGGCTTGATGGGGCTTTGTCACTTCAAAACGAGATCTTCCAGGATCATACTTTGCTGGCAACAGTTTGTATTTGATTTGCCAACCTTGGCCATAAAAATATAGCTTTACATTTATAAATGTAGATTGACAAAATTTTCGAGTTCAGTTCTGAAACAAATTGTTAAACCATGCAAGTTTATTTTTTTTATTAGAAAAAAATGAATAATTAATTGTTATATATATGTTTATTTTTATTTTATTTTTTTGTTGCAGTGCATGTGCAGTGGCTGTGCAAAGGTTTTAAGGTACCAAACAAACCGATGTCCCATATGTAGGCAGCCAGTAGAGCGATTATTGGAGATTAAAGTCAATAACCGGTCTGAAGAGCAACAAGAAGTAGAGCAAAATTGATCCATGTATCAATCTGCAAACGGAGTGGAGTGGGCTGTATAATTATAATCCTTTTTGAGATTAATTTCAATATGTTGTTTATATTGGCTCGAGATGAATCATGAAAAACCACGCTTGTTTTGTTATGGTTTCACCATAATGGTTGCTTGCTAAAACAATATTGTGCAACAGTGGAAGCCAAGTATATATTTAGTTGCCTGTATTAATTACATAATTCATAGATTCTCTGTACCAATATTTTCTTGTTTCTCTTGTATTCTGTTTATCCTTTCAGCATGAAAATTCTAGTTGAATATGATTTTAAGTTGGAAGTCCTCTGTTTGTTTCTTCTGTTGTAAGAGCATCTAAGAAAATGCTTAGCATTCTATTTGATGGAGGTCGAAGCCCTTTTTATGGGGGAGATCTATCCAAAATTGATGCACATGAAGGATGATACTGGGGAGCAGAAGCAGGTCGAAGATGAGTATGTGGATTACTTGGTTTTGTTATTGTTGTTTGATGTGTATGTACGTACCATTTTATTTTGTGCATATTGTTAATTTTTATCTTCTATGTAGTTTCAAATTATTGATGCCCAAGCTAGATTCTCATTGGAAGCTTCTCTATTTGCTGACATTTGCTAATCTCATATGTTTTTTTAACGGGAATCGAACGTATGGTCTTTGGAGCCACATTGGAACCTCCCAACCATCTGGGTAATCGGGGATCCCCAATCTCATACCTCGTTGGACATGAATCATATTGTTACATTTGATGTTTTGATCTAAACCTAAATAGCCTATATTGTATAGTATGTAGTGCTCCGCGTTTTTTCAGTAAAGAAACTCTTAGTATGTTCTAATGATGAAGAGTTTGAACAGGTGATTTAGTATTTAGCAAAAGATGTTCTGATCATTTATTCAGTTTCAACTTTCTTCTGTAAGCCAGCTCTAGCTGTTTTTGCTAATTTCATGCTTATTTCTTTCTCTTAGCTCCATCGTACGTGTCCATTTTTGCTGAGGCCTTATTCTAGTCATTGTTTTTGAGCTAAAAAGTTTGATGCCAAAATAAATAATCTAAGGTGTGTACTACATACAGACTGCTGCTAGTATTCTAAACTTTATAACATACCTAGAGTTATCTGATATTTCTTGGGGATGAAGAAGTTAAAATATATAATATGAATAATGAGGTTTCACTTGCTTGTCCATATTTTTTGGAAAATATGCGCATATGTTGGAAGTAGTGATGATTATTATGAGCTACGGTCTTCTATTTCACACTTTTCTTATTCTTTTTCCCTTTCTTTTTGTTTCTACAAACAGAAATTTCATGTTATAAAACACTACTTATATTGTAATATAAATGTTTTAGGGTTTTTCCTTAGACATCATCTTAAAAATAGGGTCATTATGCATAAACTATCTTTCATTTTCAATTTATACATAAACCACCTTTAAAGTGGGGGTTTTTTTCCCCCAATCCACCACCTCCCAGTCAAAATTTTCACCGAAAACCTAAAAATACCCTTAAAAACAAATATTAAAGACATATATGCCTCACTTTGTTAATGTTTATGTGTTTTAGAATAAAAGTCACATACTTTAAACGTGCGTTTTATAAGGTTATTTTTAGTTTTTTTAGTGAAAATTTGACCAGGAGGTGATTGATTAGAACAAAAAATCACTTTAAAATGGTTTCATATAAATTGAAAACGAAATGTGGCTTCTACAAAATGACCCTATTTTAAGGTCGCTTCTAGGAAAAACCCAACTTATATTTCTAGTTTCTACGTTAAGGATAGTTTCAGTATTACCGTAGTCAATCCCCATGTTAAGCATAGAAACCGGAGAAACATTATTAGCTCAACAGTATAGTTAATACATCAGTTAGTTGAAAAGAGGACCCCTTTTTAAGAGGAAATACCTTAATCATTGTTCGCCACTTTAAGCAGGTTTATCACATTGGCATATCTCTTTAAAGATTAAATTGTTCTTCTTCTTTAATCGGAGATATCTCTTTTCGTCTTCCACTCACCTGTTGTGCGAGCTCCACAAAGTTCCACTATAAGTTGTCTTCAAAAGCTGGTGCATGACACTACGTCAGAGATATCGAACAGATTTGATGATGTTCTTGACTTCTGTACATTCTATCAGTGGTTCATTTCACTGTAAGTTTGTAACTGCAGCTACATGCAATTGAGACGTTCTGTGATAATTGTAGTTGTTTGTTTCACTGTGTAACTAATAAATACAGTTGCAAAAATACCTCTATTTCCTTTCAGTGCAGCCAAACAACTTAAGCAAACTTGGACATGCATTATAGTCGCTACCTATTTGACTTACAAAAATGTCAACAACAACTACAGCTGTAATTGTAAAATTTTAAAATTGGACTAAACTAGCGCATTCGGTCCGGATACGGCTTGAATATGATACTTGTCATATCCATATCCGTTTACCCATCTCGGATACGGATACAGATATACCTCGGTAAGGAAAATTTATATCCATATCCGTTAAAATCAGATACGGATATGGATATACATGCGGATATATAAGCGGGTATGCATGCGGATACAAAACGGATATGAGAAAACTAGATAGTATTGAAAAAATATAGTTCATGTGATACAAAAGAGTTCATTAGTATGTTCATTATATCTGAAAAGCTAAGATTAGACATCTTGATCATCAAAATTAACCTCAAATCTATAATCTAAGGATTAAAACTATCGGAACAGTATGGCTAGTATGTTTTCAGATACGGATTCGGATATTTCACTACAAAACCATATCCGTAACCATATCCTATCGGTTATATATTTGAGTAATAATATCCGTATCCTAACAGATACGGTTACAGATATTTCCTCGGATACGGATACGGTTTAGCACCCCTAAGCGTAACTATAGAAGTATGCAACAACAACTACAACAATTGCAGCTGCATGCAATTGACACTTGAATTGCAGTTACAGCTTCAGTGAACCAATTTGGAATTGAGATAGTTTATCTGTACGTGACTTTGTGCCTTGGATTTCTATCTGTTTCTTTAATACGAGCAATTTATTTCTGCAGTGACCATGATCTGAGCAGTGGATGTTGTAGTATTAACACTGTTATTAGATCCATGCATCTAGAAGTTCGCAACCTTATAACTTGACATTGATGCAGCGGACCTGTATTTTTTTATATGCCCAGTCATAATTTAATTTTGGTTTCAGTTGTGCAGGAGGAAAGCTGTATGCATAGTTTATGGTATGTTATGTTTCAGAATGCAGCATTTTGATCCCTTTTCTGGGTGTAGAGCTGCATTATTTGCTCATAGCGGAAAATGAATATTTTTGCAATTGTTTCTGTTACTCGATTTTTGCATGCACCTAACTCAAAGTAATTTAAGGGTTACTTGAGGATATCATATTGCTCTTTTGAACTTTATTATCTCTCTACTTGTACTTTTGCTGATAGGCCCCCTGTGATTTTTTTTTTTTGACTGCGTTACCTCGGGTGAATGAGAAAATTATTTTTCTTTTATGAAAAATAGACATCCTTGATATAAAAAGAGTCAAAAAATTCACTCAGGGAGTCTATCTACAAAAACAAAAAACTAGAAATATAGTAAATTAAAAGCAATGATATTGTACGGGGTTTATCCACAACTAATCCTAGTAATAGTTAATTCCACCACTTATGATGTTGGTTGATCTCTGTATCTCACCAATTGGTGCTATATTCTAGGGGATTTAAAGTATAGGTGTATGTAAATTCATGCTTTTTGTCTCAAAAAGAGAAGGTTGAAGACAATAGTTTGGTAATAAGCTATTATAGCCATTATCATTTTGTTTGCCAAAATTGTAGGTAAAAGTCAGCGTGCATAGAATAAGATGCATAATTTTGGGATATGGATATGGCTTGGATGTGTAGGAGTATGAATATGGAAGAATGACTGTCACCACTAAACATTTTAGAAGACGACAAGTAAAAGACTAGAGAAGAAAGGTGCAAATGAACATATGTTTGTTATGCATAAGACTTTTTCTCTCGTATGCTAATGGTAAGATCAGAATCTGGTTAGCAATTGAATGAGGTACAAAATATGCAGAAATCCCCTGAGATTTTCATGATTGACTGAAATGTCTCTAAAATTTTAAAAGTGACCCTTTAGCCCCCTCTCCCTATTCTTGAATTTCTACAAATTAACTTTGATATGAAAACTCAAAGCAGAATTAATGCACTTTTATATATATATATATATATATATATATATATATATATATATATATATATATATAGGGGCCGGTTCCAATGAGAACCCAAATAAGTGTGAGAACTAAGAACTCAATATCAACCATCCATAATAAAAAAACAAAGGCTGAGATTCTGCTAAAATTAAGGTGGCAGAATTGTAATTAAATAGACATTAGAAACTGAAATAAGGGTAAAAGGGTAAAAAGCACAGAAATATAATAGAAAATCTATAATCACGGAAACCGTCAATCAATTATAACGCAGGTTTCCATAATTAAGAAAAAAAAGATAATTAAGAAAGGTAAGAAGATAAGTTAGTTTTGATTTGAGATATTTAAGGAGGAGAGAGAAACTAAGATATGTCATGATTCTGTGCACCCCACAAACTTCATCTAAAATATCTTAATTTTATCCTTTATCATTTTTATCATTTTTATCCCAAAAATCCTAGTTCTATTTCGCGATAGAATTAGAGAATCTGTAATAATATGCAATTCTGTAAGTTGATAAAGGAGATTCTGTTTTGTAAACTTAGAGATTCTGTAACAATAGATTCTGTAAGTTTTAATATGCGATTCTGTAAGTTGATAGTGGAGATTCTGATTTTTATACTAGGTGATTCTGTAACAATGATTACGTGATTCTGTAAGTTATAATATGCGATTCTGTAAGTTGATAAAGAGATTCCAGTTGGTGATTCTAGTTTGTAAACTTAGAACACACTAGATGATTCTCTAACAATTATTCTATGATTCTATAAATTATTTGGCATGTATTACATTAGATCAATAATTTGATTACATTATTTGTACTAAGAGATTACGTAACAATAAAAGCTTGATTACATGCGTTCATATCATGCAATTCGTATGTTGATGAAAGCGATTTTGTTAAATGTAATTATAGATTACGTATTCAATATGTTGTGATTACGTAGTTATAACATGTGATTACGTAAATTATTGAAAGGGATTACGTAAATTGATAATTGAGATTACGTAACCAATATGTTGAGATTACGTAAGTTATAACATGCGATTACGTAAAAGTTGAAAGGGATTCTATAAATTGATAATTGAGATTACGTAACCAATATGTTGAGATTACGTAGTTATAACATGCGATTACGTAAATTATTGAAAGGGATTCTATAAGTTAATAAATGAGATTCGTAACCAATTTGTTGAGATTATGTTAGTTATAATATGCGATTACGTAAATTGTTAAAAGGGATTCGTAAGTTAATAAATGAGATTCTGTTTTATGTAACGAGATTCGTAAGTTAAGTGTTGTGATTACGTAAGTTGGTAATGGAGATTTAGTTATTTATTTTAAGAGATTATGTAGCAATGAAAAAGAGATTCTCAATGGAATAATATGCGATTACATTAATTATTAAAGGAAATTATGACTTATCAACTTTTCCTAATTCTCACTATTAAAAAAAACCCTTTTGATTTCTACAATATGTACATGCATTCTAATTCTTTTAATTTAAAATTTACAAACCAATAAAACCATTTGAAAGGAGTTTTAATGGAAACTCCTTTGGAGAGCTCGCTCGTAAAGAGACGGAATCATTGTAGATGGCGTGGTGTGGCGTTGAGGACGAGGAAGCGGTGGCGGACCCTTCGATTACTACAATATATACATGCATTCTAATTCTTTTAATTTAAAATTTACAAACTAATGAAAATCATTTCGAAAGGAGTTTTAATGGAAACTCCTTTGGAGAGCTCTGGCTCGTAAAAGAGACGGAATCATTATCGATGACGTGGTCGGCGGCGTTGAGGACGAGGAAGCGGGTGACGGAGGCGACGTCGATGGTGATTCGTACGTGCCTGATTAGAGCTTGATTCTGTTATTTCTTGCCTAATTAGAGAATCATTGTCGATGACATAGTCGGCGGCGTTGAGGATGAGGAAGCGGGTGGCGGAGGCGACGTCGATGGTGATTCGTACGGATCCGGCGAACTTGCAGGCGATGAGATGGGGCTTGAGGGAGATTTCGTAGCGTTTCAGGGGGCCGATTCTGGGGAGGCGAGGTTGGGATCTGAACTGATCGATGCGAAACGTAATAAATAAGAATTGCGTTTAATTAGGCAAGAAATAATTGTCTATATTGTAATTGATTATGAAATGAAAATGACAATCGTGCCCTTATGTTGACTTTTTGAATTTAATAGTGATTAATCACAACCATTGATTGGCTAAAAATCTAATGGTAGAGATTGATTTCTTAGTTCTCAAATTTATAAGGGTTCTCATTTGAACCGGCCTATATATATATATATATATATATATATATATATATATATATATATATATATATATATATATATATATATATATATATATATATATATAGCAAGGCTCCTATAAACTTAAATTGATAGGGAATAGTTATCCACCAACTTTTCTATCCATTGATGTTGCCTTGGGATCCGTGAAAGATATAAAACCTACTTTGAGATTTGTGTGCATCTTGATTTCACGGATCTCAATGCAAGATCAATGGATATAAAAGTTGGTGGACACTCCTCCCTATCAACTTAAGTTTATAGAAGCCTTGCTATATATATATATATATATATATATATATATATATATATATATATATATATATATATATATATATATATATATATATATATATATACACACACACACTGTTACATAAAAATGATGATTATTTGATTAGAAATAGAGAATTAGGGAGAAATACGTCACTTTTAAAACTTTAGAGGAATTTTTGTAAATCATGCAAATCGGGAGTTTTCTGTAATTTACCCTAAAAATAATAATTAGTTTGTTATGGTCGTACTAAATTATGATTATTGCATATGAGTTTTAAAACTTAAGATAACAAATTCAGGTCAAACTATCTAAAAATTCCAAGGAAAAAATGGATATATCCTGATTTTCAACACAAATTTGAATTGAATTATTTTGTTTTGTTGCCTTTTCCTTTTTCTTTTTAATTTTTGGCTAGATAGCTTTTAAATACCTTATAGTTTCACTTCCTTAGCACTTATATACCCTCAACTATATTTCATAATATTTATATACTCTGATTTGCTCAAAATTAGTAAGTTAATACCCTCTGTTTTGCAAGCGTGAAAATTTTTACACGAAAGTTAACCATATAACATTCATATGCTAATTTTATAACTTTCTATATATTAAGTTTGCTGAATTAATTGTTAAATCTTTCTAAATTCTATTTTTAAAATAATATTATGATACATTTAAATTAGAATTGGGATAGGTTTAATAGTAATTTTATAAATTAATGGTTAAAAACTCTATAATTAATATATAAATATTACAAGAAAATTTTTGAATGAAAATTTGCATATTTGCATAATAAAAGATATTAACATGTCAATTTTGAACAACTTTCAAGATATATAAATGCTGTGAAGTATCGCTGAGGTACATTAGTACTAAAGGAGTAAAACTAGAAGGTATTTAAGTGCTATTCAGCCTTAATTTTTAGCACAAATAAGGAACATGGTCGACTCCATAAGTAGTACAGCGGGCCCCACATCAACCTCTTGAAGATGAAAAGACAACCATTTCCAAAGTGCAATGTTTGTAATATATTTCTCATTTATTATATAATAATCCAAAAAACCAAACTCTCATTTCTCTCTCTCTCTCTCTCGGGGGAAAAAAAAATCTTACCGTCTCTCTCCAACATGTATTGGCTCCGTTATAAGCGAGTTGAATCCTTGTGAAATCCTTCACTCTATTTTTTTTTCTTTTGAAATTTTCATAGCATAGTTGGTTCTTGAGTCCAGGTGAGCTGTGCTTTCATGAGTGTGATTTTTTTTTTGTGTGATTAAAACTCTTTTATGCATTTGGGTTTTTCCCCAAAATTTCATGCTTTGTCAAAAATAGTTCTTTGCTTGAAATGGCTTTCTGGTTAGATTATTTACTCCCATTTGGTTGCCCAGTTTGTCTTTTTTTTCTTTTTTGAGTGTGCAAGTGTTTGGATTTTTTAGGAAGAGCTTGTGTCTTTTTAAGATTATTTTTCAAATTACATAGTATATTTTTAATATCATTGTTGTAGATATTGGAGTTGGTGAATTCTTTTTCAAAGTATGATCTGTTCTTAGCTTATTTTACTTGACGAAAACACAATATGTTGTTTTAATGCACTGAGACGTTTTAAGATAAAGTTAAAGTTTAAAGAGTTTTTCTTTTCTTTCTTTTTTTTTTCAGTTTTAAACTCTTTGGACTTGAGGGCTATGAAAATTTTTGTTGGTTAAGTGGAATATGCAACTATGTGATGATACTTTATGGATATTTGTACTTTTGTTTATATCATCTAATCATTTTTGTGGTGTTTGCAGTTGATGTAATTTTTCTGCTATGACATCACAAAGCTACATTCCCATTGAGCACGAAGCCAATGAAGATCATGGGCTAAGTGTGCCAAACCAAAAGGTAGTTTTGGTTGCTTAATAATCTGCAAACTCGTTAAATAGAAAATATTTACTAGTATTTTAATATCTTTGTAAATGTAGTAGGCTTAAGATACTTGATTTTGAGGGCTGTTGAAGAGTTGAGTCTAGGTTTTTTGGTGGCAATAATTTGGTCAGAAAGACTAATCTGATATTTGAGCTTCAACTTTTTTTTTTCCCTTCGAATTTTGGAATACATTAATAAGGATCACATGTTTCTTAGTAATTTTTTGCGTCATTTTCTTCAATTTTTGCTAGCACTAGCTATTTCTTGTTTAAAGCCATGTACTATAGAGAATACTGCTTAGCTATGAAAACGTGGAGATATTACAAGTCAATTGATCAGCTTCTATATTTGTAGGAAGCCAATAGTATTCAGCTGCATTTGTAATTAAATTCAGCTGAAACGGCCTTTATTCTTAAAATGGTAACATAAGCAACCTCAAGAATCAAGCCCAAGGAGAGATGTTTCTTATCTATGCAACAACGACAGTGAAATAAACTATTCGATGTTTCTCAAAATGGCTGCTCACTTTGTTAAATGATAAATATTAATATCAGGCAAAGGATTGTACTTTCTTTCACAAAGAGCCATATTTTACTTTGCAATTTGTGCGCGCGCTTCTATTTGAATTATTGCAGGATCAAGAGAAGTCAGCTGAAATAATTGAAGAAGTTTCCCCTATTCACACCTTGAAAAGGCCTAGACTCTCTGTAGAGATACCTTCGAAAGATTCGGGGAGTCCATCTATGACCATAAGTATGCCTACAACACCTAGTTCTGATTCAACAAATGCAGATTTATGCAGAACATCCACACCTACTTCAGCTAAAGGCAAGCCATCAATAAAAAATCTCCTTCCAAGACTCAGCTTTAAGTCTCGTAGTTCAACAGTGGAAAGTGAGGCTTCAGGGAGTCATAACGGAAAGCCTTCAGCATCGAGGTCTTTATCCTTTACTAGATTATTCATGCCAACATTTAGCAGAACATCATCTTTACCAGTTAATCCCGTGACACTTCTAAAGGACAATTCATTCACAGGAGTTAGCATGGTGGACAGGCCAACTTCAGTGGTAGGTGATTTTGGTCTTATTACATGAATGTTCAATCTATTTTATTGTGAAGACATTTATTTATTTATTTCTAATGTATTTGAGTATGATTCTGTCTAAAGTAGGTAATCACTTGCATATGATCTACACTGATCAAAGTATAGAGCAAGGCGATGTCTTGAATGTTTTATGTACTTGAAAGAGTAACCATATGCCATAATTATCTGGGACCAATAGGGAAACTATAAAGGGTTTGAAACAAAATAATGCTGCGCTCTTACACTTAATGAGTCATTTTTATGTCAGCACGGTCATGTTCATAGCAATCAGCATAAGGTAGCTCCTACAAGATGCTGTTCTGTTAACTGCGTAGCTCTAACATAGAGTTTTATACCAAAGTCAAAAATGTTGTTAGGGATCCCTATGTTTTTCTCTTTTCTTTTTCCTTTTCTTGAGGAAAAACATCGTGTTTCCTTATTTATGGAGATATTTATGTTCGTTTAGATGGTCAGCAGATTTTAGATACATCTTATATGTATATGAGTAGATACACATTGTTCCTTCTAATGTTTGGTTACTCCTGTTGAAATGACTTAATCAACCTTGTATCTGATCTCATACAGATGAGGCACTAGAGATATTTGAGTTTCCATTGTAAATTGCATTGTTTTTCCCCCTTCTCCATGATGGTAATAATTTAGCTTACTGGAGGAGATGCCCCTTAATAGCACTTAATGGAGATTGGATTCATGCAGCTGCTCAAAAATTTTGGATACTTTGTTGCTGTTGTTGTTTTCTCAACTTGGACATGCTCTGATATGCATTTCTCACTCATAAATGTAAAAGTTCTATTGAATATATAACCTTTTCAACTTTATCTTGCTCATGAGTGGGTGGATGCACACTTGTTTATGGCTGTGTAAATCTGTAGATATTTTATAGGTTTACCCACACTTGCTGCATGCTAGAACATCTTTACATTATTGGGCATGCACATTTCTGTACCTTATTTATGGAGAATTTCATACTCTGGATAAAGGTGTTATATTTGTTTAGGTAACTACTGATTTCTCTCACTTTATCAGAAAAAAGGAGTTCAAAAGCACATATCACGTTCACTATCTGTACCCGTGAATACTAAATCAAGAAGTATCAAGAGAGCGGAGTCCTTGGGAAGTGGATTTCGTGTTATTCCTTCAACTCCACGGGCAATCGACATAAATCTCTCCGTGTCAGATTCCATCAATGACCAAGATAGTGGTAAATTACCCATTCCTCTTGATCACCACATATGGCCACCTTCAGCTTAAGATTACGAGAGATTGCATTATGATTTTTCTAAAAAGAAATATAAACGTTACGAAAAAACAGAAAGGGTAACTTTCATAAAAACCCCCGATCGTTGGAGGCTGAGCACAAAACCCTCCTGAACTTTATAAATCTTAGAAAATCTTCCTGAACTTCTCACTTAAATACCATGACGTCCTGCGGTCATTTTAAGTTGTCATATGCTCTGCGTGTGAAAACTCTTACAGCGTGTTTGGGAGGTCACTGTGGGATGTGAAGGGAAGGGAAGATAGGAGAAGGGAGAGAAGGTTTAAAAAAAAAAAGAAAGAAAAAAAAAGATCCTCGTGCAAGAAAATCCACACAATTTGCAGGTGAACTAAATTTGTATTGATGTCAGGGAATGTGGAGGAGAATGAGGGGGGACTTCTTAAACCCAAAAAAACTCCCAAATTGGTGAATTGTTGTGCTTCCCTTCTCCATTCCCCCTCGTCGAAACAGGGTGTTAGTCAATTTTACCCCATCTACTAAATATATCTTCTATGTCACCCTTTTCTAGTAGGGATAGATAAAAAGTAAAAAAGGGTAGTTTAGACTTTTAACTTCATTCACTAACACTGTTTATTAGACTTTCCAATACTTCTGGGGGCTTAATATAATTTTGAAAGTTCAGGCGGTTTTCTATGCTTTATCAAGTTCAAGGGGTTTTTATTGTGCAAAACACTCCAAAGTTCAGGGGTTTTGCGAAACTTACCCAAAGACTGTTGGGGTAAATCCGCAGCGGTCTGATCAAGTGTACCAAAATATTGAAACACAAAACCAGACAATAAAGATAAACACAAACACACAAGATTTACGTGGTTCGATCAAATTGATCTACGTCCACGGCAAGAGGGGGTTTCACTATATTTCTCTCTCTCAATTACAGCACTCAAAATTGAGCAATAAAACACTCGTACAAAATGAGCACCTCACACTATTTGTGTAGCACTCTCTCTGAGGTTGTCAAAAAACACACACACTTCTTTCTGAAGAGAGAGTTAAGGAGTGTTTTTCTTCAGAGGAGAGAAGAAAGGCAAGCCCTTCAATTATTTCATCTTTCACTCAAATCGAAATCATGAAAGCGACTCCTCTCTGATAGTGACACTTCTCCATATCTCTCGCACACAACTAGAGAGATTTCTCTAGCCACTAATTTTAACTATGTTGCTCAAAGAATTTTTTCTATCATCCTTTTCAAATGGGTCCTGCGATTGTTGAAATTCTCAGAGCGCAATACATCTAAGTAAAAACTCAGCACATCACGAGAGGACAAAACATATCGATGTCAGATATCATTTCATTCGTGAGGCAGCTGCTGAAAGAAGCATCACAATGAAGAAGATTGGTACTACGGACAACCCAGCTGACATGTTGACCAAATCGGTCCCTGCCTTCAAGTTTAAGCACTGCTTGGACTTGGGAGGCATTCGCACTTGTTAGGTGGCCCCGTTTGGGGCATTATTTGCAAGAGGGGTGGAGTTCACTGGTTCTTGATGTTTGAGAATTCAATCCAAGGTGGAGATTGTTAGTTGGTGGTTTGAATTTCAACAATCGTGGGACCCATTTGAAAAGGATGATAGAAAAAATCATTTGAGCAACATAGTCAAAATTAGTGGCTAGAGAAATCTCTCTGGTTGTGTGCGAGAGATATGGAGAAGTGTCACTATCAGAGAGGAGTCGCTTTCATGGTTTCGATTTGAGTGAAAGATAAAATAATTGAAGGGCTTGCCTTTCTTCTCTCCTCTGAAGATCAATATAACTCTTCTGTGAGAGATATAATATTCCAGCTTTTCTATCCCTCTTGATCTCCATCCCTAAGATCTTCTTTGCTGCACCAAGATCTTTCATCTCAAACTCATCACTGAGTTGTTTCTTCAAAATAAGAATCTGCGACATATTCTTAGCAGCAATAAGCATGTCATCGACATATAATAGAAGATAAATAAAAGAATCATCTCCTAGACGCATATAGTACACACAACTATCATAAGTACTTCTCGAGTACCCATGACTAAGCATAAAAGTATCAAACCTCTTGTACCACTATCTGGGAGACTGTTCAGGCCATATAAAGATTTCTTTAATCTGTAAACATGATCTTCTTTACCTTCTACGAAGTATCCCTCTGGCCGAGACATGTAGATAGTCTCCTCAAGCTCACCATGTAAAAATACAGTCTTCACATCGAGCTGCTCAAGCTCCAGATCAAATAGAGCAACCATGACGAGCAATACACGGATGGAGGTATGCTTCACAACTGGAGAAAATACTTCATGTAGAACATGCACAAAAACATGCACAAGACAGTTTTCAGGTTCAGTAGTCGACTACTAGGCATTGTAGTCGACTAATCTGGCAGATTCGAATCTGGGTTTGGTTTTAAACCGGTTCGTTTAGAGTTTATATATAACCCTAAACCTGATTAATTAGGGAAGTTTCAAGCACGTTTTGGAGCGACCTTTGAGAGGGTTTTGTGCATATTTGGAGAGGAGATCTTTTGAGAGATTGAGAGGTTTGTTTTAGGTTTTAGTAGTCGACTAATCTGGCAGATTCGAATCTGGGTTTGGTTTTAAACCCGGTTCGTTTAGAGTTTATATATAACCCTAAACCTGATTAATTAGGGAAGTTTCAAGCACGTTTTGGAGCAGCCTTTGAGAGGGTTTTGTGCATATTTGGAGAGGAGATCTTTTGAGAGATTGAGAGGTTTGTTTTTAGGGTTTCTTTGTGAGAACTTGTAATCCTAATTTGTATTCTCTCTTTCTATTAGTGAAAATCCCCCCTCCTTACCCCGTGGACGTAGGCAACTTGCCGAACCACGTAAATCTCGTGTCTTTACTCTTTTATTGTGTTTTTGGCTTTCCGTTTGTGGTGGTTTCTCTCGACGGTTCCGCGGTCCGCGCGCCCAACACTTCATCATAGTCAATTTTCTCCTTTTGCCTATAACCCTTTGCCACTAATCGTGCTTTGAATATAGCATCTTCAACCCTTGGGATCCCTTCTTTCTTCTGAAAATCTACTTGCATCCAATTGCCCTTTTACCCTTAGGTAATTGCACCAAATCTCAAATCTGATTTTTATAAAGTGACTCGAGTTTTTCTGTCATAGCCGTGGCCCAATGACCACATTCTCTACATGAGACAGCTTCAGTAAAGTTTGATGGCTCTTCAATACCCATCTCTTCAGCTGTCGTGAGAGCATATGCCACTAACTCAGCATGTGCATATCTCTGAGGAGGTCTGATCTGTCTCCTCTCTTTGCCAGTGGCTATGGAATAAGGTTCTTCAATCTCAGCATCATCATTATTTGAGCCTGAATCATGTTGCTCTTCTACAACTGTAGAAGCCATTTTTATAGACGACTTTTGAGAAGTCTCTCCCTCGAGCTCCACCCGAAACTCCACCTTATCCATAGCCTTCTCTACATTTCCTGTAGACTCAACAGAAGCCTTTTCATGATCAAGCATATATTTTTCATTAAAAATAACATCTCTACTAATAATGAATTTAGGAGAATCAGGTTCAATACTCCACAAACGATAGCCTTTGACGCCATCAGCATAACCAACAAATATGCATTTCTTAGCTCTAGGCTCAAGCTTACCATCTCTAACATGATAGTAAGCAAAACATCCAAATACCTTTAAATTTGAATAATCACTGGGTTTACCTGACTATACCTCATTTGGAGTCTTGTGCTCAATGGCGGTAGAAGAAGACCGGTTCACCAAGTAACAAGCTGTGTTAACAGCTTCGCCCAGAAGTCTTTATCCAACCCAGAGCTTGAGAGCATACACCTAGCTCTCTTCGTCAATGTACTATTCATTCGTTCTGCTACTCCATTTTGTTAAGGAGTGTACCTGACCGTGCGATGTCGTACGATCCCAGAATTTGCGCAGAACTAGTTGAACTCACCACTGCAGAACTCTAGGTCATTATCTGTTCAGAGACGTTTAATCTTCTTTCCAGTTTGATTCTCAACAAGAACTTTTCACTTCTTGAAAGTTTCGAATACCTCGCTTTTGCGCCTGAGAAAATAAACCCAAATTTTCCTGAAAAATCATCAATAAACGTCAGAAAATAAAGAGCGCCACCTTTGGATGGAACCTGAGCAGGTCCCCACAAATCTGAATGAATGTAGTTGAGAGTGCCCTTCGTCGTATGTGAGCCAGTCGAGAAGCTGACCCGAGTTTGCTTCCCAAACACACAATGCTCACAGAAGTCAAGTGATGATGTATGATCACCACAGAGTAAGCCACGTTTATTCAAAATAGTCATCCCCTTCTCGCTCATGTGGCCTAAGCGCATGTGCCACAATTAAGTAGTGTCCCTATTAGCATCAGAGGACACACCTGCAGAGCCTGTCACAGTACTGCCTTGGAGAACATATAAACTGTTCACTTTGCTACCTTTCATCACAACCAATGAACCCTTAGTAACTCTAAGAGCTCCACCTCCACCTGTATAAGAACACCCACTAGAATCCAAAGAACTCGAAGAAATCAGATTTTTCTTTAAGTTCGGGATGTGTCTCACATCTGACAAAGTTCTCACTATCCATCGTGACACCGGATGCGAACTGTACCAATTCTAACTGTCTTGCAAACTGCATTATTGCCCATCAAAACTGACCCACCACTTATAGCTTTGTAAGTAGTGAACCAATCTTTATTTGGACACATATGATAAGACGCACCTGTATCCAAGATCCATTCTCTATCGGAATGGCTATCCAAGGGACATACTGTAAGAATCGTCTCAGCGACATCGACAACATTAGCCTTTGCCGTATTTGCTGAATCTGAGGTTTCACCACGCTGGTTGCCTTTCTTCTTTAGAGCATAACATTCTGATATGTAATGTCCTTTCTTGTGACAGTAGAAACACTCAACTTGTTTCTTATCTTGGGTTGACTTGGGCTTCGAACAATTTCTGGATTGCCCTTTATTATCCTCTCTAGTCTTCGATCTACCTCTAGCTAGCAGACCATCAGCCTACCTATCGGTACTTTTTCCATTCAACTTTGTTCTTAACTCGGTAGAATTTAAAGAGGCCTTCACATCCTCACTTATGGATTTTCTTCCATACAACATAGAGTTGACAAAGTTTTTATAAGAGTCAGGTAAGGAACACAACACAATGAGAGCCTGATCTTCATCATCAAGTTTAAGATCCAGGTTTTTCATATTCATGACAATTTTATTAAATTCATCAAGGTGTTCCTGAATGAGTGTACCTTCTTTCATCTTCAGTGTGTATAGCCGCTGCTTCAGGTACAATCTCGTTGTAAGAGATTTCTTCAAATAGAGACTTTCGAGCTTTGACCAAACCCCGCTATCGTTTCCTCATCGGCAACTTCACGAAGCACATTGTTGGATAGTGACAATTGCAAGGCGCTGTGAGCCTTTTCATCCATCTCTTCGATCTCAGCAGTAGTCATATTATCTGGGTATTTCCCATCGATAGCTTTAACCGTACCTTCTCGTCGTAACAAAGCCTTCATCTTTATCCTCCATAGGCCGAAATTATTCTGGCCATCGAATATCGACACCGAGAACTTCACAGAAGCCATTATGAAAGATTGAAAGCCGCCCTAGAACCGAGATGCTCTGATACCAGTTTGTTGGGGTAAATCCGCAGCGGTCTGATCAAGTGTACTAAAATATTAAAACACAAAATCAAAAAATAGAGCTAAACACAAACACACAAGATTTACGTGGTTCGATCAAATTGATCTACGTCCACGGCAAGAGGGGGTTTCACTATATTTCTCTCTCTCAATTACAACACTCAAAATTAAGCAATAAAACACTCGTACAAAATGAGCACCCCACACTGTTTGTGTAGCACTCTCTCTGAGGTTGTCAAAAAACACACGCTTCTTTCTGAAGAGAGAGTTAAGGAGTGTTTGTCTTCAGAGGAGAGAAGAAAGGCAAGCCCTTCAATTATTTCATCTTTCACTCAAACCGAAACCATGAAATCGACTCCTCTCTGATAGTGACACTTCTCCATATCTCTCGCACACAACCAGAGAGATTTCTCTAGCCACTAATTTTGACTATGTTGCTCAAAGGATTTTTTCTATCATCCTTTTCAAATGGGTCCCGCGATTGTTGAAATTCAAACCACCAACTAACAAAGACAAATTTCATGATTCAATTTTGAGGATTTCAGTTAAGTTGTTCGCCTTATACCTATGCTTGTGTAGTTCTATGATCCAGAGATTGATGGTGATGGCGAGGATATACCTGAAGAGGAGGCTGTCTGTCGAATTTGTATGATTGAATTGAGAGAAGGTGGTGATACAATAAAATTAGAATGCAACTGCAAAGGTGAACTTGCCCTAGCTCATGAAGAATGTGCTGTGAAGTGGTTTAGCATGAAGGGCAACAAAACTTGTGAAGTTTGCAAGCAAGAGGTTCAAAATTTACCAGTTACCTTGTTACGTATTCAGTTTGTTACTGCAGCTGGTACTCGTACTGGAAACGATTCACGTCAAACAACAAGAGATCCACTCAGGTAAGAAGTAATAATCATAACCAGCAGGCATCCTTATTTTTGGGGAAAAGAAATCCTATAGGGGGTCCTCTATAGTAAATCATAAAGGGGTATAGGGAATGAACACACATTGATTACACGAATTTTTATGCACATATCACTTCATCTATTAGCGCAGTCAATTCTGCCTATCCACGCAGTTGTTATCAGTGCAGTCTGCACTGATAGAGTAGTGTCTGCACTGATAATTGAAGTGATGTGTGCATCAAGATGGTTATAGGGTTTACATCAATCACTTCCGCTCGATTGGGGCCTCAGTTGTTTGACAATGCATCAACTTCTAGCAATATATGGAGAATGAAGACCTGGATAAGCAAATACAATCCGGGGCTTGGTTTCCTTTCTAATTCATCAGAACTTTTGATAATTTTTTCTGTAACATTTCGCACTTTAGGGATAAATTTCAGTTTCCAATATTTCAAAGTGCATTTAATTTGGGGCGTAATTTTTCAATTACTGGTTGTAAAAAGGTATCGACACAAATAACTCCTTTAAAAAATCGTCTATTGTTGTCCATGGCTAATTTTTTAATGTTTGTTATTAGGCTGTGGATGGATATGCCTGTTCTTGTCATTGTCAGCATGCTCTCCTACTTCTGCTTCCTTGAACAGCTTTTGGTAAGATTACATTTCTTATGGTCTTTTCAGCATAAAACAACCAGTTATAAACAAATGACAATGTATATTAGCAGGCTTTCAACAATGGCTCTGCTGCGTTAGCTATATCTTTGCCCTTTTCTTGCTTTTTAGGCCTTCTCGCATCCATGACATCTTCAGCAATGGGTATGAATCAATTTATAACCGTGTAGCTGATATGATTTCTGTATAATTAGCAAATAATCACTCGATTTCAACTGGAAACTTGTGTAGTGATTGGGAAGTACATTTGGGCCTATGCGTCAATTCAGTTCGTTCTGGTGGTTCTTTCTGCTCATCTTTTCTACTCAGTAGTAAGTCAAAAGATTCAATTGTTATATTATAAAATTGTAACCCCCAACCCTCACCACAACTTTGGAGGTTTGGCTGTGGAAAGGACTTTATTATGATATTAGAGCATCCCAGGTTTAAATATCATTAGCCACGCATTTAATGCGGATTTTAAATTATAAATATCATTGCATAATGTAATCCAAGTTTCTGTCCATAAAAGGATGCTCAACCTGCAAAGACATGTTAAATTAGAAAATTATGACCGTCAACTTTAACACATCTTAAATCATGTTCATAGTGCCATTGAAATTTGAAGATGTATCAAAATATTTGGTGTTTGAAATCTACAGACTCATATGCAAGCCATAATGTCAATCATCCTTGCTGCATTCTCTGGGTTTGGCATCACCATGAGCGGGAGTTCTGTAATCGTTGAGTTCTTGAGATGGAGGAGAAGACGGAGAGTTATTCGCCGCAGTTCAGTAGATTTGCCTTCATTAAACAATCCTTCAGCATCAACTGCCTCAAACATCCATGAATCTAATAGTCTTGTCTATAATTAGACATAGTCAATATAGTGATGTATTGAAAGTATATTTCTTTGGTCAGTTACTGTGTATTCTGTAACTATTGTCGCAAAGAATGTATATAAGAGTGTCATAATGATAAAATAGAAAATCTTGACTTGACCATATGTTAGAGAGATGAATATAACTTGCTGAAGCCATTTTGAGAATGGTATTTTTGATATAATACTGGTTATCAATAGTCTGCATATTTTCAAGAGCTCTGCCTTCATGTACCCATGAGAGTGTTTGCATATTTTTGATATATTCCTGAATCTATTGTTAGCTCAGTTTCCGAAGATGGAGGATGTCTCAATCTCTACTCTTAATGCATCTGTGTCCGTGTCTTCAAGGGTAAGCTTCATTTGGAAATTGATTTACAAATGTCTGTGAATAAATAATGGATAAATGAAAACTTTCATATAGGTCTCAATTGTTTTACATTGTGATCCAAAATCTGAGCTGTAATTAACCCATTTGATACTAAATGTTAAATGCCCTATAAGTCTTACACAAATTTGATGTTAAAACTTAAAATAATTTGGTACTAGACATCTTATACATTAGCAGTTCAGTTAGCATTAGTCTTTCATCAACTTGAACATTTTAGTCAATCAATTCAGAGTTAAAAGACATGAGATGTCATGTTACTGAGGTGAAGTACCATGTTATTCACTAAAAATGAAATATTCAAACTAAGCACAGATCATCATGAAGATTCATACTACACCAAATTCAAATTCCTCATAGACAATACAAATCTAGATCTTTGAGTGTGTCATCACTGGCTTCCTTCATCAACTTTTTCGACACTCTCACACACCGGCGGAGACACGTGCACGTTCAGCCCGTGTCGTGAGCCACTCGACGATATCTCCAAACACACGCTCCACGTTCTCCTCTGGCTCCCCGACGAGCTGGTGCCACATCCCCGGGTAGATCTTGATCGTCTTGTCCTCGCTTTTCGCCTTCCTGTAGAGCTCCTCGACGCATGCAGGGTCGCACACCACGTCCTCTCCTCCGTGCACGATCAGCATCGGCGCTGTCACCTCCTCGAACCTCCCCTGCACCTCCCTGGAAATAGGGGTGGAAGTTGATCAAATAATTATAAAATATATTTAGTTTATTCATTTACCTATTCGTTCAAGTTTTATTCTGGAGATCATTTAAAAAAAATCAAATAATTTAGTATTTGGATATTAAACAAATCAAACATAACAATCTGCATATTCAATTCCTTTAGTATCAAATATTCATGTAAAATCTGATTCTTTATAATTTGTGAGGTTGCATGATATTCAGTTTATTTTGTCAAACCTAAGAGTACGAAATCTATTTTTTAACCAAATATTCAAATTACATATTTATATCTACAAACAATTTATAATCAGGAATTTAATTGATATTAAAATAATTGACTACAACAATGTCTTTTCTAATTAAATAGTTCAATATTCATAGGAGTAAAGGGGAATGATGTGTCCCTCTATATAGTTAGCTAACGGAGTTTATGTATATGTTCCACGTCAGTGGACAGAGATAAACATCTAAGAACACGGAATAATGCATGAGTCACAATTCGCTCTACTCATAAATTATAGGATACTAATCAAATAAATATATCTCGATATTCAATAAATATCAATGAATCTAAGTTGTACGAACTTGGCTACTGGTATGTATGTAGGTGTGAGTACGGGATACGATAAGCTTGTAAAGAATAGGGTACATAGATGCAACTATATACATATATTGAAATTAATAATTTACATAAGACCAATAAAAAATTTCATTCGCATTGAAAATTAAAACTCCCGTGACATTTATTATGTTTCTTTTATGATGTAGATAAATTAGAATCACTCGTTTTTTAAAAAAGATATCCGAACAATAATATCATAGCTGAAAACTAGGTATAAACTAAACAAATCCGTCAAACGAGCTCAAGGGAATAAACTTGAAGTGTAGGATAAACTTCAAAGAAGCGTGCGCGACGAGTGTTTCAAATTAAAATATGTAAATTTAACCGAGTACACGTTTGAATAAAAGTACGTGTATGTTCAAAGAGTGTCCAATGATCATAATAGGAGTGCTCAATAAGTTTATCATACGTGTCAATGTCCGATACTTGCTGAGTACGGCTTCATGATAGAAATACCCTGGTAACACGGCCATGAATATTCAGGAATTCATAGAAACAAGTACCAATACAAATTCGAACACCTCAGTATTTCGAGTCCTACCTGCAGATCCTGAGCAGCTCCTTGGCGGTGGCCGCCCTGGGCCTGACCGCCCTCCTCCTCGGGCTCGCCATCGCCAGCCTCCTCTTCCACTCCTCCTTAAACGACACCTCCGGTATCGACCCCCTCGTGGGCACCACCTGCCACGTCGGCACCAACCACGCCGCCACCCCCAACAAACTCTCCAGCGGCCACGGCGGCTTGAACTTCTCGCTGATCCCGCACATCGCCCCATTAAGCACCAGCCCATCCCACCCCCTCCTCCCCTCCTTCCTCAAATGAATCAGCAGCGCGATCGCCCCGCCGAGCGACTCAGAGTAGATGAACGCGGGGAGGGCAGGATCGTAATTATCGCGCACCGAGTCGAAGTAGGAGACGCAGTCGGCGATTACCGGGTCGACGTCGGGGATGTGGGCGGGGAGTCCGTCGGAGAAGCCGTGGCCGCGGTGGTCGAGGGCGGCGACGGCGAAGCCGTGCTCGGCGAGGTGGGCGGCGGTGAGCTGGACGAACCAGGATGACTCGCCGGTGAAGCCGTGGACAACGGCGACGAGGGCGGCGACGGGGGTCGGGGGGAGCGGGGCCCACTGCTGGGTGAAGATGCGGAGGTTGCCGGCGGGGCTGACGAAGGAGGAGGTCGAGTGGGAGATTTTGTGGCGGGCGTAGAAATCGTCGGCGGTGAGATCGCCGAAGGGGCTGCGGTCGTTGGCCTCGGCCACTGGATGAACCATGATCGGTGAGATTTTTTTTTTTTTTTCCTTCCTTTTTTTCTGCAGGCGAGGTGTTTGATGAAATGCGGCAATTATTTTGGGGGGAGGCGGAGGGAGATTGGTTGGGGGGACTGCAGGTTGAGTTGACCACGGAGTGACTGGGGACTTGGGGTTTAACAATTGGATGCTCGATGGGGCCCCACTTTTGGTTTCGAGGTTAATGGTTGGGTGATTGGAGAATTCAATGAGTTGTTAAATGTTGCGGAGCGTGGATCGCACCGGCCAACTAACTTACTCTTGTGTGCATATTTAATGCAATTTATCTATAGGTCCATTTGATATTTTCTCCAACTGCTAATTACTAGTTTATGACACTACCAGTATCATTTTGGAAAAATATCTTAATATATGGTGAAAAATGTGTAAACCATCATTTTCACCTAATAAGAGCTGTTGTTTTAAAAATAGAATTGTCGAATCAGTGTATTAATTCTCAAATTCTTCTGTTTTGAACTACTTTATCTGTTTCGCGTATCGGAGGTTATGCAAATTGAGGGGATAGATCCTAATAAGTTTGAAATTGGTTGGTCTACTCAGTGGTTGATATAACAAGAACTATCTACTTTTATATCAATTCAAAACTTTAGATTGAAAATTAAATTACATTCCAGTATCCTAAGGTATGATGTAATTGCATGGGTAATCCTGGAATCTGCGTATCTACATGGGTGATCCTCAGACCGCTGACTGTAAGTACATGGATAACATTGGCCAGGAGTAGCTTGTCAGTTGGACTTTAGGGTAACCTATGTAATTATAAGTAGTAACCTCAACGTCATCCGTGTAGATACGCAGACTTCAAGATTACTCGTGTAATTACATCATACCTTAGGGTGTCGGAATGTAATTAATCCTTAAATTAATTTAAGGTGTTAGGTTGGATGTTCGCACGAATGACAAATACCTATATCCAAGCTAAATTACATCCTTAACTAGACTTTGCTAACTTAGATCAGTTGTTAGCTTCATCAATGCATTTGTTTGCTATCTAGACTTCAAATATGATCTCGTTAGTTTCATCGATTTATTTGTTTGTATCTAGACTTTAATACGATATAGTTGTTGACCGATATAAATTCATATCCATGGATAAAAGCAACGCAGAAGAGGCAAAAGTCTGAATACATAATTAAAAGTTTAAATAGGAGGATATATTCAATCTAACGTCTCTATCCATTTTACAATTTGTTGTTTGTCACTCTCCTACACTCCATATATTTCTCAAACTATAGCGGAGAATTTTATTGCCCTTTCCGAAAAAAGAACGTAATCCAAGAATTATCAATGCTCTATTTGTATCTCGTAGAGGGTATTCTGGTATGTCGTGTGTTTAGTTTGGTTGTAAGTACAAAAATCCAAGTTTATATGTTAGGCAATTGTGGATAAACCTCATTTAGTATTATGGATAAACCCCATATAGTATCGTTGTTCTGAATTTACTACCTCGCTAGTTCTGTTGTTGCGGATAGACCCCCCTAATTGAATTTCTTTTTTGTTTTTTTTTTTTTTCGTCCTCAAGGTTTCTATTTGTTAACAACAATTTTCTTTCATTAAAGGTAAAAGAGTAAAATAAATTCACCCAGGGGTCGGGGTCCATCTGCAAGAATAAAGCTTGAACGTCAGTGTAACGATATTATGGGGGTCTATCCGCAATTAACACTATATGTTATCTAAAAAGTATCATGATTCAGTTTCAGAATATGCAAATATGATATGATTTCAAAATGCTGACCAAAAAAAGGAAATAGAAAGATAAAAGAAAGAGAAGACTCATTTACATGAAACTTTGACGAGCTTTATTTGTAACGCAAGTTAACCAAAGTTTGAAAGAGACAGCAAGAGATAATTCTTACAACGTATCAAGAAACTACCGATCTGGCCACAGAATTCTCAGCATATAACAAGGGTATACACTTGCTAGCTTTCAGAGGATATGTACATCATCAGAAGATGCCTAAGACATCGTTAGACGTTAATACCACCTGAAAGACAATGGTGATGTAAGTTGCTCTTTTGTTTGCAAATTAACAACAACAAAAGGGGCAATGTACATATTGGTAACAATAGATAAGCGCTAACAATTATTACAATTGATTAGTGATGTTAAATATATACTTTTCACATTTTTGTAAGCTTAGATTAGATTACATTAAGTATGTTCAGATTATATTTTAGGGCAGTATATTATATATGTACATCATCCGATATAGCACTATGATATTTACTACATAGCCCCGATATTTTCCAGAATCAGCAATCCGATAAAAATTTTGGTCATCCAATATTTTCCGATATCTGATATTTAAAACCTTGCCGCCTAGTAGTGATAACCATACTACAAAGTATATACTACGACAAACGTAAGAGTACGGTAACAATTTTTCTTGACAATTTTCAAGAAAGGCCCCCACAATATTTGTGAGTGGTAGTGCAAAAAGTACTATAGAACTTATAGTACAATTATCATTTTCCACTCAAAAAAACCAAAGTGGTATACAATTACCATTGATCATGTCCCACAAGAATTAGAACATAATGAAAACTTATACACAAATAAAGCTCATGCAGTGTGGATATTACAGAATCATAAACAGATCTTATTACGTATGTTGCGTGTCTTTTAAATAGTGAAGCTTTCAATTTGTTTTAAATTAAATAAAACAATAGTCAAATAAATTGCTTCCTCTATAGGAAGGCAGATCAACAAACATGTAAATTGTGTTATTACACAGGAGAGCTTGATGCAAAACAAGCATTGCTGCTGTTAAGCATGTATCAACAATAAACTTATATGTTATTAACACAAAATCATGCACCACGTAATCATGGAGTTAGGACAACAAGGGACAACAACTTACCATAATCTCCACATAACTTTTGCTTGCTTCCTTCTACCAATAATCATTACAAGAGCAAACTCCATTCTCAAAATGGTGAAACCTCTTGATATCCCGTGCAATTATCAAACGCCCAACTATCTTCGATATTATCTTCAGAGCGTTATGACAATCCCTACAAACACGAAGATTTTTTATAATCCTAAGAGGCATTCGAGCACGAGTAGTCATGAGACCATGAACAGTTGCCAGCCTTTCGCTGTGGTAAAGTAAAGCTTCCTCCCTACTTTCTATGTCAACATCATGAAGTGAACAAGTCTTATCCGGAGTATAGCCAGCCTCTTTCATATGTTGAACCAAACACCTCAAGTGTTGATAAATGATATCATTATCTGGATGTGATCGATCCCCTGCCATAAACTCTCTTACTTGATGCTTAACATCTGGAACATTAGAATCCTTTTTGCTTTCAATCCCCTTCACTGTTTCTGGTGCTTCTATATTCAATAAAGCCATGTTGGACTTGTTTACCCTAGAGGAATCGAGTTGTTCCACAATCTCAGCACATCGATCCCCAAGCTCAGTATACCCATTAACTCTACAAAATTTTAAGAGGGCTTCCCAAACATCGACATTGGGCTCAATAGGCATCATCTCTATAAACTCCAAAGCTTCATCCAAATAACCACTTCTTCCAAGCATTTCTACGATGCTAACATAATCTTCCATTTTAGGGGTAATGCCAAAATCCACCTTCATTGATTCAAAGTATAACATACCCTGATCAATTGCTCCAAGAACACCACAAGTATATAAAATAGCATTAAATAGATCTCCGTTTGGCTCCAAACCCGTCTTTTTCAACTGAGTAAACAGATCGATTGCTTCCTCAGCAAGGCCATTACTGGTGAAACCCCTTATCATAATTTCCCAAGATGTCAAATGCTTCAAAGGCATTTTCTCAAATGATTGGCGAGCATCATTAGTTGAGCCACACTTGAAGTACATATCTAATATCTTATTATGAAGCTCAATGTCTACTTTACCTAGTGTCCTTGAGAGATGATCGTGGACTCGTCTTGCACTTTCTAAAGATTTTGCATCTCCACATGACCGCATTAACTTTAAATATCTTAATCCATCAACAGCCATGCCAGTTTTCTCAAATACAGAAAGAAGGCCGACAGCTTCCTTCACCTTCCCCTGCTCGCAGAGCTCCCCAAGCTTGTACAGTGCCCTTGCATGAGTCATCAATGGATTGGTAACCATTTCACCGGCATCTTGATGGACTTCGCGATTGTGTCCTTCCTGTAAATCATAGTTGGATTTTATACTGCTAATAGGAGGAGAATGCCTTAAACTTTGCTGCCCATTTTGATAAAACTCTCTTGGATTAACACCATAATCATCATCGACAGGGTCTTCGTGGACCTTTCTTGGGTTTTCTCGAAAGAACCCAGTTTGGTTCTCGTAAGGATATCCATCATCCAATCCATTGTCACTCTGCTGAAAACCTTCAGCAGAGTTCCTTATATGATTCTTGTTGAAACTCACATTGATTTGCCCTACATCTTCAATCCTTTCCCTATAAAATCCATTTATCCCCAAATTCTGCCCATTATTCATCTGATTGCAAGAAACATTTGTATGTTTCCTATAAAACCCATTAGAATTCCACTGCTGAGACTCTCCAAGATCGGATCTTTGATCCCAATTTGAACTTCCCCTATAAAACCCATTTGCATTCTGCTGTGGGTTTGACGGATTCTGCTGATAATAGCCGTTGGGATCCGGTTCCGGCGAGAAATCGGACCTTTGGGCGGCGACGCTGAACCTCCGCCGCCGCCGCAGGTGGATCAAAGGTGAGGGTTTTATTGAATTGAAGAGGGAATTTTGTGAAGAATTGGGAGAGATAGTTACCTGAGAGAGGGATTTGATGGTGAGAATCGATGATCGCTTTCGGTACATTTGACGACTGCAATGCTAAAACCCTAGTTTTCTGGGGATGAATAAACCCGGGAGCTGTGGGGTTTAGAGGGATGCGAACGGATTGTGGGCTTGAATTCGAACAATCCGGATCCATTTAACTTTTTATTTATTTATTTATTATTATTATTATTTTTTTGGATCAGAGGTTCCATTTAACTCTCTTTTTGGTTTTGTATATGACGTTGGTCTTACCGTATCTTTTATATTTTGAAATTGGTCCCCCAATTATTAGAAGTATTACGAAATTAATCTCTCCACTGAGCAGCAAGATGAAATTGAGGGAATATTCTGTCATCAAGCTCAAAGTATAATATGTCCTTAAACTTTACACAACTTTTCTGTGAAACCCTTAAACTTTTATTTTAATCTATTAAGCCCTTAAACTTTACCAAACTTTTTATAAAGCCCCTCAACCTCTTATTTAGATCTATTAATATTTTTACTTTCATTCTATTTAAACCTAAAGTTTTAAATTTCATGCTATTTAGCCCTCTGGTCATCTTAAACCTCAAACACAACCTAAATACATGTTTCAACTAGGATATAATTGGAATATCGTAAAATGAATGATATGACATCGTATTACAATTTGAGTTTTGATCTACCTACTATTTGTTTAAAGTTTAAATTTTTCACCACCTAGTAAGTAAGTTTTGGGGTGTACCTATGAACATTCAAAGCATTGTGATGTAAATATAATCAAGATACAAGAATGTAGTAAAAATTTTGATTGAATTACGAAAACATGTGCAATTAAATTTTATTGGGTTTTGTTCTTAACTCAAACATTGAGGAAGGATTATTAATTTATTTTCTAATCTAATAATCTGTTTAGTTATACGAAATTATATCCTTCTACATATGGCGGGCATGATAGTATTCACTTTCCTAAGAAAACAAATTCAATAAGACCATTATACCCTTTTGTAGTTATGTTGAACCACCATAGGAGCTTAACAGAATGAAATTACAAACTATAGGAGCTAAATAGAATAAGAGTACAAACTTAAGGAACTTATTAGACTGAAACAAGAGTTTGAGGGCTTCATAGAAAATACGGGCAAAGTTTAAGGGCTTCATAGATTAAATAAGAGTATGAGGCCTTTATAGAAAAGTATTCAAAGTTTAGGGGCTTGTTAAGCTTTGAGCTCTTCTGTCATCTCTAACACATCCAGATGTAATACCAATCATATATGTTCAAACATTTTGGTTGATTTGAGTATTAATTTTGGGGGGAAAAATTCCACTCACTCAGAAGTTGAAGTGAGAAATAAGAGAGCAAGAAGGAACCTGAAGTTATAGGAATTTATTTTATAAGAGTAATTACCAGTTTCTAATTAAATCACTAATCCAATATTAGTTAAACAATTTGGACAAAAGAAAACAAGTAACATAGAGACTAATTTCAAAATAGTTGTTGAAAGATTTGACCATTTGAGGACCCATTTCAAAATACGAAGATATTGGGAGGTAAGTTCAAAATACGAAAGAAGTGAGGGACTAATATAAAAAGAACCAAAAACAAAACACAAAAATGAAAAAAACCCTAGGAATCTAGCATGTTCAGCTCTTCAGCCAGTCCTCAGATCCCGCCACCGGTCGCCGCGCTTCAGAGTAGATCGCCGTCGAGGAACCGGTTCTTGATTCTGATGCTCGATCACTGCACCTCCGGAAATTTTGGGGATTTGCGTTATGCAATGGATAACACATTGTGAGATTCGATTGACTTATGGTATTAGGTTGAATTTTGATTAATGTTTCTAGTATTTTGATCTGTTATTTATTGCATTCTTGCCAACATGCATATGAACTGATAGCAAATGCATTTTACCGTGAAGTTTTATATATAAGGGAAAATTGCTTCTAGCCCCCAAAATCAAAATAAGTATCCTCCCCCATCCCAAGACTTCTTCAACGATCTCCAAACCCCCCAAAAGTAAATCTTATGTGCTCTGAGCCCCCAAAAGTCAAATCCCAACACTTTAATAGATGTAAAGACCATAATACCCTTCTCTCTCTCTCTCTCTTTTTTGTCATGCTCTCACAGAGAGCTTTTGAAATGGGTTTTGAGGGGAAAATTTTAAGTTCCCTCCAAATTTTTGTATATTGTTGTATTTTTTATTATTTTATATATTATTGTAATTTTTAAATCGATGACTTATTAGAATTTTTAAATCAATGACGTGATATTTTATATAATGCTATATTTTTTATTATTTTATATATTATAGTAATCCATAATTTTTATTATTTTATATATTATTGTAATTTTTATTATTTTATATATTATAGTAAATCCATAATGCTATATTTTTTATTATTCTAAATATTGTTGTAATTTTTTAAATCGATGACTTAACAACCAACTCGTAACCTTAACAACCAACTCGTAACCTTAACAACCAACCCGTAACCTTGACAACCAACCCGTAACCTTAACAACTAACTCATAACCTCAACAACCAACCCGTAACCTCAACAACCAACGCAACCTTAACAACCAACTCGTAACCTTAACAACCAACCCGTAACCTTGACAACCAACGCGTAATCTTAACAACCAACCCGTAACCTCAACAACCGACTCGTAAACTTTTGTATATTGTTGTAATTTTTTATTATTTCATATATTATTGTAATTTGTTAAAATCGATGACTTATTACAATTTTTAAATTGATGACGTGATATTTTATATAATGCTATATTTTTTATTATTTTATATATTATAGTAATCCATAATTTTTATTATTTTATATATTGTTATAATTTTTATTATTTTATATATTATAGTAAATCCATAATGCTATATTTTTTTATTATTTTATATATTGTTGTAATTTTTTTAAAATCGATGACTTAACAACCAACTCGTAACCTAGACAACCAACTCGTAATCTTAACAACCAACCCGTAACCTTAACAATCAACCCATAACCTTGACAACCAACGCGTAACCTCAACAACCAACCCGTAATCTTAACAACCAACCCGTAACCTTGACAACCAACGCGTAATCTTAACAATCAACTCGTAACCTCAACAACCAACCAGTAACCTCAACAACCAACTCGTAAACTTTTGTATATTATTGTAATTTTTTATTATTTCATATATTATTGTAATTTTTAAATCGATGACTTATTACAATTTTTAAATCGATGTGATATTTTATATAATGCTATATTTTTTATTATTTTATATATTATAGTAATCCATAATTTTTGTTATTTTATATATTGTTATTTTATATATTGTTATAATATTTTATTATTTTATATATTATAGTAAATCCATAATGCTATATTTTTTATTATTCTATATATTGTTGTAATTTTTAAATCGATGACTTAATGACCAACTCGTAACCTCAACAACCAACGCGTAACCTTAACAACCAACGCGTAACCTCAACAACCAACTCGTAAACTTTTGTATATTATTGTAATTTTTATTATTTCATATATTATTGTAATTTTTTAAATCGATGACTTATTACAATTTTTAAATCGATGGCGTGATATTTTATATAATGCTATATTTTTTATTATTTTATATATTATAGTAATCCATAATTTTTGTTATTTTATATATTGTTATTTTATATATTGTTATAATATTTTATTATTTTATATATTATAGTAAATCCATAATGCTATATTTTTTTATTATTCTATATATTGTTGTAATTTTTTTAAAATCGATGACTTAACAGCCAACTCGTAACCTCAACAACCAACGCGTAACCTTAACAACCAACCCGTAACCTCAACAACCAACGCGTAACCTTAACAACCAACGCGTAACTTTAAGACTAGTTTTGTAATAATTTTTGTTGATTAGTGCAGAAAAGGTCTAAGCTTGAATTTGGTCGGGTCTGGGCTCGGGTTTGTACTTATCCACACCTGTTGAACTCACATAAGAGAGAAGGAAAGAGAAAAAAAAGAGAGTAAGCAAGAGTGAGAGAGAACGTGAAGGCAGCGAGCGAGTGCTTTAGAGTTGATTTTTTTTAACCGTGTCGGGGTTCCGATATCTTCTCCGATCCCTAATTCTCCTCGCCGATCTGTTCCTTTTCTTCATCTTCTTGCTGTAAATTTCACTAATTTGTAATCGAATAAAAGTTTTTTCTCCGTTCTGAGTTTGTTATTTTTTCTCCGTTCGAGTTTGAGCTCTTAGGCGTGGAAGCGAAGGCGGCAATTGGCGTAGAGGAGGCCGGTGAAGCGTGGAGGCGGGATTCGATGGGCGTGGAGACGGCGGCACCTCGCGCCGAGCTGGCGAGCGTGAAGAGTGTGGGGCCAGTGTGGAAGTGGAGAGAATTTTTATAAGAGGTAGGAGAAGTGAGAGAGAGAGGAGGGGGCATTTTGGGGTTTTTGAAAAAAAAGTACACTAATGGGGACACACATGAGCTCGAGGGGCTTGATTATTTACAAAGTTTGATTTTGGGGGCTTGTGGAGCATTGAAAAAGTCTTGGGATGGAGGAGGATACTTATTTTGATTTTGGGGGCTAGAAGCAATTTTCCCTATATAGAATCAACCACAATGACAACAACAAAAAAGATTTTTTATTTTTTATTTTTTATTTTTAGATTCACTGTAGTCAGTACTTGATACCTTTTTCTCCATTAGGGCTGTTTGGTTGCTGAAAAAAGCAAAGAAAAGTGCTATAGGAAATATAGGCTCGATGGTACTTAAATACAACAAAGTTTTTTCCGTTTTGACACTTATATCATAAGTTTTTTTTTGGCAAATAGGTACCATAAGTTGTTTAAAATTGGCACGTTAGTATCCTTGATCATACAAATATGAAAATTTTACATGAATGTTTATATATGGTACTTACATGCTAATTTTAGAGTTTTTAACTATTAATATTTATTAAATTTGCTATTAAATCTACCGAATTTTTTAAACTTATCTTAATTCCACTTTAAAATTGAGTTTAGGAATGTTTAATGATAAATTTTAATAAATATTAATGATTTATAAAATTAGCATGTTAGTGTTGCAAGTAAAATTTTCACGTTTACATGATCGAAGGTACTAACATGCCAATTTTAAACAACTTATGATATTTATTTGCCACAAAAAACAACAACTCATCGTATATAAGTGCCAAAACTGGGAAACTTTGTTGTACTTAAGTGTTATTTAGCCGGAAATATATTTCCTATAATAAGGATGGGGTTTTATAATAAAATACCAGCCATAAAAAATGTCCATTAAAGCACATAGTTGATTTAAATCCTCGTAAAATTACAACAACCCCCACACACACACAAAAAAAATTTTGCACCCCGACCTTATATAACCACCAAAGAGATTAATAGTCTATCACATTTACCTATTTTAAATTAGTAGTCCATTAACTTCGCAAACAATCAAGTCAGATGGGCTCAAACACTAAAGCCCAAACACTAAAAACTCAAACAATCAGACAA
This sequence comes from Asparagus setaceus, assembly GCA_012295165.1. NCBI lineage: Eukaryota > Viridiplantae > Streptophyta > Magnoliopsida > Asparagales > Asparagaceae > Asparagus > Asparagus setaceus. The sequence goes on along the minus strand of CM022703.1, from coordinate 59,602,074 downwards.
AATATGATGGAATGAAGCTAATAGAGTGTATTAAGTGCATTCTCATCAAGTACGATGTCTTATAATATTATGTTTTTATTTTTAGGTAAATAGATGCTTATCATTTGCTCCCATATGAAATTTTTTCTGGATCCGCCACTGTCAATTACATTTGAAAATAAAAAAACACTGCACTCCTCAAACATACCAAGCCAACACAGCAAACCAAAATTCAAAGTATCTAAGCATACAGGGGCAGATTTAGATATAGGAATTACGGTGCAGTTGCACTTCTATAAATTTACAAATTGCATGTATCTCCTTATAATATTTACAATTTGCGTCCATAAATTTTAAAATTTGCAACCCAACCTATCTCAAAACACTAAATAAGTTAGTAGCAAATAGAATTAACTCATTTAAAGTGTACCAAATGCATATTAGGTACTTGTTTGGGTCGAAAGTTGATTTCTTTGTCATTTCCATTACAAAACTTAAGAAAATTACACCTTAATTTTCAGTTACAAAGAAATTTCAGTAACTCTCTCACAAACTCGAACAAAAGATACTACAAGTGTAGATCTCATGTTTTTGTGGGACTTTTCCGCCGGGACGCTGTGAATCCGTGGACCACCGTCGTGATCGTCGAATCGGCGGGGTTTAGTTGATGCTTCGAAAGGAAACAAGAACTTAAGCAAATATCTTAGCAAAGTAAGATATCTACTCTTCTCAAGAATAAGTCAAAGCTTAAACTCGAGGAATCTTCGTGGTGGATCGTGTTCTTGAACTTTGGAAGCTTGAATTCTCTCTCCTTGCAAAGCTCGATTTCTTTGATCTCTGATTGCCAAAATGCCGATCCCCTGCCCAAGTGGATGTAGGGGGGTATTTATAGTCCTTGGGAAACGTGCCCTCTGAAGAAACACAAGTCATAAGTGCTCCACATTTAAAGCATGCTCGAAGCCGCGTCAGCTTCTTCGCCACCGGGCGAGGTAGCACGGCCGCCGGCAGGCGAGATTACCGCCATTGACCGGCGAGGCCACGCCCTTCACCGTTGTAACGGTTTCGCTGCTTTTTAGGCACGATTAAATGCCCTAAAATCACGCCTAGTGGGCGTATTTTCAGCGTGTAACCGCCCATTAAAGTATCTGAACGTCTCTTTGCTTTTATAAAGTCAAGTGGGCCCCATCAGCATTGATTTAGACCCTTCAAGAGCCCGTTTAAGTATTCTGGGTGTCTCGCATTTTGCGGGGCACAAGTAAGTGTCTCGCTAGTTGCGAGACACATCAAGGTGTCTCGCTCGTGGCGAGGCACCAACAAGTGTCTCGCTAGTAGCGAGACACATCAAAGTGTCTCGCTCGTAGCGAGACACATCAAGGTGTCTCGCTCAAATGACTTGAGCGAGGCAAAGATAAAGTGTCTCGCTCATGGCGAGGCATTAAACCGTGTCTCGCGATCAGAAGCGACACAATCTTCTCATGTGTTGACTTCTTGAGATTTCGACGACGTTGTCCTTCGATCTTCTCATAATTTAGTCATATTTGAGGTTCTTCAGCAATTTTTGATGCCTACAGATACCCCCTCCAAAGTTTTCAGACTCCTCTGTATTTTGTCGAGGGGTCTGGAACACTTTGGATAAGATGCGCCTTGCTTCTGTTCAACGTTGAACTTTGTAGAAGAGGCCCATGTTTTGTTTCTCTGGCCAAACCCCGCTACGATGTCACGACCATGTTCTGAGTTCAATAACTGTTGCATTTGTATTTGAATTGGTTGAAATGTCGAAGTCGATTTTGGACTAATCATCTTCATCTTGAAAGTCACCACTTGGGTTGTAATTGAATGCCTTGAGAATCATTCAGAGAAAAAGCGTCGTCTGGTTTTCTGAATATCAGATTTCCAGGAAAGCTTCTATATGGAATATGGAACCAATTTGTCTTGAATATACTGCCTTGAATCCCGTGCAGAGAATAATTATCAATATCTGGAATTGTCCCACTTGAAGAAAGCGAGCGAGGCAATCTGAAGTGTCTCGCTAAAGGGGTTTGAGCGAGGCAACGTGAGATGTCTCGCTCAAAGGACTTGAGCGAGGCAGTATGAGGTGTCTCGCTCAAATGACTTGAGCGAGGCAGCATGAGGTGTCTCGCTCAAAGAGTTTGAGCGAGGCAGCATAAAGTGTCTCGCTCAAAGAGAGTGAAGCGGTGCCCAGCCTTTATAAACCCAATACCTAGGGTTTTGTCGACAACTGAAATCCCGCCTTTTGGACTTTAAAACCCTCTTCAAAACCTTCTCTTTTCCCCCATCAACCTTAGCAAGCCCTTTTAATCTCTCAAGCTTCCAAGTTTGCTCGAAAACCCCTCTTTAGATCTAGGGTTTTCTCGGTTTTCTTGGATTCTTCTCGGTTTTGGTCGATTTTTCACCACAAAATCGGGCCTCTTCCTGCTCCTCTATCAGATCCGAAGCCCCTCTTGACAAACCCTAAGTCTTTTATCCCTTTTTGCTTCGGATTTTCATCAAAACCCTAGCTTTTCTCTTGTTCAAGCCAAAAAATCTGATTTTTATTATGTCTCCCAAAAGATCTCGTGTCCCCAAGGCCAAATCCGTTCCCCAAACCTCTGATGTCGAAGAACCGACCGCTTCGCCTTTTGGGGTAAGTTCTTCTCGATATATGCACTTATTTTGGGTTGGAAAGTTTGCATTTTGTATAAAATCCTCATTTGTTCTCCTTTGCGAGGCATTTGAGAAGAGTCGAGGTCCTCCTTTGTGTGGATCCGCTAAAACAAGTATTTTGCATAGCCGTAACATCTCACAAATCAACGAACAAAGCTTCGATTGTCTCGCGGTTTGGCGGGGCCAAGGTTGTTCAGCTTCGCGGATAGCTTGATCGTCGGCTGGCGAGGTAGCTTGAACTGCTCGCCTTTGGCGAAGTCAGTTCGAGAACGTTCATTGCCATGGCACAGCTTGTGATTGTCTCACTGCCTGGCGAGGCAGCTTGAATCGCCTCGGCTGGGCGAAGTCGGTCCCAACACTTAGCCATTTTTATGTTAATTTTGACTCAAAGACTTATAAGTGTATGTGTGCTTTGCGCTTGAGTTTCACGGCATTTGGTGCTCATGAGCCAAGTGGATTGCACACTCGTGTTTTCCTCTTCAAGAGATGCCACTAGTGATCGATGCTCCTCGGCTCGGTCCAAATCGCCTCGAATTATTGGGAGCGTTAGAACATGGTGATCGCCGTGATTTACGAAGAATGATCACCGACGCCCATCGACAAAAATGCCGGATCCACGAGATAATGAGGAAGTCCGGCTATTTATTCGGGATTCTGCGGATCCGTAAGCCTTATCCGCTCGGACAACCATGGCGTATGAAGGTGATGGCTCTAATCTTTATTTACCTCCGCTTGCCCGCCATCATTCACTCTTGCGGTGCGCAATTTATCGCTTAAGAGGAATATGTCCCGAGATCGATCAAGATTTGGAACGCATACACGCGGATATATCAACAAAGGCGCTAGCCTGTGTTCTAGCGACAAGAATTACGTCGCGCTTTACCCGCCTTGTGGGTCGACGCCCACCTCATAATGAACTGATGGTCAAAGGCGACACATTGAAGAATCGCTGGCCAAAATAGGAAGGAATTGCCTCTAAGAAATCTCACCGGTGCTTCGGTTGGGTACATTCTACTGCCGACCGATGGTGGACACGGATGACAGCTTACGTTCTCGACCGATGGAGTCGGGAACTCAAAGAGATTGGATTATATGTTCCCATCCGTGCTAGCATGTATGGAATTCCTCCCAGCTCGTATCATTTCCTCGCATTGCTGGAAATTTACAACCCAGATACCAACACCTTCCTGACGAAGAATGGGGAATTGGGTCTACCACTTCATGAGATGATGAAGGTGTCCGGTCTTCCAATGGGTGAAGCACCATATCAAGAATATTTTCCCGTCAATCGACGATTGAGGGAAATGAAAGAGAAGAGATCACCTGTTTATGAAATTCTGTGGGAGCTGACTTGCCACTATCAAGCTGCAATAGCGACAGTGGACGTGAAGGCTAGGAGGCTTCCGCAGATTAGCCATAAACAGTCACGACATCTATTCCAGAACTTAGAGGGTGACGAGGATGTAACTGAACAGAAAACTTCCACTCCTTCTGCCATCAACAAACTAATTGCAAAGATAAATGCCCAATCCTTCACTACCCCATATGCTGAGGGCAAAATTCCTAAGGGGACGAAATTTGAGACTTTCTTGTGGCAGCTACAAAAGCAGATCAAGCCACAAACTCTCTTGGCGGGCTACTTGGCTATCTGGTTGAAGAAGTGTGTAGTCCCGTACCAATCTTCAGATGCCCTGCCTTTAGAAGTGCTCTTCCCAGCCGTCGAGCTGGTCACCGGTCGTCGCCTTTCTCTTCTTCCGGCGATGGTGGCGGACATTCATGGGGACTCGACGGATAGTTTCCGTTTTCTCCACAAGGGTAAAGGGTCTTCTAGCGACATCCCGTACCGCCAGTAGAACCGCCAGATACTTATTTGATGGCACGGCTCGTGCTCCATCGCCCGTGATCGGATGACGTACCGACATAGCAGATTATGAACCGCCTTATTTACGATCTTGGAAGAATGTAAGTGGAAAGCGAGATGTTGGTCCGTTGCTCGCCAATTCGCAGAATTGCTAAGAGTTGGGAATTCTTCAAATATTTCGAACTTTTCAGCCGATATGATGACATGCTTGTAGATGCTTGGCCTAGCGAAGCCGAACTATTCTCGATCTTGGTTGCTTCCGATGGCTAATGAACATTCGCTGGTTACCTCGATCTTCCCGTGAAGAATTCTCGCGATATCGAGCCTTATTTCCCATGCCGCTTCGCCGGCTTTGGCTACGACGATCTATGTCGGAATTCAAATCGGGAATGAAAACTCATGGAGGTCTTATTGGCGGTGCGGCGCTGGTATTGGAACATAAGCGGCCGCACCAATGCCAAGTTCGGGCCTCAGCCGGTCGAAGCTTCAGATGACTTTTCTATACCGCAAATGGCTCATTGCGCCTAACGCCCCACGAAGTAGGACATGACAAAGAGCCTACACCAACTCATGCTTCACCCAAACGAGCTCGTCCTTCAAAGAAATCAAAAGGCAAGAAGAAGGTCGCCCAAGAAGAGAGTGAAGAAGAGGAATTTGATTATACAGTCCACACTTCTGAAGAAGAAGAAACGACTGTTCGTCCAGCAGAGGTCCGAATTCGGAGCGAAGTTGTAGTGCCATCGCCTCGCCGCTCTCGGTTCGGCGGGATGTACGGTCAAACCCTCTTCTCGTGTTCCACCTCCTCCGGCGTCCTTTGAAGCGGCCTGCGCCGAGAAGGTCGTTCTTACTTATCCCCACCGGATGACGGTCGAGACAGGGAAGAAGAAGAAGAAGAAACGCCCGAACTTATACTCCGAAAGAGGGCTCGTCCATCACCGACCGTTCATACTTCCACTTCTATCGCCCGAGCTTTAATGCGTACGAAGAAGGTCGCACACGCTTCGGCTGCAGATTCCCAAAATCACCAACTCCCCGAGGCGATAGACACTGATTTTCCCGAAGAGAAGGTATGAATCGTATTCATCATCTCGGACTTTACCATTTCATCTATGATTATTAATTATTCCATTTCTTCTTATCTGAAGAAGGCGAGGTTCCAGCTGAACCTTCTCCTCCAAGAGCGTTCACTTATGAGGATCCCAGCCTGGAAATACCAACACCTGAAACTATGGATCAGGACGCTCCCGATACCACTACAGACGCTGACATTGACATCCCTCCGGTTTCTGAGGGTGCTGCTGCAGGTACGACCATTTCATCTGGATGGCGACTTAGAATCATGAAAGAGTCTGAATTGGTTCCTCCACTTATTGCTAACGCGCTTCATATTCTTTTAGAAAAATTCCAAGAAATGAGCGCAAGCGTTAGCCAGCCTGAGCCAACTCCTGGTATGAAGTCTAATTTCCGCTATATCTTCTTTTCTCCATATTGGAAAGCTAACATATTGCGTTTTCAGTAGTGGAAGAACAAGCTGAAGGAGAGGCCGTCTTAGGTGAGGAACCGGGAATTTCAACTGAACCTGCAGAATTGATCCCTGAAGAGGGTTTCGAGGAATCATCTGAACATGGCTTAAGTCAGATGATCTCCGTTTCTGAGTCTGATCACATTTTGATTGAAGAGATGTTGGAACAGGCTCAGAAGGAATCTCTTATGGATATCAGCTCTTCCGCAGGTTTGCGCTTTATAATTCCAATCCTCTTAATCATTTTATCGACATTTGATATTTAATGATATTTTTTGTTTGTAGATCCCACTACTACTATCGTAGAACAGGCTCCGATTCCCAGCTTCGAAACTCAACTGAACGTCTCCCAAACTGAGTCCATTATTGTATCAACTGTTGCTGAGGGTTTGCTCGCTCAACCTGGACCACCAACTACTCAAGTCGAACCTGAATCAGTTTCGGTGGTTCACGAGACTGAACAACCAACTATAGAGCAAACAACTCAAATTGAAGGCCCTATTATGCACCCTGGACCACCGGCTATCCAACCTGAAATTGAATCAACTCCGGTGATTCCCCAAGCTGAATTGATGAGTGTAGAAACAACACTTGCTGGAGGATCTTCTAGCGTATCGGTATATCTTCCAATCTTGATTTTTTTAATTTGAGTTGAATCCTCGAAGCTTACACTTTCTCTTTCCTGGCTCCTTCCATCTTGTATGACACAATTAAAACTTTAATGGCGGATGAGGATCCGTAGAAGATGGTCATCAGCAGAGCTTGATGGTTTCACATTCCTTCTCAATAAATTGATTGAAAAGGTCGTGAATAAAGGTTCTTCCTTCACCAAATGGCTGCCTCGATCGCATGTAAATATCATAAGAGAGGAGGGTTTTCCCGACTTGGTCGACTCCATCGCAGTAAGATCGATCCAACTAGAACAGAACCGAGTAAACTTCGAGACTTCGTCCGGGGTACTTTTCTTATATCTCTTCTCGAAGTTGAGTCTATTACACAAGCTAGAGAAGCCAAGCTAAGAACTGTTGAAGAAGAACTACAAGAAGTGCAAGCCCAATCCGCTGCCTAAGGGCAAGCTTGAATACACGGATGAGGCCAATGCCGACTTGGTCCGGCTCCGAGACGACGACCTTGAGATCGCTCACCAAGAAAGCTCTCAAGATGTTGAAGAAGCGTGCTCTCACGAAAATTGATCTTGCTAGTTCGAGAAGACTCGCCCAAACCGCGTAACAATTGAAAGCATCCGATGAAAGGTCTCGAACGGATCGAAGATTATTCAACTTCTAACTATTAATGATGCTTCTAGAGTCCTTCTAGAGAAGGAATTGGAACAAGAATACCGTGACCGAGCTGAGTCGGAAGAACAGATCCGCTGCCACAAATCTTCATAGAACACTTTTGTTAGCTTTTGCCAACACTTTGTGATTCACTTTTACATGAAATAAAATTTCTTTTATCATGTTTTCATCTATTCGCTTTGAACAAATAAACATAATTTCAATAGGATTTTTGGCAAATCCTCAGCCATCAACGGATTTGATATGCCTTTACCAATTACCGCTTGAATTGGGCTAGCATGTAGATTATTTAAGTCCGCTCTACATATAACGTTGTGCTAAAAGAATAAATTCTCGGACTTTGTGCTACGATATTGAATAATGAGGTTTAATCAATTATCGCGGAATTGACTACCCTACCGGGTGTGTTAGATCGACTTATTCCCGATTTAAGGACAGGAATAACACCTACTACGCATAAATAGGCGTAGATTTAATATAACCAGCTATGTAATGAATACATAACCTTCTGGAATTGTGTCTTCTCTTGGGGCGAAAACGAACCCGTTGTGTCTTCTCTTGGGGCGAAAACGAACCCGTTGTGTCTTCTCTTGGGGCGAAAACGAACCCTGATGTGTCTTCTCTTGGGGCGAAAACGAACCCTGTTGTGTCTTCTCTTGGGGCGAAAACGAACCCTGATGTGTCTTCTCTTGGGGCGAAAACGAACCCTGTTTCATGAAAGAAATTAATATTATCGGTGGCTTCAATCGTTTAAGATTTTCAGCCAAATGAGAGCTTAGTGAATGTGACTGTTCACAAGTCTAATAATTCAATACTGCGAAAACGGATTATCCTGAATATATTAGGGATAATATATCTTCAGGAACTTTCCGTTAATTGGCATCATTAACTTGTCACCATCTTGAGTGATCAAGCGATATGCTCCATTTGAATAGACCGTATCAATTATAAACGGTCCTTCCCATTTGGGTTGGAATTTGCCTTTCTTCTTGGAATTGAGAATCATCGCCGACGGCGAAAGTACCAAGTCTCCTTCCTTGAAACTCCGATGCCGGACTTTCTTGTTAAAGGCTTTGGAAATTCTGGCTTGGTATAGCTCAATTTGTTGCTGAGCTCCCAAGCGTTTCTCATCTAACACCTCAAGCTCTTCAAGACGCTTTTGATGTTGTTCGTCACTGGTCATCCCTATCGCAAGGGCTACACGAAGTGACGGAATTTGTATCTCTAAAGGCAAAACAGCTTCACATCCGTATACTAAGGAATATGGTGTGAATCCTGTCGGTGTTCGAACTGTGGTGCGATACGCCCAAAGAGCTTCACCAAGCTTATCATCCCAATCGCGTTTATTGGTTTTGACTAGCTTTGCTAAGATCTTGATGATAGTCTTATTGAAGGCTTCAGCTAAACCATTTGCAGTGGGATTATAAGCTGTGGACGAGACGTCTTGTATTCTGAACTTGCCGCAGAATCTGACGAAGGCGTTGCTGATGAACTGAGGACCATTGTCATGTACAATTCGTCTCGGAACACCATATCGATAGATAATATGGTGTTTAATGAATTTGATGACAGTGCTCGTTTTGACTTCTTTGGCGAATTGCTTGACCCATTTAGAGAAGTAGTCGGTAATTGCCAAAATAAAGCGATCACCTTTTGCTGACGGGGGGAATATGGGTCCTACCACATCCATTCCCCATGTTTCAAACGGCCAAGAAGTAGCTGACGGGTGTAGATCTTCTGGCGGCTGATGCATGTAATTTGCATGTATTTGACACGCGTGACATCGTCTCGCATATTCAATTGCATCTCTAATCATGGTCGGCCAATAATAGCCTAACCTTCTTAGTCTATCTCCCAGTTTAGGACCAGGTTGATGCGCACCGCAAGTACCGTCATGTGCTTCTTTAAGTGCCTCTTCTGCTTCCTTGGTCGAAAGACATCGGAGTAACAATCCATCGTACGTGCGACGATAAAGTGTTCGAGATGCTGCGTTGTAGTAGAATCTCGGTGCTCTTCTTCGGATAGATTCCCTTTCTTTTATATCTTCCGGTAAAATACCGTGTAAGACATAATCTATAATAGGAAAGCGCCAATCTCGAAGTTCGAGTCCTGTTGAAGTAGCATGTGTTTCCTTGACATCCAAAATATATTCTGGTATGAAAAGTTGGTGTGTCCTCACAGTGACGAATTGCTCTGTTTGAGGGGGTTGCGCCAATGAAACAGCCAGTGCTGCCAATGCATCGGCATAAGCATTCTGAAGCCGTGGTATATATTCGATGAAGAAACTTTTGAATGATTCTGCCATCTCTATTGCCGCTTCATGATATGGGATCAAATCCGGATTTCTAACTTCATAGTCTCCACGAATTTGCTTAACTATGAGTTGAGAATCTCCGAACGCTTCGAGATATTCGACCCCCAGCTCTTTAGCAAAACTGAGCCCAATAAGTAACGCATTGTATTCAGCCACATTATTAGAGCACGGCTCAGTCAACGAATAAGCCCGAGGCATCACGTGTTTCTCCGGGGAAACTAAGACAACTCGACTCGGTGAAATCTTAGAACATCCAGAGCACTCGCCACATTGGTTGCGCTGACGCCCGTCAAGTATAATTGCCACACATATTCATGAGAAGTGTGATTGACCTCATAGGTTTCACGTAAATCTTCATAAAGTATAGCTTTATCGCCGACGTCGCTACGGCTAGAAGATCACAAATCGCTTGTCCCTTCACCGACTTCGCTTGAAGTGGATGTCGATATGAAAGGAGTAATGCCCATCTCGCTAATCGCCAATTCAAAGAAGCTGGTTGTGTCATGAATACTCGAATTGGATTAACATCTGAGATAACATGTATCGTCTGTCCGACCAAGTAATGACGCATTTTCTGGACTGCAAATACCAAAGCTAGGCATTCTTTCTCGATATCGATATCGATTTGAGCCCACCATTGTCCGACTCAAATAGTATACCGCTTGTTCGTGACCGTTATCATCATCTTGTGCTAATAAAGCACTTAATGAATGGTTGGTCGCTCTGACGTAAATCAAGAACGGCCTTCCTGATTTCGGTGCGACGAGAACAGGAGGATTTGATAGATATATTTTAATATCTTCAAAAGCCTTCTGACAAGCATCATCCCAAACGAATGAAACACCCTTCTTGGCTAGCTTGGAGAACGGCTGACACTTGCCCGCAAGGTTCGAAATAAACCGTCTTATGTAAGCCAATCTCCCTTGCAACCCTCTGAGTTCTTTGAGATTCTTCGGGGGTTGTAATTCATTAATCGCCTTCACCTTGTCTGGATCAATATGAATTCCCTTTGACGTGACGACGAAACCAAGGAACTTACCGCTGGCCATTCCTAAGAAAGATTTAGTTGGATTCATCTTCAATTGATGACCCCGCATAAGTTCAAATACCGTCCTGAGATCTTTAATATGATCGCTCTTATCCCGGCTTTTCACTACTAAATCGTCAACATAGCATTCGACGGTCTTTCTTAGATGATCCTCAAAAATATTTGTCATTGCCCGTTGATAAGTAGCTCCTGCGTTCTTCAAACCAAAGGGCATAACGGTATAACAAAAGATGCCAAGAGGCGTCCGGAATGAGGTATGTTTCTCATCGTCGGGATGCATCTTGATTTGATTATATCCAGAGAACCCATCCATAAATGACATTCTTTCAAATCCGCATGTATTATCTATGATAACATCTGTGATGGGGAGTGGAAAGTCATCTTTAGGGCATGCCAAGTTTAGATCTCAAATCGATGCAAATTCTAATTGTCCCATTCTTTTTCAAAACAGAACAATATTTGCCACCCAACTGATGTTGCTCTTTCCCGATAAAGCCCGATTTTATGAGCTTTAACCTCACCACGATTGCTTCCATGATTTGTGGACGAAATCTTCGCTGTTGTTGTTTCACGTGTTTAGATTCTGGCTTGATATTAAGTCGGTGCATCGCTACTGATCAAGCCTGCATGTCTTCATAATTCCGTGCTAATACATCAATATATTCGCGAACAAGAGAAATCAATTCCTCTTTTTCTTACGGAAGAAGACTACCACTCATGAATATGAGTTTGGATTATCTTCGCCACCCATATTAACTTGAACAATCGTGATCTTCTAGGGCTCTCTTTGTTCAAACCTATCACGAATCAACATTCATATGGAAAGTCCAAGGGTCTTCCCATTCTCGTAAATAATCATCTTCTTCGACCGTAGGACTTATTGTGGTCATATTGGACATTAGCCCTTGAACATTTCGCCAAGACTAAAATCGAATCGGTGAAGAATCGACGAATGTCATGATCATCAATTTGCCAACAAAGATTCGCCGAGGATGAAGAAACATAGCCCGCACTTTTATATTCATAATAACGATCGGGCTTTCCCTTGAACATGAGAGGGTCGAGGCGAATCCAACACCGCCCTGCCAAGACCGGTCCGTGGTAACGGTTATATCCCCATTTTTCATGTAATGGTGCTTGTGAGCTATATTTGGAAAAATGTTTGCACCGGATCATCGCTATCTTCGATTCCTCACAATAATCTTGTGGTGGAGATTTTCTTCCTTTTCCAAAGATTGTTTGCTTTGCATCTTTCAAAGGAAGGAGGAATGTTGATCCCGCCGAACTTTGAAGGCATTTCTTCACCGTTCAACGATGAGAGTGGTACATGTACATCATGATCCCTCGCATAATTCCTCGTGACATAAGATCAACACTACGTACATACTCTAAATCGCCATTTATTATATATTCATCTAAGCCGCCAGCATAACTTTCTCCTGATTCACGTCCACAAGATCGATTACAAGAGGTTCGATGTCATTAAATACAAAGCTTCCATCGTAATCGAGCCCTACCGGTATCGCTTCATTACCGCTGTCCGCACTCGGGCCGATGGTTCAGCTTGATTCAAAGACCATACAAAGAGAGTCAAGAAATAATTTTCTAACCCTTGAATGGTTGCTTATCCGCGATCATCGCCTTGACCACATTATCAGTGTCGACATACTTCAAGCACTGATGTAATGTGGATGGGACTATAAGGCTACCGTGGATCCAAGGTCGACCCAATAGTAGGTTATATGAAGTCTCTGCATCGATTACATAACATGTAACCTCAGATTTGAGATCTCCAAGCCGCACTTTATCCCGATTTTACCCAAAGGTCCGGACCACCGGTATTAAATCCATAAATCACCGCGGTCAGAGAAGCCAACTTGCTAACCGGAATTCCAAGATGATACATCAACCGGAGTGGCATAATGCTGACTGCAGATCCAGGATCAACTTGAATCCTGTTGACAGCAATCGAGCCAATGTACCCAGTGAAATATAATGGCCTGTCGTGCTTGAATTTTTCACCGCATATCTTCTGCAAAGGTTATGCAAGGGAATTGTGTTGTCGCCAAGTTGCGTTGTTCGGTTTTCTCCGAACCCGCTTGACTTGAGTGATAAAGTTTCAATCGCCTAAAGCTTCCTGTAAGGCTTCTAGTCTCTTTAGAAAGACGTAGTAACTCGTAAAGAGTTATCCTTGCTGGAATGTTGGCCAACTGGGTCATAACGTCGAAACGATATGATGAGCTAGAACTTCCCGGTTTGTCCCTCCTAATTGGATGATTAAATCGGGACTGCCTCGGGACTTGCACCTCTTGAGGTTGTTTATCTTTCGCTGGTTGTATCCTCCTTAGCTACTTCCTCCGCTGATTGTGTAGGTGGAGTCATTGCCACCCCCAGCCCGCTAGAGTTTTGGCATTCAATCGAATTCTCGGGTATTGATAATCAATTTATGCCCACTTCTGGTAGCATAAGCTGGGTTACCTTCTGTCACGAGAACTTCATGTTCATTTTCAGATGACGAAAGAGTTGGAGCTTTTTCATCACCCTCTTCCGGAATTGCCGAAATATGAGCACAGAGCTTGCCTTTACACTTGGACTTCCGTGTTGAAGAAGAACCCGGCCCATTGCTCATCTTGAAGAAGATCCGATAAAATACGCGATTCTCACTGCTAGGAGCCGTGGTATGATACCAACCCTTTCTCGACGCTGCCCATGCGGATCATCATTAATGCTTTAACTTCAACCTCGTGGACAATCTTCTATAAATATGACATGGCGGTAGAGATCCAAAGTTGATAGCCACCATATTTGAACCAACTTTCTTCTCCTTCTTCACTGCTATGATTCCTCGCATCAATTAGAGCTTGAATTTTGTCTTTAAGAACAAAACAACTCTTGGTCTGGATGATGGATCCTTCGTGGTAACGCACAATACTTGGGATCTCGAGGTCTTGTTAGCCTCCTCTTGATTTGTGATTGGAGGCAATTTGATCTTGTTGTTATCCAAGAGGTATTTGAAGATAACCGCACTTCTTCCTCTTTGAAAGTATAGCTCTTTTGGAACCTAGCATCCGAGCCTTCGCAATTCTTGAGGTTTTGTTGAAACCTCAATTGCGGTTCTTCTTTGTTGTGGCGCTTGTTGTTCTTTGTTGGAATGCGATTTGCTTCAACAAGATTAGCTTGCGCCTTTCCTTTGCCACGAGGCACAAAATTGGCTTGGAGGGAACCGCTGTGGGTTCACCTCTCTCATTCTTCTTTCTCCGATGAACCGCTCGCTTCTTCATCATTGAGTTTCAATTCCTTCCAAGTGGTTGGTGGTGTAACCCCATGACTTCCAACAATTCTATAGAAAGATTGTTGTGGCAAGTCTTCAATATGAACTCTTGATGGTGGATCTCGCAATTCATAGCTTTATTATGGAAACGCTTGACGAAAGTGTCAATTGTCTCCCCACCTTTTTGCTTCTCATCTAGGAGAGTTCCAATGGAAACTTCTGTGTCATCATCAAAGAAGTTACTGAGAAAAGAGCTTTCCATGTCATTCCAACAGTTAATGCTCCCAGCTTTGAGTCTTCGATACCAATCGGCAGCCCTAAGGGTACCGACGAATGACCGAATCATCAAAGGCTCATTTCCCGAGATCACCCCCAAGTGAGATTTGAAATAGATCAAGTGCTGTGTAGGCGAACCCCTCCCGTCAAAAGGTGTGAAATTAATCAAACTGAATTTCGGCGGGTAAGGGATTGAATCCCAATCTCTCGGATATGGACACGGAATTCCGGTCTTCTTAACCTCGTGAGCAGTCATTAAAGCATTAATTTTGCCTTCAAGCTCCTTCATCTTTTCATTTTCATCCTCGGCTTGTTTTGGATGATTCCTAGTAAGAGGAATTGGAACACTTCCGCTTTGGGTAGCGAACACCTTTTTCTTAGGAGGTTTATCGGCATAAATGTGTTCATCTATCTCCGAATCACTGTCTTCGACATTATGGGTATCAAGATTGATAGCTCCACCTTGTTGACTAGATCCAGGCTGTTGACTAGACCCAGGGTGTTGACTAGACCCAGGCTGTACAGCCGTATGGATTTGCAACTCCCTCATCTGTTGCATGGCTAGCTCCATCTCTGTTCTCATTTCGGCCTTAAGCTCTTCTCTTTGCTTGGCTAAGGCTTCTTGTAACATTTGAGCCAGGACATCGGGAGTAATGGTAAAAGCCTCCCTATGATGACGACTCATACTTGAGACAGTACCGTCTGAAGCTATTGCTGAGCAGGCGTCGGAAACTTCATCTTCGGATGACTCTCCTTCATGCATTCTTCTATAGTCAATGCGTCGCGTAGCTCGCAATTGCAATCGGGACAATCTCTGGGAAATCTGAGACCCAACTTTTCCTCCGGTAAAGTCGATCTCGATCCGCCGCCCTTTCCCTTTGTTTACCATGTTAATAGTAACTTCAGGAAGTTCATCTGTTCGAATGGTAGATCTTCTCTTTCTTCGGGGTCGCCTTGACTCCGTCTTCAAATCTTCCGTTGCTGGCAGGGAAAGCCTCTCGAATACTGAAGCTCTTTGTGATTGAGCGTTTGACTCGGAACAGGCACATCCTGATAACAACGTCTTGATTAGTTGTGCACACGAGCAAGAACAATTTATTTCATCAATCGTTCTCTTCGCGGTGTTACTACCCCACCGATGACACAGCTTGATGTGGCTTGTCACCGGTTGTACTTTCACCCCAAGTGTAACGTTGTCCTTAATCGGAGGACACGTCTTCTTTTGGTGGCGTCGATCATTCGACCTGGGAAGCACTTTTGATGTTTTAACTTCATCCGCTGAAGTTGTCTTGGTACAAATCACAAGTGTTTTATCATCTCTTGTGACTTCACGAATCACATGCCTCAAGTTCTTCCCTTTAGTAGACTCGCGGACCCCTTGCGGGATGCTCAAACGAGATGCAATTAGAATTTTAGAAGTCTGAGATGTTTCAGCTTGCTCAGGACTCTTCTGGACTGGGTAATCCAAACATTTCTTCACTGGTATCTTGCCTTTATTTCCTGGCTGTGGACCAAGACGGCTAAACACTGAAGTTGTCAAGTTTTCAGGCTTAATTGTCTTTATCTTAGCCGGAGAAGTGAATGAAAGGGGCGGAGAAATCAAATTTTTGCCAGCATGAGTACGCTGCCTCGGGCGTAGGAGTTCACTGCTTCACGACGCTGAGATTTTTTAATCGCCACTGGCGAGGCGTTTAGGTCGCTCGCTACGCTGGTGGCAAAGCCGCTCGCTGAAGATCGCGTCGAGGCGTACTCTTGAGCTGATGTCGACTTCGGGACCCAAACTTTGTGATTTTGAGTCGATTCCTTGGTTGATTTAGACTCCTGCGCCTTGCGAACAATGGCACGTGCATGAGCAACGCGTGCACGGCGCTTTTGGGCGCGCTCCTTCCTTGTCAATCGGGTCCTTTTGACGAGAACCCATTCTTCCTTGGGAGGAGTGTCGGCGGATTGAGGTTGGCGTTGTAACTTGCCGACGCCTCGATCACGCTGGTTCGTGTTGTAATGAACTCCGTCTGTTGATTCCATGGCCTTTGCAAGTTGTCGGGCCATCTTTTGACGTTGTCTCTGACGAGCCCTCTTCGTCAGAGCGGTTGAGATCTTGTTGAATGACTCCTTCTTCTGAAAGGAGTCAACTTGAGCAGAGCTCCCGGCTTTGAAATCCACCGGGGTGTTGTTGAGAGGGGAAATCGCCCGCCGCAGTTTAACGAGAATCGCTATGCATCACAACAGAACGAACCTCCCTCTTAGGCGATGAGATCCTCCGATGTTTGCGGGGTGAGGAGGACTTCGATGAGGAAGAGGAGAGATATTCTTCAAACTTGGCTTGATCGAAGAAATAATTCACCCATCGACCATAAGGTCGGCTTGATCGCAAGGTCGCGACACAACGATCTCGGGCTCGAGACCGCTGGCTCCCATCGTGGTCGCCATCGTGTTTGGGTCGAAAGTTGATTTCTTTGTCATTTCCATTACAAAACTTAAGAAAATTACACCTTAATTTTCGCTACAAAGAAATTTCAAGAACTCTCACAAACTCAACAAAAGATACTACAAGTGTAGATCTCCGCTTTTGTGGGACTTTTCCCTCGCCGGGACGTAATCCGTGGACCACCGTGCAGCGATCGTCGAATCGACGGGTTTAGTTGATGCTTCAAAGGAAACAAGAACTTAAGCAAATATCTTAGCAAAGTAAGATATCTACTCTTCTCAAGAATAAGTCAAAGCTTAAACTCGAGGAATCTCGTGTGGATCGTGTTCTTGAACTTTGGAAGCTTGAATTCTCTCTCTCTCCTTGCAAAAGCTCTGATTTCTTTGATCTCTGATTGCCAAAATGCCGATCCCCTGCCCAAGTGGATGTAGGGGGGTATTTATAGTCCTTGGGAAACGTGCCCTCTGAAGAAACACAAGTCATAAGTGCTCACATTAGAAGAAGGGCAGAGTGCCGAGCGCTACAGCTTATGCCGCTTCGCCGGCGGCGAGGTATACGCTCTGGCCGGGCGGGCGAGTATGCCTTCGCTGACCGGCGAGGCAAGGCCCCTTCACCGTTGTAACGGTTTCGCCGCTTTTAGGCACGATTAAATGCCCTAAAATCACGCCTAGTGGGCTTATTTTCAGCGTGTAACCGCCCATTAAAGTATCTGAACGTCTCTTTGCTTTTATAAAGTCAAGTGGGCCCCATCAGCATTGATTTAGACCCTTCAAGAGCCCGCTAAGTATTCTGGTGTCTCGCATTTTGCGGGCACAAGTAAGTGTCTCGCTAATTGCGAGACACATCAAGTGTCTCGCTAGTAGCGAGACACATCAAGTGTCTCGCTAGTAGCGAGACACATCAAAGTGTCTCGCCAGAATGCAGACACACACAAGTGTCTCGCTAATTGCGAGACACATCAAAGTGTCTCGCCATGGCGAGGCACAAACCGATGTCTCGCATCAGCGAGACACAATCTTCTCATGTGTTGACTTCTTGAGATTTCGACGACGTTGTCCTTCGATCTTCTCATAATTTATTCATATTTGAGGTTCTTCACAATTTTGATGCCTACAAGACTATAGTTTAATAATATTATATTTTTATTTTTTTAAGGTAAATAGATACTTGTTATCTGCTCCCTAAGAAAAAATTTCTGTGTAAGCATATGCAGGTATCAAACTTATACAATTTTCACTCATATTTCTCAAGCATTGATAATATCTCCACCAGCAACCACCTGCCTATAAATCTGTATGACTCCAGCACTCACTTGCAAGTGAATCCTCTCCTACTGCATCCTAATGAATGTCCCATTAACTCAAGCAGTACCTCTGTTCTTTCTTTTGCGAACATAACTCATAGTTTCATAAACCTTGCAGAGTGATTACCTAACCAAAAATCAGTACTAAAAGAGTTAAACTAGATATAAAATTTCCAATGCATGCCTTTTCTTTTCTTTTTTTGGTGAATATGCGCATATTTCTTTCATACCACAAACACCAGACTATGTTGAGGTTATTAATATATGAGTATAATCCTACATTCGATAGAATATGAAAAATTGATGGGTTTAAAATAGGAGTTGGGGCCAATACCTAGTAGCTATATCTTTTAGGTTAAAAATTGGTTCCTAGCATCTGTTAAAACCCATTAACTCTAATTTGGGCCCAATTTCTCCACTAAAAATGGTAGTAGAACCATGTTCAGTGTGAGCTGGACGATGTCGCCTTCTGTTCCCATATTGGATGGGAAAAATTATCACCGATACAGAGAGCAGATGAATGTGTTGTTTGAATATTAAGATATTCTTGATGTCGTGGAGAAAGAAGTAAGCAATCTTGCGGAGAGCGTGACCGAAGCTGAGAAGAAAGCCCACAACTGAAGTGGAGACCACAAGTGAAGTGGTGGAAGATCCAACGGATGTTTGATAGCCATATACCGAATGCATGGTTGATAGTTTAGACCAAGTTAGCGAATCCCGTGGAAGATTTAAGTATAGTAGAAGATTGAACTGTACTCACAAATTAGGGGCTGATGTAATTAATAGTGCGTACAGTCCCACATTGGATACAATAAAAAAAGTGATGAGCTTGAAATAGGACTTGGAACCAATACCTAGTAGCTACAACTTTTGGGTTAAAAATTGGTTCCTAGGCTCTATTTAGAGCTCATTAACGCTAGGTTAGACCCGATTTTTCCCCAATACACTATACTACATACTACATCCCATTTTAGTTTCTCCTCTGAAGATATATAACTATTATGCCAATACCAAATGTCTGAGAAACACAATGAAACAAGATTTTGAATATTAAATTTAAACTTAATAGAACTCCACATAGAAGACACAAAGCCACACTTCAGAAATAAGTGTAGTTTTATTATAGAAACCTGTCCTTTTGCTTTTGAGAGCATCGTTGAGTGACTTTGTGATAAGATTGATAGAGCAAGGGTAAAGTTTTTCTGGACTGGAGAAGAGGTTAATCATAGATCTGTAAATTTAGTTGCATAGGATTTGATCTGTAAGCCTATGCAATATGGTAGTTTAGGTGTGTTGGATCTCAAAGCAATGAACAAAGCTCTGCTAGGGAAGTGGTTAGATGGTTTTCTTACAAATATTCTTTGTGGAAACAAACCATTTTATACAACTATTATGAGAATGGTAATGTTTTTAAGGTTAAGACTAGGAAAGTTTCTAATTTTTGGGGAGAATATTTTAAAAGGTTCAGATTGTTTCTTGTTAAGTACTAAAATGGAAGTGGGAAGTGATTTAAAAAAACTTTTTGGTTGGATAAGTGGTGTGGATTTGGATCCTGGGCCTCTACGTTTCCTGAGCTTTTAAAGTTGGCTGAAAATCCAGATGCTTGTGTTTGGTTTATTAGGAAATGGGAGAATAATTGATGGATATAAATGATTTCCTTTGTGAGACAATTACTTGGACCTTGTTTTTCAATATCTTGAGCATTTGAATTTTAGTAATGTATTGATTGTCGCGAGGGGGATGATATAGAACTTGGAATTGGAAGAGTAAAGGGTGTTTTACTATTAAATCCTTCTGTAATTTTCTTATAGATGGAGGGTTGAGTTATGAAGATGTTAGTCTATGGAGGATATATGTGTCTTTAAAAGTTAAATTGTTTGTGTGGTTTGCTATTAAGAGTGGATCTAATACAAAGGGTAGACTGATTAAAAAATAAATTCAAGTTGATGATAAATGTGTTCTGTGTGGTGTAGAAGAGGACAGTCATAACCACTTAACTTTGAAGTGTAGCTTTTTGTCCTCTATGTGGAATTATGTGAAGTTTAAATTTAAGACTCCAAATCTTGTTTCATTGCGTTTCTCAGACATTTGGTTTTGGAGTAATAGTTATATATATTTAGAGGATAAAATAAAATGGGACGTAACACTATATAGTATAGTGTGGTGCTTGTGGTATGCAAGAATTATGCGCATATTCAAACAAAAAATAGACATGCATTGGAAATTTGATATCAGGTTAACTCTTTTGTTGATTTTTGGTTAGGTAATCTCTTTGCAAGGTTTGATGAAACCTTGAGTTATTTTTGCAAAAGAAAGAAGAGAGGTACTGTTCAGAGTTCGGGGGACATTTCATCAGGCTCCTAGAGGAGAAATTATCAATACTTGAGAAATATGAGTTAAAATAATTTAAGTTTGATACATGCATATGCTTATAACTTCTACTTTTGGTTGTGCTAGTTTGGTATGTTTGGGAAGTGCAGGTTTTTTTTTTCCCCAGATGTAATTGAAGATATATTCTGATGTGTGTACACTTTTATGGGGTTGGGAGTGTACACTACACTATCTATTGTAAATCAATTGTGTTCTTTAATGGAATCATGGTTAGGGTTTTATTATAGAACCTCGCTCTTGTTCAGAGAATTGAAGACGATTCGCGTTCTGAGTTGGCTGATGGCATGAAAAAATTAGTTATCATTAGGTCACTCTATTATCTTTGACACCACAGAGGTACATCCATAAATAGCCTTGGCTTTTGCATTTAGTTTCGAATACGCCTTACTAGAAAATGCAATGAGTACAGTGTTAGGTTGCACCCATGAGTAACATTGGTTCATGGGTTTTATTTCGGATATAGCTTACTAAATAATGCAATAGATCGCTAGTGTTGATTTATACCTGTGAGTAGCATTGGCTTATGCAGATAATTTTGAACGTAGTTACTGGAAATTGCAGTAGACTGTTACAGCATCTTATTGGCCAAAAGATACAGTCATTGGTGCTTCAAAATTAATCAGGTGCCTGATTAGAGATCTACTCCTTGGTTAAGCTGTCGAGCTTTTATCAGAAATTAAGGTGTGCTAGAACCATTGCATGTGAAATGACTTCACCATCGTTTTGGATTAGGGGGTTATTTAGCATCATAGTCAAACTTATTTAACCGGTTCAGGGTATAATAAATTCCTTAATTCGAGATTTTCCTTCCTTGAAATTCTCTATTTCTCCAATAGGAAGCAATTGACTGATTAGGAAGTTAAAGAAACTAAGAACTGAGTAGCTTGTAGATATTTTCTATTTGTTTTCCCAAATTAATACATAAAAGCGGTCTGCAGAAGATAGTAATGAGAAGATACGTTGATAGGTATCTATTCTTCCAAGCTTCCTCCAATTTCTAGGATTCTTTCCAGGTTGCAAGTATCTTACAACTAAGCAAAGAAAAGGGTATAACTTAGATAATTTTGATTCATAACTTTATAGTCAACAGAAGGAACTTCTGAAAATTTCTTATTAGGAATCTTTCTGGCCGCAGACGACTCAACGAAATTGTGGAATTTGGATAATTTTGATTCACAAATTCCAGATATACTAATAGCTGAGAAAAGGAGAGGGTAAAAACTATCTTATTTAGGTCAATATATTCACAAACTGCTGATAACAAGAGGAAAGTTCCCTAAGTTTCTTGGGGTTCTTTCAGACTGCAGTCAAGTCGTAGCTAAGAAAAGGGTGGAATTTAGATAATTTTGATTCACAAATTGCAGATAAACTAATAGCTGAGGAAAGTAAGGGTGAAAACTATATTAATTAGGCTATTATGTAATATTCACACACTGCAGATAAACTGATAGATCTGAGAATCACATATCTATTTTGTCCTTATTTTCTTCTTTACGGAAGAAAACAAGAAAAGTCAGTTTATTTACTTTTTTTTTCCTGTATTCTTCCATCTCTAAAAATGAGTGTGCAAAAGATGAGAATATTGAGCTAGATGAGCGGCAAATATTATGATAACCAATTGCTTTACAGATAGCTTGTATTGAGGACAAAACATTGGAAAACTTGTCGAGATGATTTGGATGTATATGTGCAAAGGCGGGAAGTTTATCAGGGGTTATGGTATCAAAAATGAGGCAATGAGGACTAGAAATAAAAAGAACATGGATTGAGGCTGTCAAAAACAATTTAAGGGATGTTAAATGTGACAGAAGAAAATGACCCTTTACTGAGCTGCATTGAGGAATAGGGTCCAGGTATTTGAGCCTCAAATACTTGGAATAAATGTCCATTGATGTTTATTCTTCCATTCAATTTTGTTAAGGTTTATCTCATCTTATTAAGTTGATTGAAGGTTTCCGTGTACAATTATTGATAAACTTTTTTCGTTGTTTTAGTTTACCATCAGGACATGGTACTGTTTTTTCCTTGAGGTGGCCCCGGATTGTCCCATTTTATTAATCCTGGATTAGCTGCTCATTTTTACGCAGATGAATCATGAATACACTAATTCCTCAATTCTCATCATATTTGATTATTCGAAGAAAATATCAAGGACATAAGTAAACAAGCAGAACCCATGCTAGATTCATGCAATACCGAATACGCATTCAATTGTAGCAGACAACAATAACAACAACATACTGATACACTCGACCGAATTGCTAACGAAACAAGATACAACAAAGAAAAGCCCTTAATCAAATGAGAGCAAAATAAAGCAACCCCCATCTGAACTCCTACTATCTACAGTTCAAATGCCACAACTAATCTCCCCTCCCCTCAACCCTGGGAAAATCTAAAGAGCAAACTTTTCCCTTTTATTCCTTCACAATGAGCATCCTTTTTTGAAGGATGAAAGAATTCAAACAGTGGTTGGATTGCTTCTGAAAGATCCAAGAGCCTTCACCGCACCAGCCCTCAGCACAATTTGGTGGTATGCGGCTGCAATTGCTGCACCAATGAAGGGTCCAACCCAAAAGATCCACTGCAGAAGCACAAAATATAGACAAAAGGCTTTAGTTTTGGACCAACATCACAGCTTTCATGTACCTTGTTTGCTGGCCATATAATTTTATTTCATACCATACAAAGTGCATGATGTTTGTTTTTCTAGGGTTTGGTGACATGAGACATGAATGGAGAGGCCTCATGTGATGTGTCAAGGGTTTATGGACCATCCTCACATGGGAGAAGTTGTTACATGATATGAAATGAAAGTGTGGGAGCCTTTTTCACAAATGTGAAAAAATTACAGTTACCGTGAACAAACAGTTAGAAAAGTTATTTTTTTACAAATTACAATTAAGGTTACAACTACAACATTCTGTGAACAAAGTAGGGTGCATGTGAAAGGCAAGGGGCAAGTAGCTAGGGGAAAATAAAGGTATTGGTTGATTACTAGTTTTGGCTTAGAATTAAGGGCTAGTTGCGCATAGACCCCTGTAGTATTGCTGTTTTGAACTTACTACCTCCTGTGGTTTCATTGTTGCGGATAGAACCCCTGGGTTAATTTTTTGACTCTCTTACCCTTGGTGAAATTTTGACAGATATTGCCTCCGGATGAAATTAGTGAGACTCTATATCTCTTTGTGATACTAGATTGAAAAATAATAATAATAAATAACCAGAACAATCTCCCCATATGCAAACCTCAGCTGTTAAGTTAGGCTAGCAATATTTGATCACTGTGATGATGATGATGATGATGATGATAAATAACATAGTAATAGAAAAGGACAAAATTAGGTCGGAGATGATGAATGTATATAAAGAAACCTGATCATCCCAAGCTTTGTCAGTGTTGTAGATGACTGCAGCTCCAAAACTCCTAGCAGGGTTGATGCCAGTCCCAGTGATAGGAATGGTGGCCAAATGGACCATGAACACTGCAAACCCTATTGGAAGAGGGGCCAACACCTAGAGGAAAAAACAAAGATAAATTACACACACAAGTGAAAAATATAAATTTCATGGTAAAATGTAACAATCAGTGACAAAGGTATTAATGATGTGCTTTGAGCAGTCAACGAAAAGGGCTATGCCATCATCCATGCATGACTCACTTTCCTAAATATTAATCAACTCATGATAAAGTACAATAATACTAATAATAACAAGACAAATGCTTTAGATAATTATGTTCAAGACTGGTCATCTTATAAGTCTTACGTGTACAAAATAGATGATAAACATAGGAGCCTAATACATTACTAAGCTAATAATCATCCTCTATGCCTAATTTTTAGAATCAGTTACATAAGTTCATTCACAATTTTTATTTATTCATACTGACCAGCATATTATTATTTTTTATTGTATCATTCCATGTTTACTCAGGTTTATTTCTGTTGCTCGTCTGTTCATTATCTTTAGTAGAATTTATCATTCATCAACTTGCTTATTCATACTTCTCATCCTGAAAGGGCATTTTGAGATGGATAAATTGTAGATTATCTTCTCGTTGTCACGGGGTGAGAGGCGATGAGTGCTAACAAACGAGTCGAGGGATGATAAATACAACTAAAGGTATGGATGATAGGGGTTATTTGATTTTATCCTAATAGTTATCACTTTTTTATGTTATTTATTTATTGTTCCTAGTTGAATTAAATAATCTTAATGACTCAAAAACCTGCATAACAAGCGACTAAATGTATGTGGGTACGTGGGGTTAATAGTAAATAGGGCCACTGTGTGGATAGAGATCTAAAATTAACAGTGAACATTCACAATTTTGATGAGAATCAAGCTTTTGGGTCCTTCTAGGCAAAAGGAGAGACCGTTGGTGATGAGGACCAGTGAACTAGCCTATCTTGTACCTTATACTATTTGGCAAGTAGAAGACAATAGCTGACGTGCGTGTGCGCTTGTGCAGCTAGATAAAACAAGAAACGGTATACAAACATCACATGCGACGGTAAGATTTTTTTTTTTTACTGAAAAAATTTGTAAATATGTTATGAGTTCTTTCCGTTTCTTTTTTTTTTTTTTTTTTTTTTGCCTCCTCTTTAATAACAAATTTCTGCATGTAAGGGAGTTTTTTTCTTCTAACAAAATGATTTTACTTGCAAACAGCATGCGGTAAAAATCGTCAACTACACAAAGTCGTTGGAGAAATGTTGATCTAGTAATAATTACTATAGTTTTTCACATGGTGGAGGTTGTTCTCATAGTCTAAAGGTCAATATTTTATTTCAGAACAATTTTTTGTAAAACCCAAAAATACAGAGAGTAGAAGATATTTATTATTGTTGAAAAGAAGGAGTACCCTAGCAAATATTTTGAAAGTTTCAAATAGTGGACTTCTTGGAGCTATTAAATGTTTGTATAGACTTTCTCAAATTTTACTCCTCGTGACTTGTTAACTATTAACTCGGGTCTCATACTGCCAAATAACAATAACTACCAATTAGAATTAAGTTATTTGCATATGTATCCTTTGTATGATGGAGATACTCATCTTTGTTTAATTTTATTAGCATATTGAATTATTAATCCCTAGTCTCCATGATCACTTGTTTCTTCCGTTTGTTTTAATCTCACATGAAACATTCCATGTAATGTTCTTAAAAATGATAGAATTAATTGCCTATACACCCTTAAAACTGTTTAATTAGCAGTAATGTGCCTCTAATTTTGAGAGTGAAAAGGACGTTAATATTTACCGGGACGTGGGAGTCACGTGCGCTCCGCTTAGGGTCAGTAGCCGAGAACACGGTGTAAACGAGCACGAAGGTTCCGATGATCTCGGCGGCGAGGCCGGTGCCCGTGGAGTAGCCGTCGGCGAGCTCGTTGGCGCCGCCGCCGTACCGAACAAAGTACGCCTTCTGGAATCCCTTAACGAGCCCCACGCCGCAGATGGCGCCGAGGCACTGCGCTATCATGTACAGGAGCGCACGGACGAGGGAGACCTTGCGGGCCAGGAAGAGGCCGAAGGTTACGGCGGGGTTGATGTGTCCTCCTGCAGCGTAGGGTAGATGGGGTTTAGAGGGGTTTGCTAACATGCGCGTGGAAAGCAAAATTATTGCGACACTGCAAAGACTACAGTACAGTCTCTGCGGTTTCGAAATTGGAGATAATATGTTGTGAGTATCTGTCACTAAAACTGAAAATTATTGATTTAATTTAGAAAAAGGGTACCACAGAGTTCTAGATCAGTATGAAATTTCACTTAATAGTAAAAAAAAAACCAGATATTCAAATTACATATTTACATTTTATTTTTCACAAAACTACCATGAATTTTCATTTAATTTCAAGGAACTATAATGAACTTCACTTTTATTTTTTTTATTTTTTTATTTGGGAATCGAACCTAAATACTTGGGAGCCACCTTGCAACCTCTGAACCATCCAGTCACCGTGGTCCCCGAACTTCACTTTTATTGTTAAATAACTATTATGGACTTTTAGGTATCATAATAAAGATTCATGTAGCTTTTTGGCATATATGATATTTTTCTATTAATTTAAAAGTCTACAACTTTGTATAACAAATAAGGGCTAAACATCAAAAGCCTCTAATTTTGGACAATTATCAGATAACCTAGATAACTTCCAAAATATGAGAAAACCCACATTAGATTTAGGGATTATCAAAAACTTTATTTATCTTTAAGATTTTTCCAGAGAACTCTTCTACTAAAAGCGTGAACTACAATTTTCACTGAAATAAAATATCCCCGGCGCAATTTTCCTCTTTCCTTAAACATTTTGAAGTTATCCGCTTAACACAAGAATCTCAAAAACAAACAGGCAATTACAGTAAACTCACCGGAGATTCCGGCGGTGCAGTAGACCAGAATAAAGATCATCCCCCCAAAAGCCCACGCGATACCAAGAATCCCGACACCGCTACAATCCGCATCAGCACTAAGCTTCGGGTCGGACTGGTGTTTGTACCCGATAACGGTAGCAACCGTTATGTACAAAAACAACAACGTCGCTATGAACTCAGCGATCACCGCCCGGTAAAATGACCACTTGGTTAGTTCCACTGTGTCTATAAGTGGAGCTGGCGGTGGGTCGGTGTAGTCCTTGGCGGTGAACTCACCGGCGGTGCCCTCAACGTCTTTGGCCATTGTTTTTGAGTTTTGTTGCTGTTGGGGTTTGGAAATGAGAGGTGAGGGTAGTGAGGGGTTTGTGGGTATTTAAAGGGAGAGAGTGAGGGGGGAGAGAGAGATGAGGTGTTAATTTTATTTTATTTTTTATTTTTTGATGAGGTGTATATGGGAATTTTAATTTGCCGCCCTAAACCGACTATCTACCAATCATTTGTGTTTGCATTGGCCCACTCTACAGAATAAAATCATAAAGAGATGGCTATATAAAAGAAAATTTATATTAAACATATTATTTTTCTTCTAATTTTGAAGTCCACCATTGCATCAAATTTTATAAAAATAATATTTTGATATTTAATTATTATTAATAATATTTAAATTATTTATTTTGATTTTATAATGATTTAAAATTGATAGTATATGTAATTATTAGTATTTACTAAAATAATTGCTTCTAGGTGTATCAAAGTTTGATTAAATTATTGTTCTTGGGTTTACTACATTAATTTTTTAATGTAATATTAAGCAGTTTTTCTTTTCCTAAATAAAGTGACGCTGGAAAGGTAATCATGATAGTGATGGTGCCGGTGATGTAGGGTTGAGATGGCGTTGTTAACTGTTGTAAAAACAGAGAATGATAATCATGATAATTAGATTTCAGAAAAATATCATGTTTACTATAGTATGATCATATCAGATAATGTAACTTATGGTGTATTAGATGAATTTCTAGTCTTGACTTGAACTTTGGACTTTCCGTACTCCTTTTCCTCGCCAGCTGTGCATCAATAGCTAGCTAATTTTCTATTTGTTGATCTTTGCTATCTTTTATTTACTTTTTTGAGAACTTGAAGAACAAGTCCAAAGAAAAATACAATAGCATATGCAAAGAACTTTAAACATTTTCCATTGTGATTGGATATATTGCATTATGTGAGCAGTGAGTTCCATGAGTTGAGATTTCTGTTAGAATATAAAAGAAGAATCCTCAAATCTCATCATAACTTTAAAGTTTTGATGTAGTGGTTAGAGAGACGTAATTTAAGATGGTATCAGGCAACCCAAGTTCAAATCTCACCGGTCCCAAATTTAAAGCGGATTTTCTAAAAATTGACACAACTATTTGAGTCCAGGTTTTAGCCCATAAAAAGGGGATAAAACAATAATCCTCAAGCCTTATCAAAACTTTAGAGTTTTGATATAATTGTTAGAGAGACTTTCACCTGATATCAGAGCCAACATCGGTTAGAATCTTGTTAGCCAAAAATTTAATGCGGATTTTTTAAAAAAAATTATTACCTCTATGTGAGTTCAGGTTTTAGCCACAAATTTATCGCATTCTTTATATGCAAGCGTATGATCATGTCATATTACTTATGGTATAATTCTCATATCTATGACAGCAAATACCTATAGGCTATAGTACATACTAACTTATAAAGACAAGATTCACAATATTATTATATACATGGTAAACTCGTGCATGGTAGCGACTTGGGAAAATTTGTAGGCTTCATGTTTATCAATAATGGAGTACACAACACATTAAGTCAATAGAAAATAAAACGATAATTAAACAGCAACCGAGCAACATCACTATCATAATAAAATATATAATAATAATAATAATAATAATCTCCTACCTAGCTAATTCTGATGGTCCTGTTTATGATTAATAATATAATAATAATAATAATAATAATAATAATAATAATAATAATAATAATAATAATCTCCTACCTAGCTAATTATGATGGTCCTGTTTATGATTAATAATATAATAATAATAATAATCTCCTACCTAGCTAATTCTGATGGTCCTGTTTATGATTAATAATATAAGAGTTTATAAAGCTTCTCCGCCATCATTTAGTTAAAGTCGTTAAGGATAACTGTGATTAATTTGTAATCAATACTTAATGGCGCCGCCCCATAGTTGAATGGATCTCCTAAAGGCTAAGCCGTCATATATGTATCACCCCACCCACAAAAAATAAAATTTAAATACCTCTCAATGCATCATGTAATGATATAAGCAAATTCTATCTTCTGACCAATCCAAGGTCCATTTTAGTGAATTTGCTTTAAAAAGTCCATTTAGTAAATCATAATAATTCATCAGTTAATTAGTAGCCCATAACAATCTCTCTCGAGTAAAACATAAGAACAAATGGAATTTATAGTTGTATGATTATAGTTATATATTTGTATTAGAATATAAAATTATGACATTCAACTCTCATCAAAGCTTCTGAGTTTTAGTATAGTAACAGAGATCTTTGATATAATATCAAACATAATGCCAAACTAGCCCAAGTTTAATTTCCACCGATCATGAATTAAATGGATTTTAAAAAATAGATTTTGTTGCATGAGACTAGATCGCCGACCTAGAGAAAAGCAGCATATAAGATTATAACTCTCACCGTTAGATAGGGACCTCTTACACTCATTGTAATTTGTGGAGAAGAATAAGCAATGAGCTACAGTCTATTCACATGATGCGCCAACAGTTCCCATTTTTCGTTTTGTTTTTAATACTAATTTAATTATGATTTAGGTTTTTAATTGAACACATGTCAATTTCTAACAAAAACCTAGATGAGACTCTTGCTATACAAAAATCAACTGCAGGGTTAAAGAACAACAATGATCATGCCATCTTATTAGATTTGGGATTAATGTATAGGACTCATGTAACTTTGTTTTCTGAAGAAGGAATTATCTCCATCAATGTTTATGACTAGTCTAAACTGGGTAGTTGTACAGTTTTTATACATATGACCTAAACAACTGGAATGTCTGTTTGCATAAATAAATTTATATACAAACTCCAACTAAATAGATCATGTTAATAGATGTTTTAATGAATTGTCCAGTCCAATTTATGAGCATCCTCATTTTCCGCATGTGCAGTGCTGAACCTAATTAATAAAGGATCACAAATAAAAAATCTGAAGATATAATAATTTCTCTTCCCTCTTGAAGGAGAGAGGACAACCTACAGCTAGCAATAAATAGGCTAAATTATCAAATTAGTATTTAAAGTAGGACTACTTAATCAATAAGGTATTTAAAAAAGCTCCGGCGTTTTTATTGTATTTAAAGTAGACACACTCATCCAACTATGTCCTTTTTCACGCCGGAGATCAAATTCCGGCAGGAAAATTTATTTTAACACCCTTACCTCCCAAAATTATTAAATTTATGCCCAAAATTATTAAAAAAATACATTCTCTTCCTCTCCCTCTTCTCCTCCTCCTCCGTCACTCCCACCCCCACCACGATCCCCGCCTTCCCCAAGATATTTTAAAATACCCCGCCTTCCCCAAGGTATTTTACTTTAAATACCTTGGGGAAGGCGGGGATCGTGGTGGGGGTGGGGGTGGCGGAGGAGAAGGGGAGGGTGGGGAGAGGGATGGAGGTGGAGGGGTAGGCGGAGGTGGAGGAGGGGAGGAGAGGTGAATGGGAGAGGAGGAGGAGGAGGAGAGGGAGAAGAAGAGAAGGTATTTTTTTGATAATTTTGGGCATAAATTTAATAATTTTGTGAGGTAAGGGTGTTAAAATAAATTTTCCTGCCGGAATTTGATATCCGGTGTGAAAAAAGACTTAGTTGGATAAATGTGTCTACTTTAAATACCATAAAGACGAGCTTTTTTAAATATTTTATTGGTTAAGTAGTCTAACTTTAAATAACAATTTGATAATTTAGCCGCAATAAATATACGAAACATAAATAGAAAAAAAAAAACAAATTGGACTTTGTTGCTTTTTCCCCACGTTTAATTGGGACGGACATTTGATTAGGCCACATCCGGCCGCATTCAATGTCTTGCAGCATTTGGTACATAGCTTCCACCATGTATAGCTGGTCTGACTCACAAACCCTGGTTTTGTTTGCCCTATTTTGGTATTTGTACGGCTTTTAAACCTAAATATTAATGATTGGATAATTAAGAACAAGGCCTAATGCCTAAATCCTTGTCTTGTGTTCTTCGTCATTTAGAGAATTTTCTTTTTCAATTAAAATAGTTAATTATTTAGTGGATCGTCATAATTTATAAGATGCTTTGGATACATTCAACTATTTATACCCTCTAAGCTATTTTGGTATTTATTACTGCTGTAGCTGTCGGGTACAGCTAGATAGTTGATTTCCTCTATACGCTAACTTTCACTTGATTTACCGAAAAGAACCAAACAGAAGAATCATTCAATTCACCGGCCAACACCTTAAAATTTCAAGACAAGATTGCGGTTTCACACGTGTGCTCCTTTTTGTTTCACGTGCCAACGTCTTCGCCCTACAAAGTCCAACACAATGTTCAAAATCCCAGTGTAGTTAACACACGTGCCGTGTAATAATTGCGCGGCACTGTACGGAGACTGGAGGAGACTTACCGACACCTACGTGGATCAATAACAGCCTCATGTTTAAAAATGTGGTGCGAGTACTCTACACGCGTTGAGGATTAACGGTCGGATATCGCTTTGCGGTTTGGTACTGTTCGGGAACGGAATCGTCTACAGTTTTGAGCCCACGTGATTTTTACTAGGAGGTGATGTGGGCCCCAACGGTGATGTGACATGTCATCACCAGCAGAGCCATTTTTGGAATCTTCGTTATTTCTGAAATTAGTGATTAAAAAAAGCTAAAAGTTCGCCGTAATTAGGACGTTGTTGCCTTGTTCTTCTAATATCCAATTAAAAACATAAATGTTGGTTAGTATAAAAAAAAAAGTTAAAAGAAAATCAAGAATAGAGGTTTCATTTTAACTTTTTGTTTTTGCCTTGGAGCGACTAGATTTAATATTTCTCTTTGGTAATTTTCGTAAAATTGGAAATGTCTAATAAACTAACTAGCTAATTTGTTATTGAATCATATCTTTAAAGTTTATCACATCTTATGATTAAGATTACACACATTTATTTGTCCAATATTGTTTCTTCCTTATCAATTGCAATTGTTTGTTTTGTCGCAATTATTCATTAAATTATGTAAATGGTAATTATCTCAAAACGAGCATGAGTATAATTTTCAAATATGTTAATAGCTATATGTAGATAAATCATAGCAATTTTATTTTCTTCAGACATCATATCTCCCTTGAAGTTAGTAATGGAACGAAATCTACAATTTTAAGTAGGGGAATAAAATACTGTAATCCACGCTTCATCCAACAAACTACAAATAAATAGGGAATAAAATCTACTAGGGATATTCTTTAAAGCTTAAAGTAAGAACACAAAGATCAAACTTGCTACTAAAAGCAAGCCAAAAGATCAAACCAAAGTATATTTACCTTGTTTAATCCAATAATTAAACAGAAAAATAAACAATTAGCTAAAAGAGCGACAACTTTAGTG
Organism: Asparagus setaceus; assembly: GCA_012295165.1. Classification (NCBI taxonomy): domain Eukaryota; kingdom Viridiplantae; phylum Streptophyta; class Magnoliopsida; order Asparagales; family Asparagaceae; genus Asparagus; species Asparagus setaceus. The sequence goes on along the minus strand of CM022703.1, from coordinate 59,569,690 downwards.
TTACCTACTAGTTTCTCTTTTCCATAGTGTCTCCCACCTAATGCTTTTCTACCACAAACACGGATATTGTCATGTTCAACCAAATCTTGGTCCGCAAGTTCCAATATATTCCCCTATCGGAAGAGATAAGATTCCTTGTGAATAATTGGCACGCTTCTCTCTCTCTCCAACTCAAACTCAATATCATCGTTGATATGAATAGCTAATATTATATTTCTTCAAGCGCAATAATTTACTAATGCTTAAAGGCTAAATATCATAACCATCCCCCCCTCCTAATTATCAGACAACCCCTTTTAACTTTGAAATTTTATCGGAAAACACCCCTAAATTAGGGGGGTTTTTTTATAAAGGGGTTTTTTTTGATAAAATCTAAAAGTTAAAGGGAAATTTTGTGATAATCTTAATACTTAAAGGGGATATTTTCTGATATTTTAAAAGTTGGGGTGGGGGGTTCTAATAAACGTCCAAAGTTAAGTGAGATTTTCTGATATTTAGCCAATGTAAAAGTTTAACCATAAATTTTCACTAAATAATAAATAACAAGGAATGTAGAAAGTTCAAAGATTAGTTGGAGATACAATCCCTCTATTAGTTACCCACTTATCATCTTGAATTTTTACAGTAGGATCTTGACTAACATCTTTCTGATATGTACTTGTCACATGAGCACCATGTTGTTCTCAACTTGTGGCATGAAGTTCTATTGATATTTCATTATATTATTGATAATAAAAAATAACTTTATTACATGCCATATTATATTTACAGCTAACCTAACAATTAATACATCTTGACAAGGGAAGCTGACTTCCATCTTGTACACAATTTTCCACTGCACATTCCATCTTGTACACAATTTTCCACCGCACAAAATTCTTCCAAGTAACTTTACAAAGAGAGCAAGCACAAAACAAAAGACAAAACATCCCACCGCCCATTAGAAATTACAAGCTTGGACTGAGAACGACTAGGAATCTGAAAAGGCTAAAATCTCTTTTGGAAAAATTAGGGGTTTTGTTTAATGCATGCGTTACATATACAAGATAGTCAAGTTGCGTCCTAGGAAGTGGAACTGTCAATTCTTTGTAACTTTTTGGAGGAGTAGTCTGAAAGTTGAAGCAAGAGACAAAGGGAAACAAGTGGCTTGGTGATGTCTAATATTAGATGGTGAAGATATAAGTAGTGGAAATGTGCTGTGAAATTTCGTGACATGATGCAACTTGATTTTCGAGTGTAGATGTGCATTATTTGTAGGCATGAGTAAAGTAGATATTCTAGCTATCATTTTAAGGAAAACTTTTTGACCCACTGTTTTTGGTCAAGCAACAAACTCTAAGGTCTATGTTTTTTTTCCCCGCTAGAGTTATCACCCAAGAGTATGTTTCTTTCATGTAAACGGTTGATTCCACATCAAGAAGATAATAATTAATAGTTTCCCCCCGCTAGAAATCACCTTAAAAACGATGTAATTATATGAAAATCACCTTTTTAATGTTAATTTATACATAAATTATATTTAAAGTGGATTTGTGTTGCAATCAACTAGCTTCAAGTCAAATTTTCACTAAAAAAAAATCAAATAAGGTTAAAAATTCACATTCAAGGGCTTGAGTTGTATTCTAACAAGACCTAAAACATTAACAAAATGAGTCATGTGACCGGATTGTGAGCTTTTTAAGGGTATTCTTGGTTTTTAGGATAAAATTTGACTAGGAGGTCGTTGAGTGCAACATAAACCCATTTCAAACGTGGTTTATATATAAATAAAACTTGAAACGTGATTTTTATAAAATTACCCTATTTCTCAGGTGGTTCTGAGAAAAAAACTTTAATTAATAAGTTAAAAGGCTTTGGAGTTTGCTTGATTTTTGGTGCAAGCACACGAGAGAAAACCAACCATGATGATGGAAGTTGGGCCACCAATGAAGTAGACGATCACTATCATTACCAACAAAATCATAGTCAAAGATTTAGGATCAGTTATTAACCCGGTCACTTTCGCATCGCCTCTTGTCATATACTACAGCTAACATAATAAGGCCACCTACTTGAATTTTAATTGCTTGCTAATTGTAATTAGGAAATTGTGACAAGTGTACTTGTTCAGTCCAGCTCACCCCCACCGTCCTAGACTTGTTTGTGCTTGCATTTAATTTGAGTTTTGGCCTTAAAAATTGTTTATTTTTTATAGTTAATTGTTTTATAGTTTTAGGTCTCAATTTCAAATTAGTCACAATCGTCATCTTTGAGGGACTAATAGAAAGTAAAGAGCTAAAAGCAAGAAACTAAATAAATACTAACAATTGTGATATCACTGTTGTTGAATTGGTAAATAAATTGCCTACATCAGCACTAACTAAATATTCTCAACAATCAATTGAAAATAGAAATAAACTATATCCTCCCATACTTCATCGTTGCTAAATCATATTAAAAGTCGTACAAAAAATTGTCATTACCTCAACAATGTAACTCATTTTTGTTACTATCTGCAACAAAAACCTGTCCAATTCCAGCTTGCAAACAAACATATGTTAGTGATGATGCCGTGCATGTGAAATGCAATGATAAACTCATACCAAACACACAAAATCTAAAGCATGCGGCAGCCAGCACCAAGTTCATTAATTTCAGGCTAGATTGGACTTAAATGCCCCATAGTTTCACCAACCTCACACTTAGTTGACTTCTATTTCAAAATCGAGCAAATAAATACCCCCAAAGTATTAAAATATTGCAGATAAGTACCTAAAAGTTAAAAAGAATCAAGTTTCTCTACATATTTAAGAACACCACATAACAAAGGGTAGTAAAGTGTAACTTTTAAAAACTTTAGGGTATTTAAGTGAAGCCATTTACAAACTGAGGGTGTTTATATGCAAAATTGGGTATAAAAAAAAGGGCACCAAAATGCGAAATTTTGAAATATTAGAGCATTTATCTGCAATATTTAAATCATTTGATGCACATTTATTTGCTCGATTTTAAAATAGAGAATAATTAAGTGCAATGTTGGTGAAACTATAGAAACATTTAAGTGCAATTTACCCTTAACTTCAATCCTATATGATTCAATTATTTCCATGATATCATTCAATTATCCAATGACATCTCATTAGACATCACTCTTATCAAAGAACCATGACAGACATCAGAGACCAGTGTGTATACCGCATTGAACCCTAAAACTGAAAGCTGAGATTATGACTGAAAACAAACTTTCATCCACAAGGGAGGAACATCTCATTACAGAACAAGGGAGGAATATCTCATTACAGAATGACAAGAACCAAACATTTAACAACCACACAGAATGATAATATCAGAGACAGGAATCCAAGACACAGAAAAGTCCAATATCTTACTGCTGCTAAAAGTTCTTTCATCTAAATTTGAAAAACAACAGAGCAACTCACTATCTAGTGTATATATTTGCATAAAGTTGGCATAATGCAAGAATAAGTCTTTTCAGCCAGATCAGAGTGCAGATCTAGCTCACAATAACAGGACCACATTAACTAATTATGAGAGAGCATTAATCAATTCCATCCACCAAAAAATGCACATGCTGATAAGACATATATAATACTTCCATCTCAACACCATATACATCAATGAGAGTATCTGTAATCAATAGAATGGAAAACCAAACAAAAAAACTGTGATGATTTTATTATTAGAGGAATGTGATAGATCCATGTGATGAAGATTTTAAGTCACTTGTAGGATAACTTTTTTTTTTTCCTTTCTCTTTTCCTTATGATAGTTAGTGTATATGTATGCATGCAGTAAAAGGAAAGAAACAAAACCATTGTGCCAGATGTTTTATTAGATATAAGTGATTTTTTTTTTGGGGTAAATATATTAGATATAAGTGATAAATATACGCGATTAAGGTTTTAGCTTCAATCCAATACAAGAAAAGGAACAAGAGAAGAAACAAGCAGAGAGCAGAGCATTGTAAGCTCGAATATTCAATCTCAAATTCAAAAGGCGAAGGAGCCACACAAATAGTAGCAAATGTTATGTAAATTGCATACGTCATCAGAAACTGAAACATCCTGAATAATCGACTTAAAAAATAAAACAAACTACCTCGTCCCATACTTCATCATTGCTCAGCCGTACTGAAAATCCTTTAAAAAAAATTTTGACATCGCCCCCCAACAATTTTAGTGTATTTTACTATCTGCAATAAAAACAGTACCATCGAGTTCCAGCATGGAACAAGCATGTTTATGATGACGACGTGCATGTGTAATGAAATAATAACTTATACCAAACAACAATGTGCCAACCCACATATCCAATGACATCTCATTAGACATCACTCTTACCTACTCAAGCTAGTATCTTCAATCATCAAGTTCATCAATTACATTCCTACATAATTCAATTGTTTCCATCATCTCATTCCATTATCCAATGACATCTCATTAGACATCACTCTTACCTACTCACGGGGAACCATGACAGATATCAGAGACTAATATGAATTCAGCATTCAGCATTCAGCAACAAACCCTAAAACCGAAAGTTGAGACAATGACTCGAGTATGAATACCATATTGTCATCCATAAAGGTTAAGGGATTCATTAACAACTACATAAAATGATAATATCAGATAACAGAATTTTTTTCTCCGATCCGCGATCTTTCATTAAAAGCAAAGAGTGAGACCAAAGCATGAGCAACCACAACATCAGCCTATTGATCATGCTACTAAAACATGAAAAATTAGCAGGAATTTTTTAACAACAATAATGTCATACAAAAACGTAATCCTACCGCGTATGGAAAGAATCTAAGATACCTAACAAAGTTAAAAGACATCTAACAGAATCCATTATCTTTATGTCTCTAACTTCATTTTATGATTTGATCTAAAACAAGAACCAACATTGCTACTCAGACTACTCAATATATGGTAACTTGTGCACAATGTATCCAAAAAGCAAAGTTCTATACATACTGAACTGCTAATTCCATTCACAACAAGCTTATATGCAACTATTTAGACCGAAAAAAGGGGAAGCACCGGAGGAAAAAAGTTGGGATGCAAGAACACTCTTTTCAGCCAGATAAAAATGGAGATGTGGTTCAAAATAACAGGACCCCATTAACTAATTATGAGAAAGCATAATCAAGTCCAACCTACAAAAAATGCACATGCTGATGATAAGACTTCTGCACATAATACTTCCATCTCAACACCACACATACCAAAGAAATGATCACTAGAATGGAAAACCCAACAACAACAACAAAATCATAGCGCTAGATTATTTTTAGATAGATGTGAAAGATCCATGTGATGAATATTTTCTATCATATTAAGAACAATGACTTTGCCAATACGATTTACCAGGACACTTCATCTGAGCTCCCGCATCCGCGTCCAAGACTTCCCATATCCATGTCCATGCCGGACACTCCTTGGACACTTATTAAATAGATACATACATTTATTCAGACGTATACTCAATTATATAGTACATGTTTTAGCTTAAAACACTTGTTATACACTTCTTGGACGTATATCTTACACTTCACCTCAAATTTATGTAACTCATTGGACAGGTGGGTCAAGTTCGTTTCAGCCCATGCCCAGTTCATAAGTATGATGTTAAAGAGTTGTATGGGTATCCAGTTCAAAAACAATCAGTTTGTCAATTTATAATGGACTCAGTAAAAAAAAAGATATAAAAATCTTATAGGAAACTTAGTTCTCATAATATGTGAATGAAAAAAATATTTATCTCGTGTAAATTGCTAATTCCAATAAGTATATATAGCCATGTCCCTGTATCCAATCTTTTACAAATTAGTCATGTCCTGTATCCGCACCTGTGTCTGTGTCCACACCTACACTTGTACCTGTGCAACATGTCGTACATGTGTATATGCAAGGAACAAAAGAAGAAACTAGTAGTGACCAAAACAATATAATCTGGAAGCAAAAACAAATACTAACCTCTAATTCCTCATAGCTCTCAAATTGACACAGTTGATAGCTGATCGTTGCTTATCTCAAATCTCACAATTAATACATAGCTCAACCTTGTCAACCTCACCAAATTTCAATTGCATATAAACTCAACTAAACATAAACAAAAGCCTGACACCCATTGTAAAAGTAAAATCATATCTGAAATCCTAAAGGCAATCCCAAAGTTCAAATCCCCAAACAAAATTTCATATACCAAGGGTACATGCATATGGTTTAAAAACTCCCATAACCATATCTCACCAAAACCTTAACCCTGTGGCCATAAGTTAAAAAAATGTACATGCAAACAACCTTGTATCATAGTTTTATATTTGTAGTTTTGTACTCAATTTAGAATTGTTTTTCTGGTTGTTCTCTTTTAGCATTGAGTTCTACAACACAGGTTGTGCAATATGCAACATTCCCAGGAATTCAAATGCGCCTTTATATTTATCATCCAAATATCCACAGAAACCTTAGTTCGCATTGTATGTGTTACAGTAGTAGAGATCACCAAGACCAAATTTTAAGTTAGCTATAAAACACTAGTTGCAGGCTTGCAGAACTTTAATCAAAACCTCATACTATAGTTTCTCCTTCAGTTCTAAAGGCAAACTGACAACAAACTGACATCAATCCTTAATGCATTCAATCTCGACAATATACTCATTCGGAGATCCACTTCGAAGAAAATAAACAATCAATTGTATAACCAAAGCACTCAGAGAAAAGAAGAGTAAATAACTTAAATTAGATCCACCTAACAACAAATGCAAGCTGATAAAGATAAATTATCATCAGTCATAAATCCCTAAACAGAGCTCAGTAAGAAAAAGAGAAATTGCTTCATGTAACCTAATTTGCGATTAACCTGATAAATTCCCCTCATTCACTCGAGCGGCACCTCCACATCCCCTTCGTTGATCTCCTGCTGCAAATCCTTCGGATCCTTCCCATCAACCGTACATCCAACCGAGACACACGTACCCAAAATCTCTTTAATTGTTCCACTCAAATCCTTCGCCATCGATCTAGGGCTCATAACCCTAGCAATCTCAATCACATCATCAAGTGAAATATTACCGGAATGCTTAATGTTCTTGGTTTTTTTGCGATCACGCTCAGGCTCCTTAAGAGCCTTAATGACTAGAGCGGCGGCGGAGGGAACGACAGAGACCTTGGCCTGACAGTAAGAGTGGAACAAACCAAATCGTTAAAAAAAAGTTCATATAAAAATAAACAAAGAACTTTTTGAATTTCATAAACGAACAGTTTAACCAGATATATATTTGATTGTTTTGATTATCGAATATTCATTTAAAAATTAACTGCTTATAACTTGCATGAGTACACACATGATGTTATGTTTTTGCCCCAATTATATTTCTCATTTAACTTCTAAACTAATTTTAATAAATTTAATATGTCCCAAATAGATTTTTAGACCAAATATCCAAATAAAAATATACACATCATAACTATAAAGGAATTGTTTCCAATTACAAATTTAAATTCTTTCTACAAAATCAAATTCTTTATAAAAGATGAAATTTATTTCTTTAACCAAATAAAATTATCTTCATAATTAAATAGTTGAACATTCATAAACTATAAAAGGGTTTACTTGCACTTAAATACCCTAAATTCATCGTGTTTTAGCTTTGATATCCTGAAGTTTAAATTTGCCCAAAAACACCCCAAAGTTCTACCATTTTCAACTTCAATACCCCAAAGTTTTACCATTTTGAACTTCAATAATCCAAAATTATACCATTTTCAACCTCAACACCCTGCATTAAAGTCACAGTTCAGAAATTTTTGGCTGTGAATGTTGTCTAACAAATTAAAAACTAAACTTGGTGAAACTATAGGGTACTAAGGTGCAATAAATCAAATAAGTACACAAAAACTCCATATTCGATTCGATTCGTACCTGGCGATTCTGGACGGTGAGCTTGACGGTGACACGTAGGCCCTTCCAATCCTTGGCAGTTTCCTTGGCGATGTCTTCACCGATCTTTTTGGGGGAGAGACCGAGGGGCCCGATTTTTGGCGCGAGGGAGGAGGCGGCGCCGACCTCACCGCCGGTGACGCGAACGTAGACGTCGACGACCTGCGAGGGATCGAATTTGGGCGGCATGATTGAGGGTTTGAGAGGGAGGTGGAGTTAGGGTTTTGGAATGAGGAAGCGGGAGAGATTAGGGTTTGCGTGGGGAGAGGAAACTATATAGTGTGGACCTAAGGCCTATGGGCTGGTTTGTTGGCCTTTGTTGAGTCGTGTGGGCTGGCCCATTTCTTCAGGTGATCTCTCATATTGGACCCTAAATTCTATTTGTTTTGATGTTAATTGGACCCTCAATGCTTTTTATTTTCAATTTGAAGTTGTTTTAGAATAAAAACCCCGTATTTGTAATTTATATCCTCAAATCTAAAGGCCTGCAATGAGACTCGAGTATTATACTCGGACAAATTTAAAGGAGATTAAAGAGAAACCTGACGAACAAATGTAGATTAAAAAAAAGTAGTGAAGAAATTAATACTTCTAATTCAAGTTGTTAACTATTTTAATGGACGGTTGTGAAGTATTGTGATTCATTTCAAATATAACCCTTAATATATTCTCATGAATTGACCTCATTTCTATTTTAGACTTAAGAAACCAAGTCACATTCATGTACTAAATAATCAATGATTTGAATTAAAGTAGTGATACCTCCATCACTTTTTGGCCGTAGACAAGATTTGAAACTCTCAAAATAAGTCAAGTCTTCTCTATAGTTGGAGGCTTGATTTGGTTGGAGGGAAGGTGGAGTAAGGTGGGGAATAAAATAAGAAATCCTTTTTGCTAGGGGTTTTTAGGGGGGGAAATATCCTTCCGATTTGGAGGGATACATGAGAAGAGAAAAGATTTATTTTATAATGACTCTTATACCCTTACCAATTTTTCATAAATACGCATTGTCTACCGTATCAAACTCTTATCTTTCTCTCTCCATTGTACTTTTACCAACTCATTACCTCACTTTCTCTTCCCTTCCCATCCCCTCAACCAAATAAGAAAAAATTTATGTACTTCCCCTAACTCTCCCTCCAATTAAACAAGAATCACAAAAGATATGACCTTCCTTGCATCTCATTGCACCTTGCTTTACCTCACGTCACCTCCTCGCATCCCTACCAAACCGAAGTATAAGAGAATGTTTGGGAGGGCTTTTTTTTTAAAGCATATTAAACCATGCTAGCTTTTAGTGGCTTTTAGCGTTTACAGTTAATTTTTAATAAAATTTGTATGGATCGAAAGTCATTTACTTAGTCAAACTTAGTTTATTTAGATGAGCTTATCAGCTAGTTTTTCAAAAGTTGGAGAACCCCAACGTTTTTAAATTAGCTTAGAAGCTAGCTTATTTGATACATTACCAAACATATAGATATGGAGAAGCTAACTTATAAGCTACTTTGATTAAAAAAAAAGCTCCCCAAACATTCTCTAAAAGTATAACCTAGCTTGACATCTTACTTAAAATCTGTCATCATCTTCTAATATCTGATAACAACAGTCTGAATTATGTGCTGCCATTAGTTTGTATGTTGATGATAATTCTTTACATTGTAGCGTGTGATGCATGTTTGATTGTCAGTGGGTGTTAGGTAAGACAAGGACTACACAATAAACTAAACGTAGGACAAGATAAGGATAACAAGATGATCATTTAATAAATATTTTTGCAAAGAAAAGAGTAATTAGTGGGACATGAGATTTAAGATTTGAAAGAATTGTCATCATTTGAGATGTGACTGAAATGTCTCTATCTTTATCTATATGAAGATGGGGCCAGAGATAATGCATGTCCATGCTGATAATTGTGATAATTGGAGGATGATACTCTTTTCTTTTATGAGAACTTGAAGATGGAGGGCTATCAACAAGTTGAGTAGTCAAACATAGTTGAAGATATTGACTAAGATGAGATAGACGATGAAGATCTTTCTTTTTTGTTCCCACTTTTGAGTCTCTTTTGTACTAAACTTTATATTTCTATTTCTCAAAGGGATCAAAGCTTTACATAAGTTTCATATACATTTAACTTAGGATGTGTTTTCATGTACAACGGTGGAGATCTACACTTAGCCTATTTAACTTAGGTCACGGACCTTGGGTCAGACCAACAAGTCCAGGTAGCCAGTGATGACTCATGACGATATAATTCACATCAGCCCGGATACAATGCCTCACTTCATCTTGAACTATTTTCAATTATGACGGGTTTGCCTAATTAAGGATGATTGACTCAAATTATATCATATCCTTAACATTCCATATTAAACGATATCAATTGATAACCAATCTCCTTGATTGCCAACTTCCCCATCTGCACATATGTCGGATGATCACTTCTCGGCTAATGAGGTTATAAGACATGGATTTACTTACAAGACAAGTAACTATCATACTCCCTCGGGTCGAGATAATGGTGACACAGGTACTACCTGATTTTCCCAAGCAAATTCCTATAAATACGCTACCCATGCTCAAGTAAGGGGATAACTAACCCCACTTGATCCTTCATACGATCTGCTCAGCACCATTGATCTAAATCTATAAACCACACTCTCGAAACCCTAGCCTACATATCTATTACCTTATCTTCTTCATCAAGAGTTTGACTTAAGCATCACAGATAGGGGCGGATCCACGTCTCCACTAGGGTGCATTAGCACCCCTAACATTCTCAAAATTGCCATTTATAAGCCTTCAAAAATTACATTCTGCACCCCTACAATTTAAAAAAGTGCACCCCAAGCTAATTTTAACTTACGTAACACAAATTAAACCCATTTGCACTTAGCTCATTTGACACTTGTAGTCAGTAGCACATTTTAATTTTCAAATAATAAGTTCAAATGAGCTAACCCATTTAAATTTAGCCTATTAGCAACTAAAAGCCCAAACCCAAAAGCAATATTTATATATTTGATTATTTTATAATATTATAATTTTGTTTTTGGTAAATAGGTATTAGTCGTTTGCCCCTCCAAGAAAAATTTTCTTGAACCGCCACTGATCAGAGGGACGTTAGTGGACATCCCATCATCCTCAATCCGACATATTTTCTATCTTATCTCAAGCAATCTCAAGAGCAGATCACCACCAACCGTCTAGGACAATCATGAGACCCTCAACCTCGAGCCCAATCTTGCGAACTCAATCTATCAGGTTTTCCTAGCATCAAGAAAATCTAATATGAGGAGGTACGTGACAATATGTTAGGATTGAAGTAGTTGGACATCCATGTTGTTCCAACTGCATTCAATATGTATATTTTGTTGATGTTGTTGCAACACTAATGATTTGAAAGTGTGCAAGCCACTTCTTTTTGCAAGTGAAAAAGTATATCCACGTCAGCATGCACGTAAAATATATTGTTTGATGCTATTGCAACACTAAAACATTGTTGCAAAAGCAAAACAAGTTAAAAATAATAATTAGTTAAAGAGTATAGTGACAACAGGAGTTGGAAACTACATAAAATAATTGTTGTTTCAGCTACTTCAAATCAAACACACCTAGCTCGTTTCATTTACTCCTTACTAACTACACCGTTAAATCTTCCGTTTTTTTAATGATGTTTTATTAATAACTTTCTAACAAAGGGTCGGAGTTGTCTCGTAGTTTCTCTATAAAAAAACAAAAGATGATAAATACATAACAAACTAGACAGAAAAGTATCAATTAGGTAAACATAGCTATCAAACTACAAGCACATTGATTCATGATCCCACTAAATTCAATTGCAAATTGACTGAATATAATTCTTAGTAAAGATTATGGAGCAAGATACATGCCCAACTAATCTCGTTCCGTCCAAAATCGGATAACCCGATAGAGACGCAATCGGGTCGGGTCTACACTCACGTGTCCCGCGACCCGACATGCCGGAACTTCTGGGCCCCGACGACACGTGGATTCTATACGTGAAGGGTACACGTGTCGGCGTTACTTTGTAGCTTGAAGTAGGACCACCACTCCATACGGTCTCGAGTCGCGACAAAAACTCAAAGAGGGGAGATTTTGCACAAACGACCCTATATGCAACTGAAGTACGGAAATATCCATGACGATGTATTTATTTCTTCACTTATGTTTAATCTGTATTTATCAAATTCAAATTGCAGAAAGCTCCATCATTTATACCTAACTAAAGTAACAACTATCGTTGAGAGCATTTATCACTTCTCAATTGATTGGAAAAATGGGGTTCTCTAAAACTTATCTCTCTAAAAATGTAAATCTCGAGCGTGCAAATGTCGATTGATGATAAAACGTAACTGATGTTATAGATGATAGAAATCGCTGTAATTTGCCCTATGATCAGAATATGTGATTGCAATCATATAAATCTATATGGATTTAATTTATCCTAACAAAACACCTGTAATCATCTCTGTTATTGTAAGTTCACAGCTTAATAAGACACATTTAGAACGAAGATGTGAAATTGCACTAAATAGCATAAATAAACAAGATACTATAAAGTCCACCAACATATTTTCGTATGATTACAAAAAATCATTTAAAATTAAAGTCTAAATTTAACTTTAGTCTCATATGTAAGCCGAAAAGAAAAGGAAATTATAAAATTTATTAGTATTGTGTTTTATCTCGTGTAACCAGGCTTATCCACGTCCTCTCCCACGTGGCTCACTGGGCCCTACACTCCAAGCGCTATAAGACCAGCTCTCCAACGTTCAATTTTCCCCCACTCCTCGTCACAAATCAACCACTAGAACGAATTCTCCAAGAATCCAGGGACCAATCCACAAAAAATGGCGGCCACTTCAAGGAACCACCAGCAAGTCCTCAAGCACACCGTCCGCCTCTTCTCCCCTCCAAGAAAGGCGGAGGGCGTCGCGGGCCCGCCGACTGAGGAGTTCGACGAAGCGGATGTTTGGTGCGTCCAATCCACGTCGAAACCCGACAAGAGATTTCCGGTTCATCGGTCACCGTCGTGGAAAAGGACTGACCCTCATATCGGTTCTGCTTCCGGCTCTAGCTCTTTCAGTAATTCTAGCTTCGACGAATCCAAAGATGATAAGAAATCTTCGGTCCCGTGGTCACGGTCTGCATGGAAAAAGATTAAGACTAATGTTGGTTCTGGTTCTGGTTCTGGTTCAGGTTCGATACCAGTCAATATACCTGACTGGTCAAAAATTATGTTGCATGAGTATAGTAGTAAGAATTGTTACGAGGAGCTAGGGTTTGAGGAGGAGGAGGAGGAGGCAATTGTGCCGCCACATGAGGTGGTGATGAGGAGGAGGGCGGCGTCTTTGTCGGTGGTGGAAGGGATTGGGAGGACGTTGAAGGGGAGAGATTTGAGTCGGGTCAGGAATGCGATTTGGGCGAAAACCGGATTCCAAGATTGACATGGATCCATTTGATAATGTATCTCTCTTTTTGCCTCCATATGTATGAGGATGCTAAATAAGAACGGCTTTTCTTTTCTTCATTTTTGTGTTTCTTGAATGTTGGGGGTTTTAAATGTAGTAATCAGATTAATAAAAGGGATTTTTTTTGAAGATATATATAAAATACATTTAGCCTTGATCAACCATGTGAATATTCCATATTTAATATCAGCAAAGAGAAATGGTAGTTTATTTATGGATCAAATTTTTGGTAAATATTATGATCCAATAACATGAAATATATGGTTGTAGATGATGTGTGTAATCTTTATGGTGATGCTATAGGAAGATACTGCAATGTCACATACGACGCGTACATACCTTTATATTAATCTTCAATAGGTTAATTAAACAACACAATATTTTTAAAGAAAATTACATATGTGATATCGCAATTTTTTCCTCCTTGTTATAGTCATCTCTAAAGACTACTGCAATATTTTTTATGAGGATTAAGAATTATATTTTCTATACTCTAACATGCTCCCGAGGTACGGTGTCTTTTTTAAGTGCTAAAACCTAAACTCACATAGAGATATCTATTTTAATTCACTTTAAATTTGTTTCCAGTAGTATTAGAATCTGACTAGCTCTAATACCATGTCAAATGACTCTTTCACTATATCAAAACTCTGAAGTTATGATGACGGTAGAGGGCTCTTATTTTATACTCAACGATAGTTTTTTTGAAATTTACCCTAGAATTATCTCTTCTACTTAATCAAAATCATCGCAAATTCTATTCAATCTTTATCAAACGCTCATCTTGACAAGAAAAACTATGGAGACTTTAAGAGCAGGGCCCCTTAACGTTCATTAGAGTCCCTTTCATGGAAAAAAGATATGAGGGTGAGTCCAAGGATAAGACTGTCCTCTTCAGCTGACACCTTGCCTTGTTGGCGTTCATTAGTGGTTGATAACGATATAGACTTTTAATTATTCATGCCTTTGTCAAAATTTTCATTCCTTTTCATTGTTTTCTAGTTTGTTGCAACCATACATGAATGGACATTTATGTTTCTTGCAATGAGATTAGAAGTGGAAAGAAAAGGTTCCACATTTGTTTCGTTATTTTTCTTGTTCAACTTCTATCATTTGTTGCAAACCTGGGCGTCTTTATCTCAAAAAAAAATAAAATTTAATAATAATAAATGAATAAATAAATAAATAAATAAGATATGATGACTTAAGTAGAAAATTATTTTTAAAATAAGGAAAAGGATATGGGGTGTCACTTGATATATGAATTTTAAAATAGGTAAGTGATAAACCATATCATTTCCATTTCTTGACACCTCACTTTGCTAAGAATTGTCAGCTCCAATCCAATATCCCTTTTAAATTATATAAAATCACAGGATATAAGATTTTAAGACCCAAAATGCCACACCAAATCTTATTAAATGTATTCGTATTTATCTGAAGAGATGTAAATCTAACCATCCATATCATAGATATTCTTTATGCCTAGTTCCTGCCAACACTACATGTTTGTTCCCCACCAGAGATTAACCATTAAATTAAAAAAAAGTCTAAATTCTTCTGAAATTGGATAGCTCGTCATAGTCTTTGTGATCAACAAACAAACAGAGAAAAACTTTGCACAAGAGTTTAACAAAGATTACTTCTTTCCCTCATAACCAACCACTTGGATTTGGTTGTCCACTGTACCTATACTTTCAACCATATAGAACACTTCTTTTAGCTCCAAAACATGACAGTTGCACATTACAAACATACAACTAGACGAATACAAATACATCAACTAGCAGGAAAAGCAGTTTCCATGGCCTGTAGGATTTTGATAGTATCAAACCTGAAGTTTCTGAAGCTTTTACCTGGACCGAGATCGACAATTCGAGGCTCAGAGCCCACTCTATGTAATGCATTTTGCATACTTGTTCCACTTCCAGAACTATTTTTCACTTTCCAAACGGATGCGCCTAGTCAAGGTCGAAATGATATCAATTGCTAAGTCCTATCGCTGAGCAAGAGATTATCAAGTAACTATCAGAAATTTATTTATTGAATCGGTTTATCTGGGTCAATTTCACAAAACTACGATGAACATTGGGGTATTTTGCACAAAACAAACATAAAGTTTTTCTATTAGAGAAAACTACCATGAATTTTTTTACTAACTAAACAACCATGCCGGTGGTAACTAGGATGAGTTTCATGTGTGACGCACGCGCATATTTGGATAAATTTTCCCTTGTGTGCTTCATGTCTCTTCTGTACTTTCGTTATAAACTTTGTGGTTGATAGACATAAATAAGGATGGGATAGTCTTTTATCCAAGACATTAGCGCTTATAGCAACATTTTTCAATAGTTCATGATATTTTTCTACACTTTAAAAAATTCAAGGTAGTTTTCTCTAATAATAAGAAAATAAGATAATTTTGTTCAAAGTCACCCAAAATTATGATAGTTTTGTGAAATATAGTCAATTTATCCCCTAGTTCCTTGGGTAAGGTGGATAGTAGTTTTTTGTTATAGTTATACTTGTCACTAGGCAAACAAAATAAGGACAAACGGAGCGAACCTCTGTTTGATGCATTGGATTTATTAGATACAGGAGGACAATGCCTTGAGATCCATGATCTTAGAGACCTGTCAAAGGAAAATTAGCAGTTATTAAGTAACACGAAAACATTTGTGCTTAAAGGACTGAAGGTTTAAGAGATACTGACGTTAGAAAAGGCGCAACCATGTAAAGCTTCAACCTGTTAACTCCTCGTGACCTTGCATCTTCTCCTGCTGGGTCAAGTTCATCAAGTCTGTGCCATGAGATTTCCTGCAGGGTAGCACTAAATGTTTTTAGCTAAAGTTATGTAGCATGTATGCATTATGGTAATTGAAAAAAACAGACTGATTCCAGTAGCATCATGGAAACAAGAATGAGGAACAGTAAATACAAGGTGAAGATAACATGTGGTCAGAAGGAAAACTTGAGCTAGCCATGCATACTCATTTAGTCATTTACAGTACTATGTACAATTCTATATGTTATTGAAAAAGAATATCTGTACACAGGTTAGCAGAAAAAAACAGAAGGGTTCGAGGGAAATATGCAATCTGAGTTGAATATAGCATGGCAGCACTTGGAAACTTGGCCTGCAAGACTTGTGGTAATCAATCCATGTCCTTTATGGTGTCAGTGCCACCCTTTGAAAGTGAATTGAATTTCACCAGTGTATCGGTGATACAATACCCAATAACAGTGTTAAATAATGTGGAGATTCACCAAAGAAAAAAAACTAATAACAAGAGCTAGAGAAAGCTATTATCAATGTAAGGCTCATGAAGTGAAGGTGGAGATAAGGAGGACCTACTGAACTGTGCATTAGTGGAACAGCTAACAAGCAAATTCCGGGAGATGCACAAACGATGAAAGTTCATTTGCGAGCAAGTGTCAAAATAAATTCACATATCAGAGAAAAAACATCTGCAAAAGAGGTTATGTAACTTCAATTCCAGAAACATGAAAATGCGACAAAAAAAAAAGTTGTAGCTAAAACGGACTAACATTAATTCAAAGAAAACCTTTACATTAAAATTAGCAGAAAGTAGGGGAATAAAAAAGACGTATGGGAATAAAAAAGATGTATGCATGCTACATACAATCTTAATACCATACGTATATATCTCGTTACATCAAAACAATTATGAACTCAAATAGACAAAAGGATGTACATAAAACCTCATGAAATACTTACACGGATCTCCTTTTTAGTTAGAGGTGCAAAGACAGTATCTATCTTCACCCCAGTGATTATGTAGAGTCTAACCCTCTGCTCCCCAATTACAACTTCAATATAATCATCCACTTTTAGAAGTTCAGAAACATCATATCCTGTTTCCTCCAAAACCTGCATAATTAATTTTTAACATTGATCACGAGCAAACATTATGTGATAAGTTTTGGACTCAAAAAGATAATGGTGATTAACAACAGAAAAGACACAACTACACCAAAAATATGTACAAGAAAGATCCACATTAATAATAAATCAGAACAAAATATATTCATTTCAAGACACTCCAGCACAAAGAACAGATGCGCTTCTAAATGACAAAGTATGCGGAGACTGGGCTACACAGCTAGTAACCAGAGGTAGAACATACTTGACGCACTTAACATTTTTTTGGTGCATAACTAAAATTTCCTGTTATCTGGCTATTGTTTCATTACATTTATGCGGTTATTTTCCTCCTATTTCAGATTTCACCTATAGCATATCTATTTCCAACACAAGGACCCCCCCCCCCCCCTCCCCGCGCGCTTCTTCTCCTGAGAACATTGAGTATGGAGTAATCCAGCAATTATTGTAATTATGCAAACTACAGAAGATGATACAGTAATGTACGAGCAGTAATTAGAAATGGAGGCTCATGAAGTTTATTTACTTCTCGTACAGCACACATATGATCTTCCTCATCTTTTGCCTTTTTGCCACGAGGAAAACTCCAGCTTGCACCAGCTTTCCAGCCTTTCACAAGTACACACTGCAGGAATAAGAGCGAACATTAATTGCTTGCACAAAGGAAAATATAAAACATTACTTTTAAGAAAGTACTCCTCCAAGTTCTTCATATGAATGTTCAAAATTTCTAACTTTGAGAATTAAAAACCAGAATCTTAGAAAAACTGGTTAATTGATAGGATAGGTAGTAAAAGAAAATGCACGAAATATAAAGTGTATGTTTTCGTTTTTCAAACTATTTTCTACAGGAGTGACTTGTTTTGTGCCTCTTTAACCACTTAATAATGGAATTAGTATGAAAAGTAATGGTTTAGTTTCTCATTAATCTTTCACTCAGTCCAGACCAACTAAAAGCAATAATGCAATTCCTACTTTTAGCAATAAAAAATCAATGTATAGGTCATATGCAGATGATAAATGAATCTGTATTCCTAATACACTATTTGGGATCACATTTAGGACGCGAATATAAGCTCGGGTGAGGACTTAATTCAATGTCTTGAAGCAAATATAGCTAACACACTTGCAAGAGGAGTAAGAAGTGCATAAAAAATTTATTCTTAGGTGCGAGCTGGCCTCTAAGAGCTATACACATATCAATATGACGAACATGATTCATTGAACATGATAATTATACAATCTAAAAAATAAAACAAACTTTCCTTTAGAGTGGTACGAGAAAGAATGTCAAAACACATCAAACTTTTACAAAGATTAAGCTTTTACACTTCCATTGCTCTATAGTCCATATCATATGGGGGTAAAAAGTGGTTTCGTGTGGGAGAAAAGGCTTACATTTCCATAACCCAAAGAGTTGATCAGATTATACCTGTTCTTAGCCTTGAGTGAAACCCTCTTAAGTTAATGCTGACTTTCAAGCCAGGACAAACATAAGCAATAGTCTATTACAACACATTTTGATGGATTCTGAGCAGAGAGGGACCCATCTTTTAAAGTGACAATCTCAGTTCATATAACCAAGGAGCAAATTCCAATACTGCTAAGAAATGGAAAGAGTCTTGACAAAGGTGCAAGACGATACATTCTTCTTTATGGGATTATGTTCAGCTTGAACAATTAACGCCCACTGCAGGCCAAAAATCTAAATCAAATATTAACACCACAGAAACATTGGGGGGAAAACCCAATCAAAGGGCTCACTATAGAAAATCATAAAGAGGAAGGAGAATCTTACACTGTCCAAGAACTAATTTTAACATTGGTACTTGCACTGATTCAGCATTCTATTTAAATTGATTTTTTAATCATCTGTGCTGATTTCATGAATTCTCTGGATTGATTTAAAAATGGTAGTGGTACATAAGTGATTTTACGGCTCATATACGATCTTTTCCCCCCCGAAACTGTGATGTACTAAATCAAGATGCTAAAATATCATATCCACAACAAAAAATATCCTATATAGGTCAATTCACTAACAAGAAAGGAGAAAGAAGTGAATAAAATTATAATCTGGGATGTAAGATGTCATATAAAAGCTACTACTCTACAATCTAAACATGAAGTCTATCCGAGCATTCTTTAGAACTAAAAAAGAAAAAGAAAAAAAAATCCTCCGAATTCAAAACAAGCTTACCCATTCATAAGTCTCATCTAAGATGATTGCACCCATCACCGGTACCCGATACTTGTACGACGTGAAATCCTTGTAAATATCATCAATATGCGCAACATACGGCCTCAACGCAGCACAACTTTTAAACACTATAAACTCAATAAGGAAATGAAACTAAACATTCTACAATAACTAATAAAACTATTCAAGTTCTTACAAGCTCATGCTAGTGCGATGAAATGAAGGGATATTGCCATAATAGACCATAAATTCTTTCTCAATAGGTTATTAGGACTCCAAATCTTTATATTTCTAATTTACACTCCCAATTCTTTAAACGTCCATCCACAATTGTTAACATAATATGATCAAACTCTTGGAATTAATAGATTTGGAGGTGTTATTTAAAAACATGAAGATTTTAGGCGCCTAACGTATTAGGACTCCAAATCTTCATATTTATAATTTACACTCCCAAGTCTTTAAACGTCCATCCACAATTGTTAACATAATATGATCAAAATCTTGGTATTAATAGATTTGGAGGTGTTATTCAAAAACATGAAGATTTGGGGGCTAATATGAAATTACGAAAGAATTTAGGGTCTAATATACACAAAACTCTATTTGTAAAGATTTTAGGGAGTAGACTAGAAATATCAAGATTTGAGGACCTAATATACATTTTATAAAGAATTTAGGGTCTAATATGAAAAAAAAAACCCTAGAAAAAATCGCTGGATACTGAGTGATGTAAATTCCTTGAAGGAGAGAGATTTGAGCGAGGGATTCTGATCAACGGAGTTGTCTTCATAAAACCAGTGGGCTAGCTCGAGGAGGAACAAGATCCTCTCGAACGATTCAAGATCCTCTTTTGGAGCGTTCAGAACGAAGCGACTGCAACAAAAATGGGGAAAGTTTTAGGAATTGAAAGCAAAATTCGAACGAAAAATTGAAGAAAAAGAGGAATCGAGAAACCTGCAGAGATCGTCGAGGAGCTCCTGAGAAGGGAGGAGATTCTTCGCCGGAGATCTCGAGGATCGACTCGATCCCGCCATTGACGCTGACGCGTCGGAGGAAAAAAAAGCGCGGGAAAAGAACCCTAGCTTTTCTGTTTGTTTTCGGGTTCTCGTACTGCTCTCGGTGGTAAAACAGTGACGAGTACTGCTTCGATGCGGATACTTTTTCTTTTTGGACCAAGCCCAAACAAAGCCCAATACTGTCTCTTTGTCTAATTGTAGGCGTATATTAATTTACAAAGCTGAATTTTTTTGGTTATATATTTATATAGAAATTTTGATTTACGTAATATATATTTTTGTGGTGTTCTGCATTATTCTAAACCCAACAATCATTTTACAAAGTTTTGTAAGAGACTGACAAATATCAAATATCAAAGTACATAATCTTAAACATACAAAGAATACAAACACTTAAATAACAATTATCTAAACTATAATTATATATTATAAATCATAATAAGAATATATTTTTATCAGATATTAGTTGGATAGATTATTTTTATATAACATTTTCCTGATATTTGTGAATGGTTGTTTATAAAGTTAATGAGGTAATTGTATAAGTTGGTAATGAACTATGAAGGATTAGTTGTGACTCTTACCTAGCTGATGTTAACTTTGCTAGTTGTATTTTAAGTTTATAACATAACGGTTAAGTTCATGCAATGAATGTTAGTTTAGAATTTTAAGTTTATGCAATGAATGTATGTTAACTTTTCCCATAGAGATGAAAGGAGAAGGATGAAAGGAGAAGGGGGGAAAAACTACTCCACCCTAACACTTCGAGGAAGGGCTACAACAATACAATCACCAAAAAATGGGCTTCTAATTGAAGGGGAAACTTCATCCAAAATCCTAACAGCATCCAAAGACTCCACTACCATGTTGGTGAGCCCATCGGCACACGAGTTCCCTTCTCTTTACGAGTGAATGAGCTTGTAATTCCATCTTAGATTGATCAAGTGGAGACAATCTCCGACCATTGTACCCAAGGGGATATAATCAGTATCCCCTTTGCAAATAAGTTGCATCACACTCTCAGAATCAGTCTCGCTAATAACGCTTTTCCATCCTAGGTCCCATGCCAATGAAAGCCTAAATCTAACAGCCTCTAGCTCTGCCACCATGTTATTATACGATCCCAGATTCATTATAAAAACCACTGGTTGTTAACTTTAGAGTATAACTGTTAATTTTATAGATTATCAGTCAATAGGTTATAGTTAAATTTTAGTCTTAGGTGTCAGATTTTATTGGTCAAATGTTATTGTAAACTCTTAATTTGACCCATTAATGACCAAAATGCTCTCATTTTATGTCCCTCCCCAAAAAAAAATCCACGAAAACCCCGTGGAAAGTGAATCGCACCTTAATTCCGCCCATAGTGGAGAGCAGTGCCATATTTACATAGTGTCTAGTGATGTCACGAGACACCACTAAATTTCTTAATTTATAGATATTTGTATTTATTTTTACTTGCATTTACTACTTAGGATGCCAATAAGATTTGGATGGAACACCCCTATGGAGGATAAACTTATAAAGTTATTAATATAGATTGGATTGGGATCCTTTACTAATGCATAGTGCCTCCTAATATCTCCTAATGCATCTCCACCTTTGATTTTGTGCCCAAACACAAAATACAAGGAGCTACTATGCAATGAAAGGTGAAGATGCATTAGGAGATATTAGGAGACACTATGCATTAGTAGAGGATCTCAATTCAGATTCTAAATAGAACCATGATAAGTTATATAAGACACTGAGATAAGATTCTGGCTTCGCCATATTGGTGGAGGGACTCTGGGACGTAGGCTTTAGGCCAAGAAAATAGATAGATGCGCCTCATGCCACTAGGGTACCCGCCAATGGGTTAAAAACCCTTGCGTTTTACAAAAGGGGTTTTTCGATATTGGTCCCTTAAATCATAGTGAATTTGATATTAGTCCCTCAAATCTTCATATTTTGATATTAGTCCCTCAATTACACTTTAGTTGTTGATATTGGTCCTTTTGTTAAGATCATGGTAAAAAATGATGACCTGTGGTTAGGTTAGTGCTAACCCTAGGTGGGTAATTACCAAACTAACTCCCACTCATTGAATTTGGATGCTTTCAATCTTTTTCTTCACCAACACTTTCCTAATTGAGCAAAATCTCCCCCTTTCCCATAGTTGTTTAAAATCAAAAGGATGAAAGGAAGAAGATAGGGGTCTAAATGGGTTTGGGTTTGTGATTAATGGGTTTGAGGGTTGTAGATGGGTATGAGTTAAATAGATAATGGGTTTGGGTTTATAATCAAAGGGCTATAATGGTCAATCCACACAAAAACATTAGAGTTAACGGAATATTCCCCTAAAGTTATAACACCAACTAACTACATGACTAATATCAACACACTAATGGTTTTTAAGGGACCAATATCAAAATATGAAGACTTGAGGGACTAATATCAAAATGCTAATGATTTAAGGGACTAATATCGAAAAACCCCTTTACAAAAACATAATGCAAGGGGCATTTTGGTCATTGAGGGACCAATTTGCAAGACCCTTACAATTTGAGGGGCTTATGAGCAATTTCAAAGGTTTAAATTACAAATATGGAAATATTGACTATTTGAGGGAGTAATATCTGGAGATTAAAAAAAAAAAAAACCCAGGCACTTCTTCGTCTCTCTCAATTCTTCGTTCTTCTTCAATCATTTCCTGTCAAATGAGAGATCTAAATCTTAACCTAAGCTCTCACATACAAAGAGATCATCAAAATCAACAAAATTCCGTCCAAATTCAAAGAAACAGAAAGAGAAACATAAAGAAAATGGCGGTCAGAAGAAAAACCCTAATCCTCGGATTCGCCGTCGCCCTGTTTTTGGCCGTCGCCGTCTACTTCCGCCTGTGGTCAATTGACTCCTCGTTCACCTCCGATGATCGAGAAATCCTCAGGTTTCTTCGTCTCCCCTCTTGTCTCTTCGTCTTCCCTCTTCTCTCTGTTCAACTTTGGGGTAAATTTCACAAAACTCCCTGAACTCTGGGTGATTTGCACAAAAGGACTGGGAAATTTAAGAATCAGAGAAAACATCTTGAGAAGTTTCACAAAAGTTTTAAACTTTGGTATAATCAGTAGGTGAAACTTTCAGAAAGTTCAGAATTTTTGTGAAAGTTCCCAAATTTGGGAGTAGTTTTTTAATTTTCAAAGTTCATGGTCATTTTGTGCAAATTCACCCCATAGGTCGGAGTGTTTCCTGCATTTCCCCCCCTAAAAGTTTATTTTTTATGGATTTTTGAATTCACTGTAGACGACAATTTGAGCAAGCGAATATGGAAGCGATGGATGAATCTGCGGATTGGAGAATGAAATTCGACGAGGAACTGGAGAGGAGTAACCGATATCAGGAGGAGTTATCAAAGGTATGTTTCTATTTTATTTTCTGATTATTTTTTAGATTTTTCTCAATACAAGTGAAATTTCATGAAGAACACAGACTTTGCCTTATACCTGTTGATGTTATTGCTAAAGCTTTTGATGGAGGCCATTTGAAATTAAATGATATGTTATGTGTAATTAACTTCACTAAAAATCAAATGCGAGATTGTTTCCTAATATCTGAGTACGGTGCATTATATTATGGCACTTAACTATCTCTGAGAAGGAGAGCAAATTTTATTGAAAAACAGTACAACTTGAATCTTGAATATTATCTTTCTGCTCATGAGAAGAAACATTGAAGGACATGATCATCTATAAGAAGTTAAATATTATTGTATGTTAGCATTTATCATTAAGGAGAAAAATTATTAAATGGTTCCGATCTATTGCATTAATGGTGCACCAGAAGTATGCCTTCTCCTCAGAGATTTATGTCTAATCCAAAGACATTATCTCTTTGGTGCACCATTAATGCTATAGATCGGACCAACAGATACTTTCTGCCAATTTAGAGCATAACATCAGACTTATAAACTATAAAGATTTCATGGTTGACTATGAATCAACTAATCATGATGCTTGTTCAATTCTCATGCTATCGAGGTCACAAACCGTGACACTACTTGGTAAGCCATCTACCTCATACCTGTGAAGAATTCCCCTCTTTATTAATGGAATCTAATTCCCCTCTTTATTAATGGAATCTGGAGTTTATAAGGAGACTTAAAGTTCTTTCAACCACACTAAAATTCTGAAGTTGTGAGAGTTGAAGGGTATAATTCTATAGTTGTAGCATGTTCTCAAATATCAAGCGCCTTTTTATGGAACAAAATATGAGCTATTTTACATAGGTGCATCACCCCCCTCCCTCAAATCTGCTCTAACCCATGCTCTGTGGGCTCTGAACGTGGTTGCTCTGGTACCAACTTACACTCCTGCCATTACACCAAAACTTCGGAGTTGTGGGGAGCGTTGAGAGTTTCAGTTTTATAGTCTAACGAGGAGCTGCAGGCCATTGGAACAAGTGAATCCGTTAACTTATGATCATACTACTTTATTTGGAAATCTAAATACATGGTGAGACAAAATAGGCCCACATTAAAATTTAATGTACTATCAGTTACTAAAACAATTGATCAAATTGATGAAGAGATGGATGTTGGTACTCCTTTTCCCCGTTATACTGTAATCTATTTGTTTCCCAGCCGTGGGTCATGCCTTCAAGATTACTACAATGGTGCAAGCATTCTTTTTATTCTAAATTTTCTTAATATAACTAGTGGATCTTGGAGTTAATTACATTTCAAGATTGATGATCGTCAACACAAGAGTAGAGCGAAACAAGAGAAGAGAGAAGAAAGATGAAATACTCATACCCATTACCATGCATTTACTGAAATACAATAAGAAAAAACTTCGCTGCTGCTTCTAATTGGAGATAGAGGGCATGCATACATACATATATGTTCACACACAAAGTCAAACCCATGTACATGAACATGCACTCAACATGTGATGTTGTTATGATAAATTATTTCATACTACCAAATAAGAACTTATTACAGCTTTTGTTTTAATTTTATGCATAGCTTGCAAGAAATTTCAACAGCGCAAGGAATTGTGAAAATATGGTAGGATGCAAAGCTATTGACAAATTATGCTTGTTTAGTAATGGAAATTGCAAAAGAAGCAAGAAGAAAAGTCAGTAGGATAAGTGAGACGAGATGCTTCCACAACTGCTTTTATCGTATAGCATTTTCTTATCACCTTTTTCCTTTGAAATTCTTGTCATCATGTTGCAATGGAACTGAACAGTAATTTGCTGACAGGTAAAGGGAGCCTTAAAAAGTGCTAACGAGAGGCTGACCATGCTGCGAAAGGTAGCCATTGCACATTACCTCAAGCCATGTAAACGCTGTTTGATATAACCAACAATAACAAAGCATTTATCCCAAGATTTTGGGATCGACTGCATGAGTCCTACTCATTCTGTTGACTGCTATCTCCACTAAATTATTTATTATCATATCCTTCTTAACAAAGATTGTATTTCTTTATCAGGAAAATATTGACCTGCGGAAGCAAGTGGAATCTAGACGACAACATTGCAATTGCAGTCAATCTGGAACCTAGTTTCTATAATTATATTGTGCAATAACAGTGCAAAATTGTCATCATAGCAAATGCTCTGATATATTGTCACCATTGTATATTCTGGCGTTGAAGTCGGCAGCCCGGCATCAACGAGAGAAAGCTCCTGTTCTATGACATCTAGCTTTGCTGAAAATTTTGATTCTTTTCTTCATGATACTGTTCGCCAAAATTCTTAAATTATACGAAGCACTTGGAATTTGAGAGGTTGCATATTGGTACATTTGTATTGCTAGATTAAAGGATTTGAAGAATATTGATATACGCCTGAACAAGAAAGCTTTGTATACAACATAAAAACAGAGGATTAAATCAACTAGTTACTGTTGCATGAGGTTAAAAACCGCAAAGTTAAACTTTGCTCCCTGGCATTTACGCTCACCTGCAACAGATTAATCTAGCCCACTAGTTCTCTTAACCTAGAAGGGGTTCTTGGGCGCTCAGGAAAGCAATTTTCAAGTTTCAGTCAGTCTTTACTCAAAACCAAGGTATCAAATCTTAATACCTGAGCATCATAAGGGAAAAAAACAGGACACAATTTGGCACCTTGCTGTGCTGTTTCTTGTAAAGCTACATGATTCAGCGCAGTACTAAATACAGAACAAAGTAAAAGGTAATTTACCGACAATGATTTACTATCAATATACACAGTAAAATTCATTAAAAGGAGAAACACTTACGTCCATACAAAACCCATTGAACAACAGACTGCCACAAAACACATTTAAAAAAAAGAAGGCAACTGCCATATGCCATTAAATAGAACTATCAGTTAGAAGCGCAATATCGAGTTGTAAAGTTAAATATCCTTTTCAAGCCCAGCAATATCGAGTTGTGAAGTTAAATATACTTTTCAAGCCCAGCTATCAGAGAGATACGGTTGACAATGGGAATTGACTTTAAATGAGAATTGAGGGGAAAAAAGGAGAAACTTTGGATAAAATTATGGCACAAAATAGCTGCTCTTGATTGGCTGAATCGCTTTCACTTGGAAGATAAGAATGACCATAAATTCAAGAGAAAAGATGGAGAGACAGTGAACCAACTGAAGAAGGCCATGGCTGTTGCCGTCTCAAAATTTGCACAGTGGTTCACTTTACACATGCTTAGATCATTGCTGATGAGAATTGTGATGCCTGCAGATGCAGTGGCTGCTGCAAATGTGAGAAATGACGTGATCTGCAGCACAAAACAAAAATACGAGTTACCTGTGTAAGAAATTGAGAGTCAACAACTACAGAGGAACCTATACAGACTGCACCCTATAGAATATGATATAGGGAGAAAGGAGAGGGGGGCATCTGACATATCACGAATCTTGATGCGCACGGATAGTGATTTCATTGATATGTTAGAGTCATCCTGTTCTTCCTCGCTATACAAGATTCTATCAAAAGCCCTCTATACAACAGAAACAACAAAGCCTTAACCGAAGCCCCTTTGCAGGATGCTTTTCCCTCTTTGAAAGGTTAGTAATGATAAACTCTGTACATGGGCCAGTTTCCTCACCCCATCTCCAACGGCGAACAGACAGGTGACTTGGCAATTACTCAAAGAACGCTCAACTAGAAGTGCATACATATCCACAAAGGCTAGACAAAGGCTCCACAAGCTTTGTAAGATGACTGCTGCAACAAGATAGCTAAAAGAAATAGCCAGGGTTAGGCCCAATTCTAACAAAAAAGGAAAAGAGGAATAAAGAAAAGAAAGAAATAATAATAATAAAATATGCAAAAGGCATAGAACATACGGAGATGAATGAAAGCATTTGTGCAAGCAAAAAAACAGTCTGGGTAATGAATAATGTTGCATTAACATATAATTGCAATCTGAAGACTGTTTAAATAGGAAGTTAGTAAGATAACAAGCAAAATAATAAGCTCATGAGATCAATTACTTTGTTATCAGATACTTATCCCTGCTAAAATAGTAAGAAGCCAAGGTTAAAATATAAAATAATTCTCCGTATTGTATGTTTTGATTGAGCTTCATGTTATAGAATATCTCAGGGATCTGGTAAGAATGTGATCCACCTAATAATAAATTGTCAACAATCACGTCTAGGAATCTAGCCTGGTTCATTCACTAAATGTCAATTATTATATATGCTCTAAGAAGCACCCGTCAACAAATGAAAGTTACTTCCCTTTTCCTGCACCAATTTCAAATTTAAGTAATGTTTAGAGGGTGGGCGAAGACTTGCTTAACTCCCAATATCAACTCATTTGACAGCACTAATTATCAGGCCTAATACCTTTGGTGGGCAGAAAATCACAACTTTAACATCTAAGGAAAGACATCAGTTGCTAGTTCAAAGGGAGAAATCCAGAAATCTGACTATAATAAGGGGCCAATTGGAGAACAGAGAAATTTGAAAATTTCTAAGAAAACAAGAGTAAAAGATGGAGTCACGCCCTCACAGAGATAAATAAGAAATTGCACTATGAAGTAACTGAAGGGAATCATACCCTGAAGAAGAAACAAAAAGGAAATAAAACCTCAGAAAAAGAGAAAAAAACACACCCTCCTCATCATTAATTCTAAATCAACATATCTTCCTCATTCTAATTACATCAAATTCTTTTACAAGAGGCTCATTTCTCAATAAAAAGTCTAATAACTCAAATCTCAACTGACTTACAAGAATCAACCAAATCAAATCTCTAGCATATTCACATCTTATCTAAAAGTACAAGTCCAAAAATTTTAAAAGGTTGACTAAAGCCAAGTCTAATAACTGTTTAAAATGATGAAATTCCATTGCCTGTTCTACATTAGACTATGATGGTGAACGGCGTGAGGGCTCCAATCTGAATGCGAGAGAACTAAAAAGAAGAGAGGATCGAGATAAACAGGCTTCACACCTCATGAACAAATAGGCTTCAGACCCAAGGGCTTCACACCCAACTAGAGAATGGGCTTCACACCTAACGGCTTCACACCCCACTAGAGAAAAAACTTTACACCTAAGGGCTTCACACCCCACTAGAGAATAGACTTCACAACTAAGAGCTTCACACCCAATAAGTAATTCACATGCTCAAGAACTCTTCATTTATTCATCATAGTCTATTTCTCATGGAGGATTACAAGTCTTATTTATAGAAGATAAAACCTAATAATCCACATTTAGAAGTAAATAAAAATCCTTATCAAATCAAAATCTAACAAACTTAAAAGATGCAATCAAATAAAAATCCTAACTAAATTAGAAAGTAATATAAAAACTAACTCCTAAAGAAATCCCAACTTAAATAAAAGATTACATAAAATAAAATTGAAACCTACCACAAAAAAAAAGCCTAATAAAATCCTTGACAAAATCTTCATCAAATCTTCACCAAAATCTTCTACAAGATTCACATGTGGATCTGTCCTGCATCAAAGCTCCTCCTATTTAATTCGACGTCCTCGTCGAAAATGCTAAGGGATAATAAGCTTTTTCTCATGTCATCATGAAGACTTTGGATCTTACTTCGACTCTGGCTTTGATTTTGGTGACAATTTGAGATTATGGACTGTTAGAACAAGTGCACAATCGAGCGGAAATAATTGCGAAGAACAAGCACAAGAATAAACGACAAGCAATCACAAACACAGAGATTTACGTGGTTCACCCAATTTGGGCACTTCCATGGCAGAGGCGTCAGAGAAATTTCACTAAAGAAAAGAGAAAGTACAATTACTCAAGGCAAAAACCCCTAAACCCTCAAAGAGAAACTCTGTTTTCTCAACGAAATATAGTGACGACTATCACAAATAAAAAAATCACTTTCTTATGATAAAAATACATTTCAATTAAACCCTTAATCTTGGGTTAATCCTAGCCATCCATGTATTGAGGACTGTAGTCTTCTTTGGCGGAGTCCGAATAAGCCTAGGAAGGCGCTGCTATTTGGAGGGCAGGCTTGGGCTTCTCAAAGTCCAAGTTGGAGTTGAATTGGACCTAAAGAGTCCATGGTTGAATAGGACTCTAATAATAATTACTTCAAATGGCGCTACTCATTAGGATTCAAGTGTACCCAACTGCTAGCTATTCTTATGCTACAGGAGTTCATAGTAAGAGGGAATTATCAAGGGGTTTTGAAGCACAATTTTCAACAAATCTCCATATTGACTCAAAAACCCGAATGAGTTCTCAACTTTCTAAATAGTGTTTTATTGACGCCCCTGCAAATGAGCCTACAACGCCTCAACGCTCTTAGACATGAAGTAAGTCCAAACAAAACTTGAACTCGGCTACCGGTAACGGCTTCATCAACATATCTGCCAGATTATTCTTAGTGTCAATCTTCTTCAAGACTATTTTACCATCCTCAGCAATTTCTCTGATAAAGTCATAAGAACCTCGATATGCTTCGATTTTGAATTGACGACCGGGTGCTTAGCCAAATGAATTGCACTTTGGCTATCATAATAAACAAAAGTAATTTTCTGCTCAATTGTACACTTGTTCTAACAAATTGGTATCAAAGCAATTGTCGTCGAGAATGGTAAAGTAATCTTGAAGAAGATTGACACCAAGAATAATTCGCAGATATGTTGACGAAGCCGTTAATGGTAGCCAAGTTCAAACTTTGCTTAGACTTGCTTCACGTCTAAGAGCGTAGAGGCGCCGTAGGGCACATTTAGGGGCGTCGATAAAACACACTATTTAGAAAGTCGAGAGCTTTGCTTGGACTTGTTTCATGTCCGCCGTAGGGCGCATTTGCAGGGGCGTCGATAAAATACTATTGAGAAAGTTGAGAACTCGTTCGGATTTTTGAGTCAAGATGGAGATTTGTTGAATATTGTGCCTCAAAACCCCTTGATAATTCCCTCTTATTATGAACTCCTTTAGCATAAGAATAGCTAGTAGTTAGGTACACTTGAATCCTAATGGACAATGGCATTTGAAGAGGCACAGTTTTCAACATGAACTGCTTCTTTTTTATTCTTTTTGTTTTTTGGTGGAGGAAAAAGAAAATGGAGATGGATCTTTTAGCTTTGATACCAAATGATGGGGAACGGCATGAGGCTTTGATCGGAATCCTAGAGAACTAAAAAGAAGAGAGGATCAAGATAAATAGCCTTCACACCCAAGGGCTTCACAACCACTAGAGAATAGGCTTCACACTTAAGAGCTTCACACCTAATAAGCAATTCATATGCTCGACAAAAGATTTCACTTAAAGAACTCTTCATTTTATTCATCATAGTCTATTTCTCATGAAGGATTACAAGTCTTATTTATAGAAGCTAAAACCTAATAATCCTCATTTGAAAGTAAATAAAAATCCTAATCAAATTAAAATCTAACAAACTTAAAAGATGCAATCAAATAGAAAACCTAACTAAATTAGAAAGTAATATAAAAACTAAATCCTAAGGAAATCCTAATTTAAATAAAAGATTACATAAAATAAAATTAAACCTAATAAAAAAGCTAAGATCCTAATAAAATCCTTAACAAAATCTTCATCAAATCTTCACCAAAATCTTCTACAAGATTCACATGTGGATCTGTCATGCATCAGACTACCACCTGGAGGAATATGTACAGAACTATCAAGCATGCAATTTTTCTATAGGCAATTCGTAACTGCCACTGCACGTCAATTGTAACCCTAATTCTAAATTCAGGAAATCATAATAAGAAAATAGCAACATCCATTATTTAGGATAAGTGTTATAAATCCAATTTCAGTCATACTACCTCCAAAATCTACAAAAATTCATTATTTAAGTATTATAAACCCAATTTTAGTCTAGCTCACTCCTAAATTCTACATTTGTTCTCCCAAGAATTGGCTCTTTCTATATATATATATATATATATATATATATATATATATATATATATATATATATATATATATAAGTTAGAGAAAAATTAACAAGGTATTTCACAAAAATGTGCAAAAGCAAATACAACATCCTTGTAGTCTAATAGTGTAATGTTGGATTTTTGGAAGGAGAAAATTAGAAGTCTCTGGATACTAAATTAAATTCCTAAGAGTGGTATTAAAGCATCACCAATGGAAGTGAAAAATCTAATGTAAAACTTTGATATGTTGAAAGATGAGTAAGATATCATTAAACACACATATAATAGATATAAGTGGATATCTAGTCATGTCTGGTTCAAGAAAAGATTGATTTCCCCATGAAATGGATTCTCATCGATGATAGTAGTGCTAACTGAAGGCTCATTGAATATACTCACAAATAAAGAACGATATTGTAGTGGCGTTAATATATGAGTATAGTACATCATTAGAAAGTAAATGAGGAAGTGATACTTAGAACCAAGCAAGGTTATATAGAAAGCCTAGGCCTAGAATTTGGACCCGACGCTAGAGCCCGAGCTGAAGCGAGACCTAGATGTTTTCCTTTCTTTTCAATTTTAATTACAATCAATGTTATTGAAAGAGCTAGGCACCGCTAGGTGCCAAACTGGCGCCTAGGCGCTAGGCCTAGGGGGATTTTTTTTTGTTTAAGTGGTGGCGGAGGAGGTTTTGATGAAAGTCGGAGGAGGTGTTCGTAGTTGTGGAGGCCAGAGGAGTTCGGACGAGGTTAGAGAAAGTGGAGCTAGTAATAGATAAAATCACAACCAAAACCTAGCAGTGCAGTCTGCTTAAGCGGTCTCCACTACCTTAGGTGCTCTCAAAGCCTAAGCTGAGGTTGGACCCGACGCTAGAGCCCGAGCTGAAGCGAGACCTAGATGTTTTCCTTTCTTTTCAATTTTAATTACAATCAATGTTATTGAAAGAGCTAGGCAGCTAGGTGCTGTAGCGCTTGGCTAGGCCTAGGGGATTTTTTGTTTAAGTGGTGGCGGAGGAGGTTTTGATGAAAGTCGGAGGAGGTGTTAAGTAGTTGTGGAGGCCGGAGGAGTTCTGGACGAGGTTAGAGAAAGTGGAGCTAGTAATAGATAAAATCACAACCAAAACCTAGCAAAGGTCCGCTTGCGGTCTCCACTACCTTAGGTGCTCTCAAAGCCTAAGCTGAGGTTGGACCCGACGCTAGAGCCCAGCGCCTGACGAGACCTAGATGTTTTCCTTTCTTTTCAATTTTAATTACAATCAATGTTATTGAAAGAGCTAGGCAGCTAGGTGCTGTAGCGCTTGGCTAGGCCTAGGGGATTTTTTGTTTAAGTGGTGGCGGAGGAGGTTTTGATGAAAGTCAGAGGAGGTGTTCGTAGTTGTGGAGGCCAGAGGAGTTCGGACGAGGTTAGAGAAAGTGGAGCTAGTAATAGATAAAATCACAACCAAAACCTAGCAGTGCAGTCTGCTTAAGCGGTCTCCACTACCTTAGGTGCTCTCAAAGCCTAGAAGGGCGAGCCTAGCGGCTTAGGTACCCACCGGGCTAGCGGGTGCTTCAAATCCAAACCCCTTGATGTGTGGACCAAATGTGTCCACATCACTACCAAGTCCCATTGAGAAACTTGATACCAAGATTCATATTTCTCTCTCTCTCTCTCTCTCTCTCTCTCTCTCTCTATATATATATATATATATATATATATATATATATATATATATATATATATATATATAAATAGGAATGATGTATATGAGGTGGCGGCTCATTTAGCAAAATGAGCTACCCACTAATGGGTATAGTCTTTAGGCCCACCTAGTTGTCACATCCATTGAGTGTGGGGTATGTATAAGTGAGTGGTAGCTCACTTTACTAAATGAGTGCTAGCTCATATTCCTTAATCCATATATATATATATGAAAAAAAGGAATATGAGGTGGCGGCTCATTTAGCAAAATGAGTCACCACCTCATATACATTATTTCCTATATATATATATATATATATATATATATATATATATATATATATATATATATATATATATGAAAAAAAGGAATATGAGGTGGCGGCTCATTTAGCAAAATGAGCTACCCACTAATGGGTATAGTCTTTAGGCCCACCTAGTTGTCACATCCATTGAGTGTGGGGTATGTATAAGTGAGTGGTAGCTCACTTTACTAAATGAGGTGCTAGCTCATATTCCTTAATCCATATATATATATATATATATATATATATATATATATATATATATATATATATATATATATATAAATAGGAATGATGTATATGAGGTGGCGGCTCATTTAGCAAAATGAGCTACCAAGAGATAGAGTGGTGAGGTCCACACTTTTGATGTGACTAGCAAGGTGGGCCTCACCACATGACTATCTCTTGGTAGTTCATTTAGCAAAATGAGTCACCACCTCATATACATTATTTCCTATATATATATATATATATATATATATATATATATATATATAAGTTAGAGAAAAATTAACAAGGTATTTCACAAAAATGTGCAAAAGCAAATACAACATCCTTGTAGTCTAATAGTGTAAGGTTGGATTTTTGGAAGGAGAAAATTAGAAGTCTCGGATACTAAATTAAATTCCTAAGAGTGGTATTAAAGCAGCACCAATGGAAGTGAAAAATCTAATGTAAAACTTTGATATGTTGAAAGATGAGTAAGATATCATTAAACACACATATAATAGATATAAGTGGATATCTAGTCATGTCTGGTTCAAGAAAAGATTGATTTCCCCATGGAATGGATTCTCATCGATGATAGTAGTGCTAACTGAAGGCTCATTGAATATACTCACAAATAAAGAACGATATTGTAGTGGCGTTAATATATGAGTATAGTACATCATTAGAAAGTAAATGAGGAAGTGATACTTAGAACCAAGCAAGGTTATATAGAAAGCCTAGGCGGCCTAGGCTGGACCCGACGCCTAGAGCCCAGGCGCCTAGACGAGACCTAGATGTTTTCCTTTCTTTTTAATTTTTAATTACAATCAATGTTATTGAAAGAGCTAGGCACCGCTAGGTGCCAAACTGGCGCCTAGGCGCTAGGCCTAGGGGGATTTTTTTTGTTTAAGTGGTGGCGGAGGAGGTTTTGATGAAAGTCGGAGGAGGTGTTCGTAGTTGTGGAGGCCAGAGGAGTTCGGACGAGGTTAGAGAAAGTGGAGCTAGTAATAGATAAAATCACAACCAAAACCTAGCAGTGCAGTCTGCTTAAGCGGTCTCCACTACCTTAGGTGCTCTCAAAGCCTAGGCGGGCGGAGCCTAGGCGGCTTAGGTACCGCCTGGGCCTAGGCGGGTGCTTTTTAAAACATTGGAACCAAGTCATACTAGTTTAAGCTTTTAAGCTGAAGGGGTTCCAACAAACATTCAAGGTCCCCATTACTCCCCAAAAGACCACGAGTTTTCCCCAACTATTTAAACCTTAGTAAGAGTTCCTCACAAATCCACCAATTAGAATATGTCTCTTCAATACAAGTATGAAGCCTTCACTTCATAAGTGCATGCACAAATACATACATGGGTGTAGTAGTTGGCCTTGTGTGAAGTTGAAATCTCGAATCCACGAAGAGCTTGAATCCACGAAGAGCTTGAATCCACGAAGAGCTTGAATCCACGAAGAAAATAAAATAAATGAAATTTTATTGATAAAAGATATATTGATTCTAGGGTTATATGACTCTTCTTAAATAGAAAAATAAAATAGACTCCTAATAAGAATAGAATTCCTAAAAGAAAGAAACAAGACTCCTAATAAGACTAGAATTACAAAGAAATAGAAAGTATCAAATCCTATCCTAAAAGACTCCTATAATATAGGAATCAAAATTGATTTTGTTTCCTAATCTAAATTGACTCTAACTTTATTACTAAAATAAACTAAAGGCTGATTATTTTCGGATTTCACCAAAACCGAGGATTACCGATGAGATTATAAAAATCGACAATCTGGTTGGCTCGTCTCGTCGAGATAGGCGATTTACATATATAATTTGTCAAAATTAGCCTTAGGATCAAAAGATATGATCGTTTCTTTGTATAAACCAATAATATGTATAAGTCGGCGTTTAGCTCGTGATTGTCAGCTCCTCTATGAGATTGTTAGTTAAGCGTCGACATCAGTCTCCCTTGTTGAAAGAAGCTCGTCCCCGAGCTCATATTTGCTTGAATAGTAGCTTCATCGATAAATATTTTTCTTCTCCTGCATCGATCAGCATCCGCCTTATACTTAGCATTGATTTTCTTCATTTATTCTTTTACCTTCTTGGCTAGAAATTCTTCTGCATTAAACTTGTGTACGAATCTTTTTGGCGGTATGTATATGTAACTGGCAATATGTGGCTCTGTAGTTGACATGAAAAACTCCTCCAAATATTTTTCGTGTTGGTCCTTATATTCTAGTGCTGGTGGTGTCATCTCATTATTAATGAAATTATTGATGCCCATTGCTTTCAAAGAAGAATTTTCTCCCTCATACTCCATACACAATTCTTTCACCTCCTTTGCCTCGAGCCCTCCACCAAGCAATTCACACATATCATCAATTGTCTCACTCTCTAATTTATCCTTCTCCTTCATCGGGACAACATCAATAAGTGCAATATCACTCACAACCTCTTTGGGAATATCATGCATAATATCCATCTTCACTATCATATCATCATCGGCACCATGTATCTCATGCATAGCAGTGTTTGCACCTTAGGAGGAATTTGGCAGGGTAGGTTCTTCTTTCTTTGTTGCTACTTCAATGCTCGTCACAAATCTAGGCTCTTTCTCGGAGTCAAATTGGGGCTGCTTAATCCTTCCATAACCATGATTAGAGTGTGAACTAGGATGTTGGTTGAACATATAATAATAGGTTGGAAGAAAATGAGCTTTTAATAACTTTTTCATCTTCTCCCACTTATCGACTTTCGACTTTCTTTGACGAGATCGATTCATGCATACTAATTCCCACCAAGCAGATGCTCCACCCTTAAGTCGGTAGGCTACCAACTTAACCTTTCGATCATCTGGGATCTCCATATACTCGAAAAATCTTTCCACCTCTGCAATCCAGTTAAGAAATTCTTCAATATGAAGTTGCCCGTTGAAAGATGGCAGATCCATCTTCATCTTGAATCCTCCAGCATCATAATTATCCGTCGGCGGTCTCGTGATCATAACGGCGTGGGGCTTCATAATGTCGGCCATTTGTGGAATTCATCTTGTGGAGTCGGATCCGTTGTTGGCGACCATCAGCGATTTTGAACTCCTACCGTGTTCGAGCGGCTCGATGCAAGCGCAAGTTGATCTACGGTAGTCTTAATCAAAACATCGGTCTTCAACTCATCGAACTTCGGTTAGAAATAGAGCTTCATCACGTCATCGGATCGGAGGAACAAGTCTACGATACCAATTGACCTGTGCGAAAGTTGAAATCTCGAAATCCACAGGGTTGATCTCAGAATCCACGAAGAGCTTGAATCCACGAAGAAAATAAAATAAGCGAAATTTTATTGATGAAAAGATATATTGATTCTAGGGTTACATGACTCTTCTTAAATAGAAAAATAAAATAGACTCTAATAAGAATAGAATTCCTAAAAGAAAGAAACAAGACTCCTAATAAGACTAGAATTACAAAGAAATAGAAAGTATCAAATCCTACCCTAAAAGACTCCACATAATATAGGAAACAAATCAGTCCTAATTAAATCAAAATTGATTTTGTTTCCTAATCTAAATTGACTCTAACTTTATTACTAAGAATAAACTAAAGGCTGATTATTTTCGGATTTCACCAAAACCGAGGATTACCGATGAGATTATAAAAATCGACAATCTGGTTGGCTCGTCTCGTCGAGATAGGCGATTTACATATATAATTTGTCGAATTAGCCCGGGATCAAAAGATATGATCGTTTCTTTGTATAAACCAATAATATGTATAAGTCAGCGTTTAGCTCGTGATTGTCCCGCTCCTCCATGAGATTGTTCGTTAAGCGTCCTACGTCAGTAGTGTATGTCAATCAGAATATTGTGGCAAGCACATTCCTAGATGCATATAGACCTACATGCTTATACATGCAGCCTCCCATACATAGTCCCAAATTATAGCAAGCTCCAAGTGTTGCACAGTCTAGATACCTAATAGAAACCAGAACTATATATATTGCTTGACTTCTTTTACCAATAAATCATGCTATTTTAACTTCCAACTGCCAAGGTTGACTAAAAAGACAGAATAAACCACATTCACATGCCAAATTTACATTACACTACACAATGTCAACATGTCCAACCCGTCAGCTGAAATGTCGTTTTACACCACTTGTCACAAGGAAAAAGGTTTTATATATTGGTTCAGAAAATTGTTGACATTATATATCAGATGACATTTTTGCGATCTCCCCTATGGTATCAGACAATATTTCTGTTTGATCGGCCAAATTAGTGTCATGTGATGCTCTGAGTTAACATTTATTTAAATGTCAGATTTGGATTAGATTCAATTGAACCCTAAATCTAAACTTGAACCCACTTTGTATAAAATTTGAAATAGGAGAATAGGGGTCAATTAAGTCCAAATACTTCACCTCACTTTTCTGAAGTCTGGAATCTCTTCACCCTTGACCGTCACCTCTTCCCTCTCAACTACATGTCGCCGCTAGTAGGTGCCCTCTAGATAGCAACCTCTCTGCCCCCTAACAATATCTTATTACACGAATATTATGTCAAACTATTCCTTTTGAATATGTTATTATAATACAAAATAAGAAGATACCCCATGATATTCCTTTTGAATATGTTATTATAATACAAAATAAAAAGATTAAAAGAAATGTTCGACAGTTATCAGAGGAACATGATCGATGATCAGGCAATGCTCTCATTCTTTGAGAAGCTCAAAAATGACGGGATAATTCCCTTATTCAAATCAACTTCTCACGTCATACTAAATCAGTATGATAGACCAAGAATACTAGCTAGTTTTGAGCTCATATCCGCCCACAAAAAAAATATTCAAAAGGGACTAGTTCATGAGTTGTATATTGATAAAAGTAGACCTGAAGAGTATATATCCTTCATTCCTATTATTTGTAGTCGGGCACTTGAAGAAACAGAAAAATTTCAATGAGTTTTTGAGTTAACCATATGGTCCATATTGAAAGAGCAATTTTTTAATTTTATCCATCTTATCAAATTTGGATATTAGATCCCTTAACAAGGGAACCCTCTTCAAACATATTCCTTTTAATTCAAAAGAATATGACTTTGAAGAAGAGAAAGAAATGACAACAATCGAATTCTTTAAAGCCCTTTACTATATTTACGGGAAAATGATTATTCAAGATCATATTAGTTTATGTCTCCCAAAATTAAACTTTAAAGAACGAGATCTGCGAGAAGAATTTGAAGAAAATATGGTCTTAGGACCAATAGCCAAGAAAGCAAAAGAGCAGTATGAACTTATGACGAGCACAAGTTGTAGTACTTCTCCAGTGCGATCTTTTGATTAAGAAACTTCTCTAGAAATAGAATAGAAGCATGGTGGGTCCTACAACAATCTCAACTCTTGTAATGACAGAGCACCAAAAAAATATAGTTGTGAAAGCCACGTCTACTCTAAAAAAAATGCTTCTGGGAAAGATGCCACTCAAAAGAGCAGATGCCATTACTTTTCCAAAAGTAAAATGTCATGTTACCCTTCTTTTCAAAAATAAAGGATACGAGGCCACTACTTTAAGAAAAGCCAAGATTCCTCCATCGAGAAGGGTCCTCTGCTAAATTGAGAAATAAATTGGGGTATTTGAAGTCCGAAGAAATCTATATTATGGGTCAGAGTCTTGTATAGAATTCATAAGTTTTCAGAGTTTTTAATAAAAATAAGAGAGAAGTGTGATTGTAATATTCCTTTTGTAAAATTCCGCTGCTATTAAGTGGTATCAGAGCCTCATCCAGCCTAGAATTCTGTATTGTAAAAATCTCTGTCAGTTTCTCTATTTAATTATGGAGTAATTTGCTTTCTTTCTCCAATCTTTGTCTTCATTAGGTAGTTTATTTCTTGATATTATACTTTATATATTTGTTTGTTAATCAAGCTATACCTAGAGGTAGGAAACAAAACTAGGTTGTGCTCTCTTTCTAAAGCAGCGTGCTAGGATTGCGATAACCCTTATATATAACAGCATGTATGTTGTTGGTTTTGAGTCCTTAGTCCGAAGCCAAAGCCGACGCATTAAAGGCGCTTAAGTGAGAAAATGTGGTCAAACCCTTGGTTAACAAATAAGGTATGAAGTGTTGCAGTAAGAATTAAACCATAAAAGAAGAGATAGAGAAAGGAGAAATATATCAATATAATCATGTCTAGACTCATACAAGAAACATGCAAGATTAGTGTTGAACCTAAGAGTTACAAACACTTATTTCATCTTCCTAAAGACTACAGAGTCACCATGTAACCAAGATTTAGCATCCATGCTAAATTTGGTAATAAATATCATACATCCAATAGAGGATATTAATACAAATGTTTTAAATCTTCAAAAACAAATTGAAGAAAAAAATCCATGAGTACAAGTGTTGTTCAAGGAAAAACCAAAGGTCAAAAACATACCACCGAAGTCTCTGCTTGTATGTGCACTGGACTAATCATCTAAATATGATAATGAAAACAAAGGGTCTAACGGACATCCTTCAACCTGAAACCTATAATCCGTCAAATAGGATAGTGTTAAGGCAACAAATACAAACCTTAACACAACAAGTACGAGCCACAAACAGAATTTGCGGCTTTACAACAAGCAAATCAACTTTTTGATAATAATAATCAAATGTTAAATTACTACTCAGATGAAGATGAGTCACTTTATACCTTATTTGTTAACTAAGGGTTTGACCCTGTTTTCTCCGACTAAACAAACACTGTCTGAGAGCGACTTTCAGTTCAAACTAAGGACTCGAAACCAACAGCATACATGCTGCTACGCATAAGGGTTACTGCAATCCTAACATGCTGCTTTAGAAAGAGAGCACAACCTAGTTTCGTTTCCTACCTCTAGGAGTAACTTGATTAACAAACAAATATATAAAGCATAATATCAAATAATAAACTACATAATGAAGACAAAGATTGGAGAAAGAAAGAAAATTACTCCATAATTAAATAGAGAAACTTACAGAGATATTTTTACGATACAGAATTGCAGGCCGGATGAAGCTCTGATACCACTTAACAGAGAAATTTTACAAAAGGAATATTACAAGCACACTTCTCTCTTGTATTTATTAAAGACACTGAAAACTTATGGATTCTATACAAGACTCTGACCCATTATATAGATTTCTTCAGACTTCAAATTCCCGAATTTGTTTCTCAATTTAGCAGAAGACCCTTCTCGATGGAGGAATCTTGGCTTTTCTTTAAAGCAGTGGTCTCGTGTCCTTTACTTTTTGAAAAGTAAAGGCAACGTGACATCTTATTTTTGGAAAAGTGTTGGCATCTGCTTTTTTGAATGACATCTTTTCTAGAAGCATTTTTTTGGAGAGTAGACGTAGCTTTCACAGCTGTCCTAATAAAGAACATTATGAATAGAATGTTATGTCGTTTGGTCTCAAAAATGCTCCTCAAATATTCGAAATGGATGAATAGCATTTTTTGACATCTCCTTTCCATTGTTGTCTATATAGACGGCATTTTAGTGTTCTCAAGAATAAAAGAAGAATGCAAAGAGCACCTGATAGCAGCAGCACAACTATTGCTCAATCATGGAGTCATTCTATCAAAACATTACCTTATTGAAAGAGGATATCGAATTTTTAGGAAAAAGAATTAGATGTGGTCATGTTAAATTACAAGACCATATCATTACAAAGATTAAAGAGTTCAAAGAAAATTTTAAAACTCTAAAAGAACTACAAAGCTTTTAGGGATTACTAAATTATGGGAGAAGATATATATCTAACATCTCTGAAAAAATTTCTTCGCTTCAAAATAAGCTTACTGAAGAACAGAAGAAATATTAAGTTATAAATAATAAAGGTATAACCAGACGGTACACTGATAAAATCAGAATAACCCTCAATGATGAACAATTAAAAAATTTTGTCAACATAAAAAATAAAATAAAATAACAAAAAATTCTTTATCGGCCACAATCTGGAGATACATTAGTTATCAAACTAATGCTTCAGATACACATTGGGCTGGAATCTTATTTACACTTTCTCCCAAACATCCGCTAATTGGTGTTTGTGGTGTTAATAATTTCACCACACTGTGCTGTGGGTGTAAGGGTAAATCCTTTGCCTATGCGAAGCATAAACGGGATTTTTGGAATAGAAAATTTCTTTTGATCAGGAAAAAATTTGAAGTTAGTAACATATTCATCAATGGTAATAGGAAACCAACGATTTATGTTATTATTACCTATAATAATATCTTCCATATGGTCACTTTCCATAATATAACTAGAAAGAGTTAGAGCAATTTTGTTTCTGTCAATTGTTTCAAAAATGACAGGAAGGCTTTTGAGCTTTTCAGTCATTGCAGTTGCATTAGCATTAAAGGATGTAATTATTTGAGGATTTTTGCATTGCTTTCTATAATGTGAAGGAACAAATTCTCCTCAAATAATGCTTACATTGGCTCCGGTATCTATTAAATTATGGAGCGTAAAGCGTTTATATTCTGGA
Organism: Asparagus setaceus; assembly: GCA_012295165.1. Classification (NCBI taxonomy): domain Eukaryota; kingdom Viridiplantae; phylum Streptophyta; class Magnoliopsida; order Asparagales; family Asparagaceae; genus Asparagus; species Asparagus setaceus. The sequence goes on along the minus strand of CM022703.1, from coordinate 59,527,049 downwards.
TATACAACTGTAATACCTGTAAAACAGTTGACTCTTTTTTTATCCAGATTTAGAGAATGGGCATAGAATTCTATCATGATGTTTTAGGGGTGATAACTGGACAACATGATTTTTCCACAGGATGTTGAATACTTCTTCGTGGATTCAAGATTTCTTCAAGTTCTTTTGAAGATGAACTAGATTCATCATCTTTTCTAAAAGAGACTTTTTCTTGAATTTGGTTGGTTTATATATGTAGTTTTGATAGTATTACCAGAAACGATAAACGTTTCTTGGGCATCCTTAAATGTCTTAGATTGATTTCTAGATCAGGATCTATCTTAAGATCATTTAAACTTACAATACGAGGTTGTATTATCTTTCTAGGTTGTACCTTGAAAAGACTTATTACTTCTCTAAATTTTTGCTAAAGAAGGTCAATGTTTGACTTAGTGCTATTACAGATTTTCACTGTATTCCAAGCACTTGACTACCTAGTTTCATTTCAATTCCTTTGAGATTGATACTTAATTTTGACACATCACATATGTGAGGGTCATTAAGAGCATTAGCGTAATCCGGATGAATATTGACACCTAGGATTCGGTTTGCTAAATTAGATTTACATCCTCCTATTAAGGCATCTAATGGATTAGAGATAATTCTTTCATCCATACAGAGTACCATAATAGGTGTACTGATACCGGACTTGAATTGTCCGGTAATTTTGACTTGTACAAGTCCAATATAAAGATATTTCATATCTTTATATTTTTCTTTTAATTTGTTTATTTTTCTTTGATTTAGGAGAGGAATGCTCTCGAAGCTATCTTCTCCATGCAGTTCGTTGTTAACACGATCAAAAACATAATAATATTTATTGAGGAATTTGGTATTAAAAATACTCATTATCCTATAAACATCATTTTTATGAGGTTTGGGAATGGCTAGTTTTAGCCTCTCTATATCCTCATTTGAGACGGAGAATCTTTCTCCTTGAAGGTCATGAATATCTGATTTAGAAAATTCTAGTACCAGTCCATTCGTAGCTTATTTTCAAGCCGATAAACTAGTTTAAAGTAATCAAGTAATCAATTAGAAATTCTTCTATATAGAATATCTGACACTAATATCTAAATTTCATAGGTGCCCTCTAGTTAGCAAGTAGCAACCTCTCCGCCCCCTAACAATATCTTATTAGACGATGTGACAATTTTGTATGTCTAAATTTCATAGGACACCTACAATATGAATATACACTATGATATCTACTAATATCCCAAATATATCCGCGATATCTACTACATTTAGAACTACTGTATAAAATGGGAAAAAAAAATCATGCTTTTTCAAGAAGGGGAAAGAAAAAGGTAAGAATCAATCACACACCAGAACGCGGTGACAGAGGTGAAATCGTTGGTGGCCGCCATGACGCAGAGCGCAGCAACAGCAAACAAGAACTGGAACAGCCTCAGCGCGAGCCCTAAATGTGTCCCCGGCATCCCCTGCGTGTCCTTCATCCTCACCCTCGTCGGAGTCTCCGCCGCCTCCGTCATCGGCGGCGCCTCCACCGGGTGCACCGCCGGCCGACTCACAAACATCTCCTCCTCCCTTTCTCTTTCACTCTGACCCAATCTCAAGCTCCAACCACCATCGCTCAGTAGATCAAGACATAATTCGATGCTTATTGCTGCTAATTCATCAGATCGAAACCCTAGTAGAGAGAATCCAACTGATCGATGGAATCTCGATTGAAAATAGATCGGGATCGAGACGATGCAGATGAAAACCCTAGTTTTGAGACTGAAGGAATTTTGGGTGAAAGAGATAGCGAGAGAGTGATGTTGAGAGGGCGACGAGGGAAATGAGAGAGTGTGGAATTTGTTCGCGGCGTTATTTTCCTTCCTTTTTGAGCGAGTGATGGTGCCGGCCTCCGGCGCACTTTGGAACTATCCCCTTTAGTGGGTTCCTCCTGTCAAAGATGGGGTGAGATTTTGAGTGAGACAAGATCTGTGTTTGTACATTTTTGTTAAGTTGCTGCCGTTGACTTTAGATGAGGTAGTTCGGTGGTATAGAATGTGATATGGGGCTATTTACAGCTAGCACAAATCATAGAAATTTTGGGCTGTAAAATGCTACTTGGGGATGATAGGAAAATTTTTGATTTGAGGTTGTAAGCAAAGTGGCATGGAGCTTTATGGAGTACTCATCCTATTAGACCCGTCCGCATGCAAGCGGGCGGTTTTGATAAAAAGTGTAAGTAGCTTTATGGACCGTGTAGAATAAAATCATTAGGACAAGCTCGATGTTATTTTGTTGAAGATTATTTTTTTTCTTTTTTGTTATTCCATTTTTATTTTTTTATTTTTACTATTTGTTTTCCATTGAGACTTAGTGTTAGTTCAATATTTTCTTTAGGGTGCATTTGCTTATCTTTTAGAAAGCAATCAATAATGATGTTTGGTAAACTATTTTTCATGCTTATTCAAACAACATCTGCTTTTAAGATATTTTTTAGAAGCAATCTTATAATGCTTTTAAATCTCTTCTACCTTTTGTAGTTTATATACAATACATACCTTTTAAATTCTTACAATGCTTTTTCTTGCTAATAACATTAAGCTAAAGTTATGTGTCGTTTATGGTTATTTTCACTCATAATGATCTTTATGTTCAATTTTACTAAACAACTTAACTTTTTCTCTAAGTAGTTTTGGTATATAATTACTAAATAATAGCTTTTACAACTATATAGGTTGATGAGAGTAACGATATATATATATATATATATATATATATATATATATATATATATATATATATATATATATATATATATATATATATATATATATATATATATATATATATATATATATATATATATATATATATATATATATATATATCATGAACTTAAGTTAATAATGAATAGTGGTCTTGAAACTTTACAACCACTCATCTTGCTTTGGGATCAGGTGAAAGATATAAAGTCCACTTTGAGATTTGTGCATCACAAATCTCAAGATAAATAGTGGATAAAAAGGATGGTTGCCATATGTAAGTTCATAGAGCACTATCTCTCTCTCTCTCTCTCTCTATATATATATATATATATATATTAATATTATATGTATTATTATTATTGTAGCGTGTGAAATATGTACCTAAGGAGGCTCCTTAGGTTGCATCTAAGGATGCACCTTCAAAATTACATTATATGCAATCAATTTACTTGATCCACTCGTTCATTTTGATCTATATGTTTGGATGGTGTATAAATAAAAATTAGGTATATTGGGTTGTAGTTACTCATACATCAAGTGATTATAAAATTAGCGGTTTCACGACAATCTGACTAAAGTGACAATGAAAAATATGTGTTAGAAGTATTGAAACATCATGATTTTTATTTTATAGATATTTTAAGATATTTAGATCATGATGAATGGAGTGGATCGTCCATTGGAATAGCTCAATCCATGCATCGAGAGCATCCTTAGATTCAATCTAAGGTGGCTCCTTAGGTACATATTTTCCTATATATATATATATATATATATATATATATATATATATATATATATATATATATATATATATATATATAGCAAGGCTCTATAAACTTAAGTTGATAGGAAATAGTCATCCACCAACTTTTCTATCCATTGATGTTGCCTTGGGATTAAGTGAAGATATAAAGCCCACCTTTGATATTTGTGCATATCTTGATTTCACGGATCCCAGGCAAGATCAATGGATATAAAGATAGTGGACACTCCTCTATCAACTTAAGTTTATAGGGCCTTCTTCTATATATATATATATATATATATATATATATATATATATATATATATATATATATATATATATATATATATATATATATATATATATATATATATATATATATATATAGAGAGAGAGAGAGTAAGGCTCCTATAAACTTAAGTTGATAGGGAATAGTCATCCACCAACTTTTCTAACCACTCATCTTGCTTTGGGATCAGTGAAAGATATAAAGTCCACCTTTGAGATTTGTGCAACACAAATCTCAAGGCAAGATGAGTGGATAAAAAGTTGGTGCACCACTATTCATTATGAACTTAAGTTCATATATATTATCTCTCTCTCTCTCTCTCTCTATATATATATATATATATATATATATATATTATGTGTGTGTGTGTGTGAGAAATATGAACCTAAGGAGGCTCCTTAGGTTGCATCTAAGGATGCACCTTCAAAATTACATTATATGCAATCAATTTACTTGATCCACTCGTTCATTTTGATCTATATGTTTGGATGGTGTATAAATAAAAATTAGGTATATTGGGTTGTAGTTACTCATACATCAAGTGATTATAAAATTAGCGGTTTCACGACAATCTGACTAAAGTGACAATGAAAAATATGTGTTAGAAGTATTGAAACATCATGATTTTTATTTTATAGATATTTTAAGATATTTAGATCATGATGAATGGAGTGGATCGTCCATTGGAATAGCTCAATCCATGCATCGAGAGCATCCTTAGATTCAATCTAAGGTGGCTCCTTAGGTACATATTTTCCTATATATATATATATATATATATATATATATATATATATATATATATATATATATATATATATATATAGAGCAAGGCTCTATAAACTTAAGTTGATAGGAAATAGTCATCCATGACTTTTCTATCCATTGATGTTGCCTTGGGATTAGTGAAAGATATAAAGCCCACCTTTGATATTTGTGCATATCTTGATTTCACGGATCTCAAGGCAAGATCAATGGATATAAAGATAGTGGACACTCCTCCTATCAACTTAAGTTTATAGGGCCTTCTTCTATATATATATATATATATATATATATATATATATATATATATATATATATATATATATATATATATATATATATATATATATATATATATATATATATATATATATAGAGCAAGGCTCTATAAACTTAAGTTGATAGGAATAGTCATCCACCAACTTTTCTAACCACTCATCTTGCTTTGGGATCCGTGAAAGATATAAAGGCCACTTTGAGATTTGTGCAACACAAATCTCAAGGCAAGATCAATGGATATAAAGATAGTGGACACTCCTCCTATCAACTTAAGTTTATAGGGCCTTCTTCTATATATATATATATATATATATATATATATATATATATATATATATATATATATATATATAGAAGCGAGGCTCTATAAACTTAAGTTGATAGGGAATAGTCATCCACCAACTTTTCTATCCATTGATGTTGCCTTGGGATCCGTGAAAGATATAAAGCCCACTTTGATATTTGTGTGCATCTTGATTTCACGGATCTCAAGGCAAGATCAATGGATATAAAGATAGTGGACACTCCTCCTATCAACTTAAGTTTATTGAGCTCTTGCTATATATATATATATATATATATATATATATATATATATATATATATATATATATATATATATATATATATATATATATTTTTATATGAAGCATATATAAAGAACGTGGCGGAAGAAATTTAATGAGGCGCTTCTTAACGAAGGGAAGAAAATGAATGAAGAAAATCCTTTATGTTTCATTATGACCCCATCCCTTTCTCCCTAAACTCCCTTCCTTCCTCTTTTCTCTCTCTTTGCTTCAGGACTCCTAAGCCTCCGCTGGCTGCTTCCTCTTTCTCTCTCCCCAAACCCTCCTCCCTCTCCCTCTCTCGCTCGTGACCCCAAGCACCGCCGACCCTCCTCCTTCTCTCTCCCCAAACCCTCCTCCTTCTCCCTCTCTTGCTTTCGTGACCCCAAGACCTGGCCAGCCCGACTCAGACTCCGTCGTGCCTCCTCCTCAGCCATTAAGCCTGAGCCCACTCATTTCAGGCCTCCTCCTCGCCATTAGGCTCAGGCCATCTCGGCTCTGACTCTTCTCCTTTCTTTGATTTGGGTTTGATCTTTACTTTTCTTGTGAACTTGATTGAGAAAATGAAATGAATATAATCATGAATCAACACGGCTCTGTGAACAAAATGTTATTAGTTTATGGATAATTAACATGATTTAGTTTCTGGTCTTGCAAAAATTGGCTCTGCCGAACAAAATATTATTAGTTTCTGGTCTTGCGAAAATTCTGGATGCTCCTTAACATGATTTAGATGAGAAATTACAGTGTTCCAGTATGTTCCATGAGCTTGAGGATTGCAATGATATGGTAGTGTTTCCTTTTTGCCAATTATTATTTTTCAATTTCTATGATTATGCAAACTTACGTATCATGGCAGTGGATCATGGAGTCATCTTCAAGCACTCGTGATGGATCACAGCCATTGTAGAAGGAGGGCTATACTCTCGGATCTAGAACTAAGGCGAACCACAGTCGATTATTTTTGGGATCGCTAATTGGAAAGTGAGTAATTGTGGATTCTTCAAATGGGTGTCGATGAAGAGGAGTTTGAAGGTTCAAAGGCAAAGCTTGCTCGGGCAGGCGGTCGGCGTGATCTTTGCAAGTTTCAAGAGCCGTGTCAAGTGGAGAAGTGCGGGAAAAGAAAGATTGAGATTGATATTATGGATTTGTTGAAGCTTGTTGTATTTGTTCTTTTATTTGGTATTTTTCTTGGATTTGTATTTGGTATTTTTATTGGGTTTGTGTTAAGTAGGGTGTAAGAATGTATTATTGGTTGAGTAAGATTTGTATTTGATATGATAAATGTGATTACTTTGCTAGTCATACTTGTTGCCCTTTGTTCATATATGTCAGTCCTGTTCAAATAGCTATGTATCATATATGTCAGTCCTATTCAAATAACCTTGTATCATATGTTTAAATAGCTATGTATCATATAGAACTTGAGGAAAGCTTTCTCATTCTTTGACAAAGACAGAAATGGTAACATCAGCATACAATGTATACATGAACCCAGAACATGAGCGCAATCTCATCAATTTTTACACTTCAAACATCAGCATACAATGTTTGCGACGGCAGATTTGACACTTTTGAGGACCACAGCACAACACAAATCAATTTAAGCATTCAAGAGTAGGCAACCAAAACAAACTTCAAACATCCAGCTTCACAACGTTTCTGTAAGCTCGTGTGCATTTAAGCATAAGAAAGGAGCAGTTCACCATAGATTATCAGCATGAACAATAACAAGAAACTGAGAAAAAAATATTGTATTAACCATTACCTTTGTTTGGGTCGAAAGTTGTTTCCATTGTAAAACTTGAGAAAATTACACTTTGATTCTCGCCATGAAAATTAAGTAACTCTCTCACAAACTCAATGTAAGACGCTACACGCTGCAGATCTCCTCGCTTTTTGGTCTTTGCCGCCGGGACGCTGAATCCGTGGACCACCGAGCAACGATCGTCGAATCGACGGGGTTTAGTTAATGCTTCGCAAAGGAAACAAGAACTTAAGCAAATATCTTAGCAAAGTAAGATATCTACTCTTCTCAAGAATAAGTCAAAGCTTAAACTCGAGGAATCTCCGTGTAGATCGTGTTCTTGAACTCCGGAAGCTTGGATTCTCTCTCTCTCTTTACAATAGCTCTGCTTATCTGATCTCTGATTGTCCCCCTACCCAAGTGGATGTAGGGGGGTATTTATAGACTTTGGGAGGCGTGCCCAAAAGTGTCATAAGTGCTCAACATTTAGTTAGCGCCGCTCTGAGCCAGCTACTAAGCCGCCTCGCCACCGGGCGAGCCGGTCGGCCACCGGGCTGGGCGAGGTTCTTGATTTTCATTTCTCCTGATTTTCCATGTTCTCGATTCTTTGATTTCTTTGAAATTTGATTTTGATTGATCTTTTTACTTTTCTTGTGAACTTGATTGAAAATGAAATGAATATAATCATGAATCAACACGCCTGTGGAACAAAATGTTATTAGTTTATGGATAATTAACATGATTTAGTTTCGGTCTTGCAAAATTGGCTCTGTAGAACAAAATATTATTAGTTTCGGTCTTGCGAAAATTACATGCTCCTTAACATGATTTAGATGAGAAATTACAGTGTTCGGTATGTTCCATGAGCTTGAGGATTGCAATGATATGGTAGTGTTTCCTTTTGCCAATTATTATTTTCAATTTCTATGATTATGCAAACTCAGATTCAGAGCCGTGGATCATGGAGTCATCTTCAAGCACTCGTGATGGACTGTTGTGCCATTGTAGAAGGAGGGCTATACTCTCCAGATCTAGAACTAAGACGAACCCTGGTCGATTATTTTTGGGATGCGCTAATTGGAAAGTGAGTAATTGTGGATTCTTCAAATGGGTGTCGATGAAGAGGAGTTTGAAGGTTCAAAGGCGAGCTTGTTCGCATCGGCAGCCGAATGATGCCGCAAGTTTCAAGAGCCGTGTCAAGTGGAGAAGTGCGGGAAAAGAGAAAGATTGAGATTGATATTATGGATTTGTTGAAGCTTGTTGTATTTGTTCTTTTATTTGGTATTTTTCTTGGATTTGTATTTGGTATTTTATTGGGTTTGTGTTAAGTAGGGTGTAAGAATGTATTATTGGTTGAGTAAGATTTGTATTTGATATGATAAATGTGATTACTTTGCTAGTCATACTTGTTGCCCTTTGTTCATATATGTCAGTCCTGTTCAAATAGCTATGTATCATATATGTCAGTCCTATTCAAATAACCTTGTATCATATGTTTAAATAGCTATGTATCATATAGAACTTGAGGAAAGCTTTCTCATTCTTTGACAAAGACAGAAATGGTAACATCAGCATACAATGTATACATGAACCCAGAACATGAGCGCAATCTCATCAATTTTTACACTTCAAACATCAGCATACAATGTTTGCGACGGCAGATTTGACACTTTTGAGGACCACAGCACAACACAAATCAATTTAAGCATTCAAGAGTAGGCAACCAAAACAAACTTCAAACATCCAGCTTCACAACGTTTCTGTAAGCTCGTGTGCATTTAAGCATAAGAAAGGAGCAGTTCACCATAGATTATCAGCATGAACAATAACAAGAAACTGAGAAAAAAATATTGTATTAACCATTACCTTTGTTTGGGTCGAAAGTTGTTTCCATTGTAAAACTTGAGAAAATTACACTTTTGATTCTCGCCATAAAGAAAATTAAGTAACTCTCTCACAAACTTCGAGCGAGAAGGCGCTACAGCGTAGATCTCCTGCTTTGTGGGTCTTTGCCTCGTCGGACGCCAGAACCGTGGACCACCGAGCAACGATCGTCGAATCGACGGGGTTTAGTTAATGCTTCGCAAAGGAAACAAGAACTTAAGCAAATATCTTAGCAAAGTAAGATATCTACTCTTCTCAAGAATAAGTCAAAGCTTAAACTCGAGGAATCTCCGTGTAGATCGTGTTCTTGAACTCCGGAAGCTTGGATTCTCTCTCTCTCTTTACAATAGCTCTGCTTATCTGATCTCTGATTGTCCCCCTGCCCAAGTGGATGTAGGGGGGTATTTATAGACTTTGGGAGGCGTGCCCAAAAGTGTCATAAGTGCTCAACATTTGTAGTTAGCGGCAACCGAAGCCGCCAGCTACTAAGCCGCTTCGCCACCGGCGGTATCGGCCGCCACCGCGGCGAGGCAGATAATGCCTCGCTTAACTGGCGAGGCGTGTCGTCCCTCCAAATTAAGTAACGCTTTCCTTTTAGGCACGATTAAATGCCCTAAAATAGCGCTTTAGTATGATTTTCGTAACAATGTAAATTAAAGTATTCGAACGCCTCTTTGCGTTGATAAAGTCAAGTGGGCCCCACCAAAGCATTGATTTAGACCCTTCAAGAGCTCATTTCAAATATTCGGTGTCTCGCCTTTGGCGAGTGACAGTAGTGCTTCGCCTATAGCGACATCAAGGTGTCTCGCCGTGGCGAGGCACAACAAGTGTCTCGCTAGTAGCGACACAAGCGCAGTGTCTCTTGTAGCGAGCACAAACAAGTGTCTCGCACTATGGCGAGACACAATCTTCCCATGTGTTGACTTCTTGAGATTTTGACGACGTTGTCCTTCGATCTTCTCATAATTTAGTCATATTTGAGGTTCTTCAAGAATTTTAATGCCTACAGATACCCTCCAAAGTTTCGGACTCTCTCGTATTTTGTCGAGGGTCCGAATACTTTGGATAAGATACGCCTTGCTTCCGCTCAACGCTGAACTTTATAGAAGGGTCTCAGATCTTGTTTCAACTTCGAACCCCGGCACGACGTCACGACCATATTTTGGGATCAATAACTATTGCATTTGTATTTGGATTGGTTGCAATGACGGTCAATTTGAATCGATCATCTCCATCTTGAAAGTCACCACTTGGGTCGTAATTGAGTATCCTAAGAACCATGTTGTTTCATCACAAGGGGATAGCGATGATTCTTTTTCAAAAACGAATTTAGAGAAGAAGAGTCGTCCGGCCATCAACACTTGGCACAAATTATCCATAGAGACTTCGAAAGCTTCCAATGTAATCTGAGACCAATTTGCTTTGAATACATTACTCAGACATGCATGAGGGTAATCGCTTAATTTTGGATTTGCCGGACGCTGTGGTCTCCCTTTGTACGATAGATATAGGATTTTTGGCAAACCCTCACCATCAACGGATTTGATGAGCCTTTACCAACTACCGCTTGAGTTGGGCTAGCATGTAGATTATCCGAACCGCTTTTACATGTTACGTTGTGCTAAAAGAGTGAATTCTCTTAGACTTTATGCTACGATATTGAATCGTGGGCTTCGGTCAATTATTAGAATTGACTACGGCGACATGTGTTAGATCGCGGTTATCTACGATAAGGCGAGATAATATCCCATGCATGAAGGCATAGTTTAGGTGTCATTAGGTAATGACATCTATGCTCTGATATTGAATCGTGGGCTTCGATCAATTATCCGAGGAATTAACTACGTGTGTTAGTGACTTATCTCTGTAAGGGGCGAGAGATAACATCCTATGCATGAAGGCATAGTTTAGGTGTCATTAGGTAATGACATCTATGCTCGATATTGAATCGTAGGCTTGATCAATTATCAGGGAATTGATTACCCGGTGTGTTAGCGGACTTATCTCACGGTAAAGGACGAGATAACATCCTATGCATAAAGGCATAGTTTAGGTGTCATTAGGTAATGACATCTATGCTACGATATTGAATAATTGAGGCTTGATCAATTATCACGGAATTGATTACCCGCGGCGGTGTTAGATTTGACTTATCTCCGGTAAGGGACAGATAACATCCCTATTCATGAAGGCATAGTTTAGGTGTCATTAGGTAATGACATCTATGCTACGATATTGAATAATGACTCGATCAATTATCACGGAATTGACTACCCGCGGCGTGTTAGATGACTTATTCCATTAAGGACAGAATAACACCTACTACGATAAATGTGCAGATTTAACAAATAATGAAACCAGCTATGTATTGAATATATAGACTTTTGGAATTGTGTCTTCTGGGGCTAAAAACGAACCCCTGCAGGTCTTCTCTTGGGGCTAAAACGAACCCGTTGTGTCTTCTCTTAAAACGAACCCCGTTGTGTTTTTCAGCTAAAACAAACCCTCGTTGTGTTTTCTCTAAGGTAGACGAACCCGTTGTATTGAAGAAGAAGAAGGTATTTTCTTATCTTCCGCTTCAATTGACAACTCCTTGTTCACACGAACTGAGAGTCAAAAGATTCTTGGTGCACGTGCACTAAGAAATCTATAGAGAAACTCAAAGGGATCTCCACTTCGAGAATCAAGTTGGAGTCGGGCCACGGCATTGACTAAGATACCTTTTAACTCATGTGAGTAAAAGATGGAATTTGGATAACCCTAACTGCATGAAGGTCTGATTACCCAATTTACATGGTTTGGCCCTAACTATTGAAAGTTTTGACCAAGTAGGAGTGAAAATTTAAAATGATCCTAACTGCTCAAAGGTTTGGTCAAATGAAGAATGACCCTAATCGCTTAAAGGTTTGGTCGTGACTGACCTAGTGGGAGTAGATTTGATTTCTAAAACCAAGAATTAACTATCGAGGTAATAGTTAACATGATAGTTATTTTCTTTGTGGTCCGCCATCCTATTGAAGAGGATTGGTGGGAGAGTTTAGTGGAGTTATCGAGATAACTTTCTTGTGGGCCTACCATCCCTGTTGAATAGGAATTGTAGGGGATTTTGGAAGAGTTGCGAAGATGAAGGAAAGAAGGTATTTTCTTATCTTCGCTTCACAAAGGGGAGTTTGGAGACTATGACTATTCAAAAGTTTGATCATCCAAAATAGTGGGGTAAAATTGGTGAATGGTATTTCTAGGCTATCGTAATATGATAAACCCGGGTCCTTCATCATAAGACTGTTATCCCGGAGTACACTAAGGATAGTATCTCTTCAGAACTTCCCATTAATTGGCATTGTGATCTTATCACCGCCCCGCTACCACGTTTAGCGAACAAGCCGGATCCGCCTCGCTCCCCCGGGTTTTTGTGTATCCGTCAGTACGATAGGCCCCAAGAGCTTCACCAAGTTCGCACTTTGATCGTTATGATCCCGCCAATTAGAGCTCGATAATGTCTTTAAGGATAAAACAACTTTTGGTAGGATGATGGACCCTCCTTGGTATGCACTGCATAGGATCCGAAGTCTTGTCACCTCCTCCCGATTTGTAATAGGTGGCAACTTAATTTTGTTGCTGTCAAGGAGGTGCTTAAAAATAATCGGAACTTCTTCATCTCTCGAAAGAGTATGTCCCGTGGAATTGATTTAGAAGGTTTTGTTGCTCCGTGAGGTTGTTGGCGTGGTCGTAATTGCGACGCTTGATTTACGCCAACAAAGCAGCCTACGATGCCTTTCCATTATGCAGAGGCAAAATTTACTCGAGGGGTCACCATCTTTTCTCTTCAAATTTTCTTCCTTTTGAGGAAACGTCATTGTTCTCCTCGTATTTTCAGATCTTTCCATGTAGTTGGTGGGATGACCCCATGACTTCCAACAGATCAATGGAGATTATTGTGGCACGCCTCGCAATATGAATTTCTGTGATTGATCTTTGCATTTATGGCTTTATTATGGCGCTTAACTAAACAAATAATCGCTCTCCACTCTTCGCTTCATCCAAGAGGGTTCTAATCGAGACTTCGGTATCGCCATCGAAAAAGTTATTAAAAAATGAATTTTCCATGTCATCCCAGCAGTTAATGCTCCCAGCTTTGAGTCTTCGATACCAATCGAAAGCAGCCCCACGAAGGGTACCAACGAATGACTGAATCATCAAAGGCTCATTTCTCGAGATCACCCCCAAATGAGACTTGAAATAGATCAAGGCCGTAGGCTAACCCTCCCCAAAAGGTGTGAAATTAATCAAACTGAATTTCTCGGGTAAGGGATTGAATCCCACTCTCTTGGATATGGACACGGGATGCCGGTCTTCTTAACCTCGTGAGCAGACATTAAAGCATTAATTTTGCCTTCAAGCTCCTTCATCTTTTCGCCATTATCCTCCCCTTGTTTTGAATTACTTCCAATAGGAAGAATTGGACCATTTTCACCTTGAGCACCAGATGCAGCTTTCTTTGGAGGTTGATCAGCGCAAATGTGTTCATCTATTTCTCGATCACTATCATCTACATGATGGGTAACATGGCGATCGGATCCACCGGCCGATTAAATTCGGGTTGGTCAACTTTTGACTTTGCAATTCCTCATCTGCTTGCATGGCTAGCTCCATCTCTCGTTCTCATTTCGCCTTAAGCTCTTGCTTGGCTAAGGCTTATAACATTTGAGCGTGACATCGGAGTAATGGTAAAAGCCTCCTATGGTGACGACTCATACTTGAAACAAGATCGCCTCGGCTATTGTCGAGCAGGCGGAAATTCATCTTCTGGATGACTCTCCTTCATGCATTCTTCTATAGTCAATGCGTCAGCGTAGCTCGCAATTGCACGGGACATTCTTCGGGAAACCGAGCTAACTCTTCCTCCGTGGGTGTCGTGATCTTCATCATTTGCCGGTCCTTTCTCTTTGTTTACCATGTTAATAGTAACTTCGTGAAGTTCATCGGTTGGATGGTAGATCTTCTTTTCTTCGGTCGCCTTTGACTCCGGCTGACCGCTGTCGGCAGGGAAAGCTCTCAATCACTGAAGCTCTTTGTGGTTGAGCATTTGATTCGAATGTGCACATCCCGACAACAACGCCTTGATTAGTTGTGTATTAACGCAAGAACAATTTATTTCATCAATCGCTTCTTTCGCGGTGTTGCCACCCCACTGATGACACGCTTGATGTGGTTTGTCACCGGTTGTACTTTCACCTCCGTGTAACGTTGTCCTTAACTCGAGGACACGCTTCTTTTGGCGCCGATCATTCGACTTGGGAGGCACCTTTGACGCTTTAACTTCATCTACCAAGTTGTCTCTGCATGGATCATAAATGTTTTATCATCTCGTCGACTTCACGAATCACACCAAGTTCTTCCCTTTAGTAGACGCGGATTCTTTGTGGATGCTCAAACGAGATGCAATTGGAATTTCGAGACTCGAGATATTTCAAATTTGCTCGTGACTCTTCGACTGGTAACTCAAACGCCCTTTTATCGGGTGCCTTGCCTTTATTTTCGAAATGCGGACCAAGGCGATTAAACACCGGTTGACGGATTTCCGTGACTTAACGGCTGATACCTCACCGAGAAGTGGAAGAAAGGGGCTAAAAGTCCATTTTTGCTAAGGCAGGACTGCCAGCCGCCAAGCAGGCAGCTTCAGATCGTTTCATGAAGGGACAGCTTTACACCGCCTTGCTATTGGCGAGGTAGCTTTAGGCCGTCGCTAACGGTGCAGCCGAATCGCTCTCTACGAAGATCCGCTGAGGCGCACTCTTGAGCCGCATTTTGATGTCTCGACTTCGGGACCCAAATTTTGTGATTTTGGGTCAATTCCTTGGTTGATTTTGACTCTCACGCCTTTGCTAACAATGGCACGCACGAAGCAACGCTGCATGGCGCTTTTGAGCGCTGTTCCTTCCTTGTCAATCGGTCCTTTTGACGAGAACCCATTCTTCCTGGGGAATGTTGACGGATTGAGATTGAGGCCTTGTAGGTTGCCGACGCCCGATCACGGGAGTTCGCCGGTTGGATGGTAGATCTTCTCTTTCTTGAGTCGTCTTGACTCGGCGAATCTTCGTTCTGGCGAAAGCCTCTCGAATCTTGAAGCTCTTTGTGGTTGAGCATTTGATTGAACGGGCACATCGACAACAACGTCTTGATTAGTTGTGTACGAGCAAGAACAATTTATTTCATCAATCGTTCTCTTTAGGTGTGTTGCCACCGACTGATGACCGGTTGATGTGGTTTGTCACTGGTTGTACTTTCACCTCAAGTGTAGCGTTGTCCTTAGCGGAGGACCGTCTTCTTTTGAGGCGTCGATCATTCGACTTGGGAGGCACCTTTGGCGTTTTAACTTCATCTCTGAAGTTGTCTTGGCATGGATCATAAATGTTTTATCATCTCTCGTGACTTCACGAATCACCGCCTCAAGTTCTTCCCTTTAGTAGACTTGCGGACCTTGCGGGATGCTCAAGCGAGATGCAATTGGAATTACGGAGACACGAGATATTTGACTTGCTCGGGACTCTTGAATGGGTAACTCAAGCGTCCTTTCTTGGTGCCTTGCCTTTATTTTGTTTGTGGACCAAGCGATTAAACAACTGAAGTTGGGTTCCGGACTTAGGTTGATACCTCAGTGGGAGGTGGAAGAAAGAGTGGAAAAGTCCATTTTTGCTAAGGCATGGAGGGCTGCCTGTTGTTGGCGGCGATTGAACTGTCTCGCTAAGCGTGAGGCGGTTTACACTACTGCTATATTGGCGAAGGCTTAGAACGTCTGCGCTGCTTGGCGACTCAGCTGTCTCGGTGAAACATTGGCGGAGACTCTTGAGCGATTTTGATGTCGACTTCGGGACCCAAATTTTGTGATTTTGGGTCAATTCCTTGGTTGATTTTGACTCCTGCGCCTTCGAACAATGGCGTGCACGAGCAGCAGTATGCATGGCTTTGGCGTGCTCCTTCCTTGTCAATCGGGTCCTTTTGACGAGAACCCATTCTTCCTTGGGAAGAATGTTGTGAATTGAGATTGAGGCCTTGTAGGTTCTTGGCGCCTCGATCCGTGAGTTAGTGTTGTAGTGAACTCCGTCTGTTGATTCTATGGCCTTGGCAAGTTGGCCGGGCCATCTTTTGGCTGTCTTTGGCGAGCCCCTCTTCGTCGAGCGGTTGAGATCTTGTTGAATGACTCCTTCTTCGAAAGAGTCAACAGCGAGCTCGGCTTTGAGATCAGCCGGGTGTTGCGAGAAATGCGCCTGCATGCGTAGCGAGCGAGACTCATTGCGCCTCACAATAGAGCGAACCTCTTTCTTTGGAGATGAGATCCTCCGATGCTTGCGGGCGAGGGGACTTCGATGAAGAAGAGGAGAGATATTCTTCAACTTGGCTTGATCGAAGAAATAGTCCACCATCGCACTATGAGGTCGGCTTGATCAACTGCAAAGGCTGCGACACAGCGATCTCGGGCTCGAGGCCGTTGGCTCCCATTTGTGGTCGCCATGCGTGTTTTTGGAGTCGAAAGTTGTTTCCATTGTAAAACTTGAGAAAATTACACTTTTGATTCTCGATTACAAAGAAAATTAAGTAACTCTCTCACAAACTCAAGGAAGGCGCTACAGTGAGATCTCCTGCTGTGGGTCTTTGCATCTTGGGGGGCCAGCGTGTCCAGTGGACCATAGAGCAACGATCGTCGAATCGGCCGGGGTTTAGTTAATGCTTCGCAAAGGAAACAAGAACTTAAGCAAATATCTTAGCAAAGTAAGATATCTACTCTTCTCAGAATAAGTCAAAGCTTAAACTTCGAGGAATCTCAGGTGTAGATCGTGTTCTTGAACTCAGGAAGCTTGGATTCTCTCTCTCTCTTTATAAATTTCTGCTTATCGATCTCGATTGTCCCCACTTGAAGTGGATGTAGGGGGTATTTATAGACTTTGGGGCGTGAAAAGTGTCATAAGTGCTCAACATTTGTAGTTAGCGGCGGCGGCTCCGGTACGCTGGCGCCAAACTGCTCGCTGGCGGCGGTGTCAGCTGCCGGTGGCGTGGCGGTATGTTCTGCTAAGCTGGCTGGCGGCGGTGTAATCCCTCGGTATTGTTATAGCGGTTTCCTGCTTTTAGGCGCGATTAAATGCCCTAAAATCCGCCTAGTGGGCGTATTTTCGGCGATGTAACCGCCCATTAAAGTATCTGAGCTGCTTTCGTTGATAAAGTCAAGTGGGCCCCACCGGCATTGATTTAGACCCTGAGGCTCATTTCAAATATTACGGGTGTCTGCGCCTTTGGCGAAACAAATAATGCCTGCGCTATGCGAGACACATCAAGGTGTCTCGCTCGTGGCGAGCACTGTCTCGTAGTAGCGAGACACAGCTGATGTCTGCTTGTAGCGAGCACAAACAGTGTCTGTATGGCGAGACAATCTTCCATGTGTTGACTTCTTGAGATTTTGGCGGCGTTGTCCCCGATCTTCTCATAATTTAGTCATATTTGAGGTTCTTGACAATTTTTGATGTCTACAACCTTCCTCACCAATAGTGATATGATTTGCTCCCAACCTTGATCAAACTTCGCAATAGTGAGAACTTCATGCGTATTAAAAAATCAATAAACAAAGTGCTTCATCACATTAAAAAATCACATTATATTAAAAATAGCAATGTACAAGTTATCACCGTATGTATTAACCATTACCTTCCTCAAAGGAATCTTCTAAATCATCATTGGCTTCATTAATATTATCTCGTTCCATTGAATCACTAAAAAATTGATGATAGCAAGACATATTTAAGATCATTGCACCAACTTAAAAAAAGTTTAAAAAAATAATAGCATTAGTATTACTAAAACAAATGATACACTACCTTGATAACTTTAGAGGGCAATTTCTGCTATCATGATTTTGTCCTCGCTTTCCACACAAATTGCATTTCCTAGGCCGGCATTTGCGGATCTCCCTCGATGGCTTTAACCTCTTCCCTTTAGGCCTTCCTTTTGTTCTTGCTTGACTTGGTTCATGAACTATATCTTGAGAACACTCCGCATTCATATAATGTCCTTCCACATCTTGTCCAATTTCTTCATCATTGATGAGTTTTAAACGTTGTACCTTATTAATAGCATCCATCATCATTTCACGCACTAATTCATATGCATCATTAGAATATAGCCCCTCTTCGACCATTTCATTAGCTAAGCAATTTAGTTCACTAAAACGAGAAACAAATTTAATTGTGGCATTATCTCTAATAATATTACCATCTCTAAGAACAACCCTTTTTCTGACATTTCGGCACCATCTTCTTAGAATATATTGCTCCGGTAACTCACTATGATTGGTAATTTTAAGATATGCCAAGATATGTCGGCATGGAATGCCCTTGAATTCAAACATGAGACACGAACAACGGACCATTTTAGTTGTTTTGCAATATATAATATGTCTCAATCTTTCATCATGATCATAAAAATTCAATTTGAAAGTACTTTCTCTTTCATTTTCTTTTACCAGCTCAATGTTATACATTAAGCTAGAGTTAAGCTCGTCTTGAAAAATATAAAATATTTTTTTCGTGTAGATTTGGGCCATTTGTTTTTCCATTGACCACAAAGTCTTCAATTTTGGCTTTTTCTCCACCGTGCAATGATCTTCTTTAAGCTCCCCCTCTCTTTGTCTCGCCAAGACCCACTGAAAGATGGTCACGAAATCATGAAGTGAAATTTTCCTTGATACATGCATTTTTAGCAATGCATTCATCCATCACTTCTTTGACTACTAGACATTCCGTTAAAAATATTGTTTATGATAAACTGGAGCCCATTTTTCACGAATTTCATAGATATCCTTTAGCCAATCATGCGTTTCCAATCCATTTTTCTTAAGAATTGAAACCCAATTCTCTTCAAAAGAGCTAGCGCCTCGAGTCCCAAATATTTTCTTTGAAAGATTTCATAAATTAGTTCTATAAGCCAATTTACCCAACTTCTCAGGAACTTTGTCCAAGATATGCCAAATGCAAAACACGTGATGAATTTACGGAAAAACGTTTCAATTGCCTTGCATATGGCAAGACATTGATCTGTAATCATGCGAGGAGGATGACCCATTGCTTCAATCCATTTGTTAAACAACCATCACGAAGACTTAGCCTCTTCGTTTGGGATCAAGCGCATCCTAAAAACACTTTGCCAATGGTGATTTATGCCTACAAGCGTGTCACGCCCGGCTTCGAAATACCGCGAAGCGGAGCGAACAAGCGCGGACGTATTAGGTTGAGGAGAAATACGAATAATAAAAACATTTCTTCTCAATCTAATGCATGGCGTCAAGTAATCATAAAAATACATCGATCCGAGATCTGTCCGCGACCATTAGAATAAATAATAATCCGAGCGAGAAGAGTACATATCACCAAAATGAAATAACATCGGGACTATAAAAGAGTCCACATATCTGAAACAATTCATGTGGCTAAAGAAACTAGAGAGTCATGAAACAAATATCAAGCGAGCTAAAATGAAAATCTTGAAAGAAGTCTAAGGTTCATCAAACTCTGAAATAAAGAAAACTAAGCTTATTCGATCTACTCCGTCGTCGGAAGGTTCTCTGTTGAAAACTTCGGCTCAAGCGCATCTCCATCTTGAACTGTCAGTCATCTAAATCGGCGTACACCAAGAGAATAGATGCGTCGGCGTGTATAATACGGCAAGATCCCACGAGCAATGCCGATATAATAATAATGCAAATAAATGCGATGTCGAGAAAATGCGAGCGAATATAATAGTGTGAAGTGATGCATGCATACAAGAGCGACCATCTAAACAGCGGAAAACTCGGCATTCCAAACAGCGATAGCGGGTAACTAACCATTACGTCATAGTCTCGGATCTACATCTCATTTAAAGTCAAGGTTCATATTAATCGGATAGCGGCGGTTCATTATCCTCTGGCGCATCAATACTGCATGAGAATAACGAGCGGTCAAGGACTGCCTGTCGGTTCGACTTGTCGGGACACAGCGAGGACTCGGTGAATATAAAAGTACAGCCGCGTCTGCGAAATGATTCACGGGCCCAACAAACTAAGCCCAGTCGCGGGAAACAAGGTCGCAGCGCTTGGTCAGGAAGATGCATAGCGGCCACATCGAATACATGAACCAAGACTTTTCCATCCGCGGTCTCGAATTGAATCAAGTCAGCGATGCGATATATGGAACCACGGGTTCAAACATGAGACCGAACAACGGACCATTTTAGTTGTTTTGCAATATATAATATGTCTCAATCTTTCATCATGATCATAAAAATTCAATTTGAAAGTACTTTCTCTTTCATTTTCTTTTACCACTCAATGTTATACATTAAGCTAGAGTTAAGCTCGTCTTGAAAAATATAAAATATTTTTTTCGTGTAGATTTGGGCCATTTGTTTTCCATTGACCACAAAGTCTTCAATTTTGGCTTTTTCTCCACCGTGCAATGATCTTCTTTAAGCTCCCCCTCTCTTTGTCTCGCCAAGACCCACTGAAAGATGGTCACGAAATCATGAAGTGAAATTTTCCTTGATACATGCATTTTTAGCAATGCATTCATCCCATCACTTCTTTGACTACTAGACATTCCGGCCCAAAAATATTGTTTATGATAAACTGGAGCCCATTTTTCACGAATTTCATAGATATCCTTTAGCCAATCATGCGTTTCCAATCCATTTTTCTTAAGAATTGAAACCCAATTCTCTTCAAAAGAGCTAGCAGTCTCGGAGTCCCAAATATTTTCTTTGAAAGATTTCATAAATTCCGTTCTATAAGCCAATTTACCCAACTTCTCCGGAACTTTGTCCAAGATATGCCAAATGCAAAACCTGTGATGAATTTCTGGAAAAACCGTTTCAATTGCCTTGCATATGGCAAGACATTGATCTGTAATCATGCCCGAAGGAGGATGACCCATTGCTTCAATCCATTTGTTAAACAACCATACGAAAGACTTCGCCTCTTCGTTTGGGATCAAAGCGCATCCTAAAAACACTTTGCCAATGGTGATTTATGCCTACAAGCGTGTCACGCCCGGCTTCGAAATACCGCGAAGCGGAGCGAACAAGCGCGGACGTATTAGGTTGAGGAGAAATACTTAATAATAAAAACATTTCTTCTCAATCTAATGCATGGCGTCAAGTAATCATAAAAATACATCACGATCCACAGATCCCAATGCGACCATTAAGAATAAATAATAATCGAGCGAGAAGAGTACATATCACCAAAATGAAATAACATCGGGACTATAAAAGAGTCCACATATCTGAAACAATTCATGTGGCTAAAGAAACTAGAGAGTCATGAAACAAATATCAAGCGAGCTAAAATGAAAATCTTGAAAGAAGTCTAAGGTTCATCAAACTCTTGAAATAAAAGAAAACTAAGCTTATTCGATCTACTCCGTCGTCGGAAGGTTCTCTGTTTGAAAACTTCGGCTCAAGCGCATCTCCATCTTGAACTGTCGATCATCTAAATCGGCGTACACCAAGAGAATAGATGCGTCGTGTATAATACGGCAAGATCCCACGAGCAATGCCGATATAATAATAATGCAAATAAATGCGATGTCGAGAAAATGCGAGCGAATATAATAGTGTGAAGTGATGCATGCATACAACTAAGTGACCATCTAAACAGCAGGAAAACTCGGCATTCCAAACAACGATAGCGGGTAACTAACCATTACGTCATAGTCTCGGATCTACATCTCATTTAAAGTCAAGGTTCATATTAATCGGATAGCGGCGGTTCATTATCCTCTGGCGCATCAATACTGCATGAGAATAACGAGCGGTCAAGGACTACCTTAATCGGGTTCAGGCTTGTGGGACACAAGCGGGGACTTCGGTGAATATAAAAGTACAGCCCGCGTCGCGAAATGATTCACGGGCCCAACAAACTAACCCAGTCGCGGGAAACAAGGTCACTTGGCGCAGTGCGGAAGATGCATAAGCGGCCACATCGAATACATGAACCAAGACTTTTCCATCCACGGTCTCGGGTGAATCAAGTCAGCGATGCCGATATATCGGACCGCGGGTTCACCTCCTAAGCATGGTCAACACACACATGTCACTAGGTCATGTTCGCAGCCAGGCAGAGTCCTAAGTCATGAACTACTACGGTTACGGACACAACAAGACTATGAATAGCGCAATTAACATGTCATATGTGCAATTACTCTACGATGTCGATGTGGTGTATCATGAGCATTAATGTGAATAACTATCAACAACGGTACAATATGAAAATGTGAAATAAGAGAAGTTAACCACATGAAATAGCGTAGTTTTCAACATAAATTCCCATGAAAATCCTTTAAACTAATTTCAGACATAATTATCCAATATCTCAAAAGTACCTTTTCTCTTTAATATTATTTATGAACAATAACTATTTCCTTTTCCATAAATCACCTCTATTTCTTTTCTTTTTTTTTTCAATGAAACCTCTTAAAATATTTCAAAATTCTTTTCCTCCTCGGATAATTTTCTTTTAATCATAACAATTAATTAAAATACTTTTACTCAAATAAATTATTTTCACCAAATAATTTCTTTAAAATATTTTCATAATTATAATAAATACTAGAAATATCCTTAAAATACATTCTTACTTCCAAATAGCACGAAATTAATCATGGATCAATTGACCTATTCAACCATCACGGATAATTTTATACTACGAATATTCACTAAAATATAATTGATAGCTGCACATATGATAATAAATTGACACTAACTAAACTATACATATACAAAATAATCCATACGGTATAAAATTAATTAAAACTTGGGCAAGAGATCTTGCCAAACGATTGTGCCAATTAATTCGTTTTCGAACGATCACGTCGTTAACAATCAATCCTTTCAACGTCGGCAATTCGTCGTCGGTAGGTAGTGAATCGAACAAAATGGAATAAATAGTAAAGAAGTAAAAAGCAAAATATGAAAGAAGCAATCTGGTCTTAGATGAAATAAACAGATAAATGTCATGCATCATGAATCAAAGTAAAAAACAACCCATATAAACAAAAATAAATTCGTCGAGAAAAACAAATCATAGGTCATAAATCATCAAAATCAAGGAGGGAAGCCGAGGAGGTCATGGGGGTCAATGAGGCGTTGGGTTTTAAAGAGAGAGAGAGAGAGAGAGAGAGAGAGAGGGGATAGAGGTAAGATGCGGTTTATTTTTTGAAAAATAAACTATTATATTATATATAGGGTTAGGGTTAGGGTTAGGGTTAGCATGCAGTGGTAGAAAAATGCCGTGGACTAATATCATCAAGCGTAATAATAATACAATCAAATATTACATGCATATTCATGACAATTTATAGCGATTAATCTAATAATATTATTAACTAAATATTAATAACCTCTATCATTATATATGAACAATAACTATTTCCTTTTCCATAAATCACCTCTATTTCTTTTCTTTTTTTTTTCAATGAAACCTCTTAAAATATTTCAAAATTCTTTTCCTCCTCGGATAATTTTCTTTTAATCATAACAATTAATTAAAATACTTTTACTCAAATAAATTATTTTCACCAAATAATTTCTTTAAAATATTTTCATAATTATAATAAATACTAGAAATATCCTTAAAATACATTCTTACTTCCAAATAGCACGAAATTAATCATGGATCAATTGACCTATTCAACCATCACGGATAATTTTATACTACGAATATTCACTAAAATATAATTGATAACTCCGCACATATGATAATAAATTGACACTAACTAAACTATACATATACAAAATAATCCATACGGTATAAAATTAATTAAAACTTGACAAGGCAAGAGGATCTTGCCTCGTGTTGTCGAACGATTCGACGCCGTCACCGTTAGCTGGGACCACGCAAGGCCATGGCACTCGGCCGACGCCGGGCTGGCCGACGGGAGGTGCGGATCTCGAGGAGGGGAGTAGGCCGAGGGGTGAGGGCAACGGGTGGTGGAGGCGGTGAGGAGGTGAGGCAGCGGGTACCGCGGAGGAGGCTGCGTGCGGTTGCCGGTTGGGTGGAGGCGATGAAGGAGGTGATGGGGTGGCCGGGGATCAGGTGAGGCACACGGCCGGGCAGGTCGGAATGCGGGGAGGCGGCATGGGTTTGGGTGGAGGGAGGCTGGGAGGCTGCTGAGGGCCGGTGGAGTGGGGAGGAAGAGGGGCGGAGGAGGGAGAGGCGAGGTCACGGGGCTCATGGGCGCTGTTTGGCCGGAACAAAGAGAGAGAGGAAGAGAGAGAGAGAGAGAGAGGATGGGGCTGGTACTGCGATTTTGAAAAATAAACTATTATATTATATATAGGGTTAGGGTTAGGGTTAGCATGCACGTGGTAGAAAAATGCCGTGGACTAATATCATCAGCACGTAATAATAATACAATCAAATATTACATAATGATTCATGACAATTTATAACGATTAATCTAATAATATTATTAACTAAATATTAATAACCTCTATCATTATATATATATGATTAATATAATATCCAATATCTAAAATATTATTTAGTATTTAATATCGAAAAATACATATCGAAAATTCACGGTGTTACATCCTACCCCTTAAAACAAATTCCGTCCTCGAATTAAAAATAAGGCGGTGTATAACAACCCGAGAGATAGGGCTGTAGGCATCAAAAATTGCCAAGAAACCCAAATATGACTTAATCATGAGAAGATCGGCGACGACGCCGCCAAAGTCTCGTGAAGTCAACTACGTGGTGAAACCAATGCCCGAGACATCTATTGTGTCTACCATCGGCTGACACTTTGTGTGTGTCTCGCCATTGGTAAGACATTTTCTTTTGTGTCGCCATCTGGGCCATTATTATTGTGTCTCGCCATTGGCGAACACTTTCTTAATGTCGCTATTGGCGCGACACCTTATTGTCTCGCCATTGGCGAACACTTACAATGTCGCTAAAGGCGAGACACCAAGAATGTCTAACCGTGCTCTTGAAGCGTTCAAATTAATGCTTATGGGGCCCACGATGTTTTCAGCATAAAGAGGCGTTGACTACATTAATGGCGGTTACCGCTGAAAATCGCCCACTAAGCGTGAAATTAGGGCATTTAATCGTGCCTAAAATAGAGGAAAGCCGTTACAGCGATGGGGGCGTCTCCTCTTAGGCTGGCGATCAACTCTTGTCGCTAGCATCGCGACAGTTCTATCTTGTGGCGATCAATCTTGTCGCGCCCACTCTGAGTCTTGGACACTTGATGACTCGTGTTCTTTTGGATGTGGCGCCTCCCAAAGGTTATAAATACCCCTATATCCACTTGGGCGGGGATCACGGATCGAGCCTTGGAGATCAAGAATTTCCTAAGCCAACGGCTTTGTGTAGAGAGAAAAGGAGATTTCAAGCTTCAAGTATTCAAGAACATCATCCGCGGAGATCCCTCGAGTTTAAGCTTAGACTTATTCTTGGGAAGAGTAGATATCTTACCTTGCTAAGATATTTGCTTAAGTTCTTGTTTCCTTTGCGAAGCATCAACTCAACCCCGTTAATTCGACGATCGTTGCTTAGGTGATCCACGGATTACGCATCCGTACGGGCAAAGAATCCCATAGCGGGGAGATCTACGTGTAGTGTCTTACGTTGCGTGTTTGTGGCGATTCAAATTACTTTGTAATAGAGAGTTACACGGTAATTTTCTCTTGTTTTCATTGTCAAAACGTTTTGTGATGGAAATAACAAAGAAACCGACTTTCAGCGAAACGATGGCGACCACGGTGGGAGCCAATAGTCTCAACGTTGAGACTATCGTGTGCATGACCTAGCGGCGATCAAATTCGACCTCATGGTCGATGGGTTGGATTCGTCTTCGACCAAGCCAAGTTTGAAGAATATCTCCTCCTCATCATCGGTCCTCCTCGCCTGCAAGCAACGGAGGATCTCGCCTCCAAAGTAGGAGGTTCGCTCGTCGTGGTACACAACGAATCTCGTTCGCTCATGACGGAGGCGGTTTCCCCTCGCAACAACACCCCGGCAAATCTCAAAGCCGGGAGCTCTGCTCATGGTGGCTCTATTCAGAAGGAGTCATCTTACAAAGTCTCCACCGCTCTGACGAAGAGGGCTCAGCAGAGACAGCGTCAGAAGTTGGCCCGTCAGTTTGCTAAGGCTATGGAGTCAACGGACGGAGTTCACTATCACACGAACTCACGTGATCAGAGGCGTCAACATACTACAGCGCCTCAGTCTCATCCCGTTAGCACTCATGCCAAGGAAGAATGGGTCCTCGTTAAGAGAACTCGTTTGACGAAAAAAGAGCGTGTCCAAAAGCGTCGCGCACGTGTCGCTCGTGCACATGCCATTGTTCGCAAGGCGCAAGAGTCGAAATCAACCAGAGAATCGACTCAAGATTACCGAGTTCTGAGCCCGAAATCTACACGCGACAGTGCAAATTGTCTCAATGGCCGCGCGACAGTCTAGACTGCCGCACCAGCTGCGAGACAGTCTAAGCTGTCGCGCCCGACCGCTGGCGGCGGCGATAGCTGTCTCGCCAAAGGCCGGGGCCGAGACACTCCCAGCTGTCTTGGCCAAGGGGTTCTCATCGCCTCTTACGCCCACTTCTCTGTTGATATACCAACAATCGATCCTTCAACCTCGTTCACCACCTTGGTCCACGGTAGAAGCAAAGTCAAGGCATCGGTGATAGAGCGGTGAGGGTTGTGCCGACTCAAGCGATGTTGAAGCGTTAGATCAATCGGGATATCACAAGCCTCAAGAGTTCCTTGCATCTCGCTTGAGCATCCCTAAGGGGTCCACGAGTTTGCTAGAGAAACAAAGTGGCGTGTGACTTCATAAAGTCACAAAAGATGACCGGACCACGGTAATTCATACGAAGCAATTTGGATAGCGAAGCCAGCGGCGAAGTTGTCTTTCAAGTCAAATGGCCGATGTCCCCAAAAGAAGACGTGTCCTCCAATTAAGGACAATGTTACACTTGGGGGTGGAAATGCAATTTGTAGTAAACCACACCAACCGCACCATCAGGCTGGGGGTACCAACACACAAAAAAGAGCAATCAACTAAATAGGTTGTTCTTGCTCGTGGTAAAGAACTGATTAAAACATTGCTATCGATGTACCGCTCAATCAACGCCGCTACAAAGAGCTTCAAGATTCGAGAGGCTTTCCCCGCCAATGAAAGATTCGGCCATTCAAGACGCCTCGAGAAGAAGAAGATCGCCATTCATCGATGAATTTCAAGTCACCATTAATATGGTGAACAAAGGAAAAGGGCCAAAGAACGGATGCGACCCCGATTTCACCCGCAGAAAGGTCGGCACCCGAAGTTTCTGCCAGATGTCTCGATTACATTGGCGCAGCTACAAACGCATAGATTTGCTCGGGTCAAAGTTGTTTCTTTATAAAACTTGAGAAAATTACACTTTAATTCCCTCGCCATAAAGAATTTAAATAACTCTCTTACAAACTCAACAAAAAAAAGTACTACACGCAGATCCCCGCTGCTGACTTTGCCTGTCGCGGGACGCTGAACTGTGGACCACCGAAAGCAAACGATCGCCGAATCGACGGGTTTAGCATGCTTCCAAAGGAAACAAGAACTTAAGCAAATATCTTAGCAAAGTAAGATATCTACTTTCTCAAGAATAAGTCAAAGCTTAAACTCGAGGAATCTCCACGCAGATCGGTTCTTGAACTTTAGAAGCTTGGATTCTCTCCTTGCAAAAGCCTTATCTCGATTCTCGACACTTCAAGTGGACGATGGGGTATTTATAGACTTTGGGGAGACGGCTCCACAAGGTGCTCAACATATAGTTAGCGCTGCACCGAGCCGCTCGCCTGAAGCCGCTTCGCCACCGGCGAGGCGTCGGCCGCTTTCGCCGGGCGGCGGGTAGTATGGGTCGCTAACCGGCGAGGCAGTTGTCGCTCTCCACCTGTTGTAACGGTTTCGGCTGCTTTTAGGCACGATTAAATGCCCTCAAATCACGCCTAGTGGCGATTTTCGCCAATCACCATCGAGTAGCCGAACGCCTCTTTGTGTTGATAAATTCAACCGGCCCCACCAAAGATTGATTTAGACCCTTCAAAAGCTCGCTCCAGTATTCGGTGTTCGCTTTGGCAGACATTAGCAGTGTTCGCCTATAGCGACATCATCAAGTGTTCCCGCCGCGCGAGGCACAAACAAGTGTCTCGCTAGTAGCAAGCACAAACAAGTGTCTCGCTAGTAGCAGACATCAAGGTGTCTCGCTAGTAGCAAGCAGACAAACAGTGTTCGCTAACAGACACAGCAAGTGTCTCGCCATGGCGAGATTAACAAGGTTCTCAGACCAGAAGGACACAATCTTCCTCAGGTTGACTTTGAGATTTCGACGACGCTGTCCTTCGATCTTCTCATGATTTAGTCATATTTAAGGTTCTTCGCCAATTTTGATGCCTACAGATATCTCTGAAAGTTTTCGTGACTCTCTCAGATTTTATCGAGGGTCTGGAATACTTTGATAAGATGCTTTGCTTCGCTCAACGCCGAACTTTGTAGAAGAGGCCCTGTTTTGCTTCCGCCAAACCGGCTACGCCGACGCCGCTGACCATATTTTGAGTTCAATAACTGCTGCATTTGTATTTGAATGGATTGAAATGTCGGGTTTCATTTTGACTAATCATCTTCATCTTGAAGGTCACCACTTGGGTTGCATTGAATGCCTTGAGAATCATTCAGAGAAAAGCCGCCCGGTTTTCTCAACATCGATTTCCAGAAAGCTTCTATATGAAATATGGAACCAATTTGCTTCGTGATTACGTATGAGGGTAATCGCCAACTCGATTTGTCAAGACAGCTTTGGGTCTCCTTCGCTCGGCGGAATGTGCGCGTTGTTTTGTGTCGCTACCAAAGGGACCGCCACGTAATCTATCCGAGCATGCTTGAGCTTCCTGGAGGCGATGTAATGGCACATTTGTACTAGCAATGAGTTACAAAGTGCATTAAAATCACGGTGAGGAGAAAGTGCTTAACCCCCAGAGGAGTGAATCCAATCGCCTCAAGTTATTGCTTGTACAATAGATATAGGATTTTGGCAAACCCTCACCATCAACGGATTTGATAAGCCTTTACCAACTACCGCTTGAGTTGGGCTAGCATGTAGTTTGTCTAAGTCCTTCTACATGTTACGTTGTGCTAAAAGAATGAACTCTCTTAGACTTTATGCTACGATATTGAATACGAGACTCTCAATTATTACTAAAATTGACTACCCTAAGCAAAGATGTGTTAGATGCGCACTTATCTCGTAAGGGACAGAGATAACATCCCTATGCATGAAGGCATAGTTTAGGTGTCATTAGGTAATGACATCTATGCTAATGATATTGAATAATGAGACTTTATTTGTTATTTTTGTGTCTTCTCTTGGGGCAAAGATCTAACCCGCTGTGTCTTCGGGGCTTAAAACGAACCCCGTAGGTTCTCTTGGGGCTTAAAACGAACCCCGCTGTGTTTCTTGGGGCTAAAACGAACCCCGTTGTGTTTTCTTGGGGCTAAAACGAACCCCGTATCGAGTAGACCTCTCATTCATAAAAGGAATCAAGAGGGGATTTTGACCATGGTCCTAACTGTAAGAAGGTTTGATCGCCAATCCTCGAAGTGGACCTCTGCTCATGAAAGGAATCGAGAGGAGATTTTGGCCGTGGTCCTAACTGTAGGAAGGTTTGACCGTAATAGAAATTTTGAAACCATCCTATCGCCGGAAGGTTTGATCGCCAATCTAGAAGTGGACCTCTCGCTCATGGAAGGAATCGAGAAGGATTTTAGCCGTGGTCCTAATCAGAGGAAGGTTTGACCGTAATAGAAATTTTGAAACCATCCTTCATGTTTTAAGGTTTGATCGCCAATCTAGAAGTGGACCTCTCGCTCATGGATCCACCCCTTTCTTTTGCAAAATCAATGCATTTATTTAGAATAGTTTATACTCATATTCCTATTGGAGTAAGAAGGAGGAGCAGTTTAACCTCTTGTACTCATCGGAGGAAGGAGAGCAGTTTATACTCGTATACCTGTCGGAGTGATTTCTCATTCGGCTTATTTCGGCCAAGCTAAGACGCCGCTTCAACCAAGGCTTAGATGATGGCCTTGAGAGCTAAGCAATCCTTAGTAGGATGGAGGATCCTTCGTGGTACGACAAGATTTAGGTCCTGTCTTGTACCTCCTCCGATTTATAATCGAGGCAACTTGATTTTGTTGTTATCAAGGAGGTGTTTGAAGATGATCGAACTTCTTCGCCTCTAAAAGAGTATGTCTCATGGAATTTAGAAGCTTTTGGCGCTGTCATTGTTAAGCACGCTTTGACTA
Organism: Asparagus setaceus; assembly: GCA_012295165.1. Lineage (NCBI taxonomy): Eukaryota > Viridiplantae > Streptophyta > Magnoliopsida > Asparagales > Asparagaceae > Asparagus > Asparagus setaceus. The sequence continues at coordinate 59,496,636 of CM022703.1, read as the reverse complement.
ACGTACAGACATTGATGCCTTTCCTCTATTACGAGGAAAAATTTACTTCGAGGGGTTAGTCGCCATTTCGCTTCTTTCAGCCTTTCTTCCTTTTGAGGAAACGCTCGCTTGTTCTCCTCAGATTTTCGCATCTTTCCATGTAGTTGGTGGATCTAACCCCATGACTTCCAACAATTCTATAGAAAGATTGTTGTGGCAAGTCTTCAATATAAACTTTTCTGATTGATCTTTGCGCTTATGGCCTTATTATGAAGCGCTTTACTTAAACAAATAATCATCTCTCCACTCTTCTCGCTTCATCCAAGAGGGTTCCAATCGAGACTTCGTGTCGCCATCGGCTAGTTGTCGAGGAACAAGCTTTCCATATCATTCCAACAGCTTGATGCTATCGGCCTTGAGTCTTCGATACCAATCAAGGCGTTTCAAATAAGGGTACCGACGAATGACCGAACCATCAAGGGCTCGCTTCCGAGATCACCCCCAAATGTGATTTGAAGTAAATCGTGTTGTGTAGGTGACCCTCCACAAATGGTGTGAAGTTGATCAAATTGAATTTTGGTGGGTAAGGAATTGAATCCCACTCTAGGATACCTGACACGGATGCCGGTCTTCTTGACTTCCTCGTATGACATCAAAGCATTGATTTTATCTTCAAGCTCTTTCATCTTTTCGCCATTCTCCCCTTTGTTTTGGATTACTTCCAATAGGAAGAATTGGACCATTTCCACCTTGAGCACCGTGATGTTTCTTTGGAGGTTGATCAGAAATGTGTTCATCTATCTCAATCACTGGCTCTACATTATGAGTATTATGGGGTAACTCCACCTTGTTGACTGGATTCAGGCTGTAGATGAGGCGTTTGATTTTGCAATTCCCTCATCTGCTGCATGGCTAGCTCCATCTCCATTTTCATCTCAGCCTTAAGCTCTTCTCTCTGCTTAGCTAAGGCTTCTTGTAGCATTTGGGCCAAAGTCTCGGGAGTAATGGTATAAGCCTCTCTGGGATGGCGACCAACACTTGACATTGTATCATCAGAAGCTATTACCAATTGATGTCGAAAGCTTCGCCTTCGATGACTCTCCTCATGCATCCTTCTATAATCGAGCGCTGGGTAGCTCTCAATTGCAACCGGTGACATCCGCTAGGAACTCGGTGCTGACTTTTCCTGCAGGAGTGAAGTCAGGGTCCGCATCCGTTGCTGGTCCTTTTCCTTTGTTCACCATATTAATGGTGACTTCAGGAAGTTCATCGGTTCGGATGGTAGATCTTCTCTTTCTTCGGGGTCGTCTTGACTGTGGCTTCAGATCTTCCGTCGACAGGAAAGCCGCTCAATATCGCTTTTGTGGGTGAGCTGCTCGACTCGTAACAGCGCACATCTCCCCGATAATGCTCTTAATCAATTTTGCACACGAGCAAGAACAATCTATTTCATCAATCGTTCTCTTTCGCGTGTTACCACCCCCAGACTGATAACACGGATGATGTGGTTTGCCACTGGTTGTACTTCCACCCCCAAGTGTAACGTTGTCCTTAACCGAGGACACGCCTTCTTTGGGGTGTCGATCATTCGACTGGGAGGCACACGCCAAGTTCTTCCCTTTAGTAGACTTCATACCCTCATGATGCTCAAACGAGACACAACGGAACTCTTTCAGCTTTGAGATGCGCCGATGGTTCGAACATTGCCGAACATCACTTGAATTTGGGTACGTTTCAACCCGCCGTTGTTCATGGATTGAGTGACCCAAACGCTCCATTACCGTGTTTTGACTTTGGTTCTCGACAGGGACCAAGGCGATCGAACAACCAAGATGACGGATTTCCGTGACTTAACGCTGATACCTCACCAAGAAGTGGAAGAAAGGGCCGAGAAACCATATTTTGCCAAGGCATGGAAGGTCGCCTCATTGCTGCAGGCGCTCGTCGTTCGGCCGACGCGAGAGCTTTACATCGCCATTGCTGTTGGCGAGGCGCCTTAGGTCGTTCGCTAACGCGAGGCAATTCGAGCCGCCCTACTGAAGACTATTGGCAAGGCGTGACTTTGAGCCGATTTTGATGTCGACTTCGACCCAAATTTTGTGATTTTGATCGATTCCTTTGGTCGATTTCGACTCTTGTGCCTTGCTAACAATGGCACGTAGAACAGCAACGCTGCACGACGCTTTTGAGCACGCCTTCCTTGTCAATCGGGTCCTTTTGACGAACCCATTCTTCCTTAGGAGGAGGTTACGGATTGAGGTTGAGGCGCTGTAACTTGTCGACGCCTCATCACGCCGAAGTTTATGTTGTAATGAACTCCGCCTGCTGATTCCATGGCCTTTGCAAGTTGTCCGCCATCTTTGACGCTGTTCTCGACGCAGCCTCTTCGCCGAAAGCAGCTTGAGATCTTGTTGAATGACTCCTTCTTCCAAAGGAGTCAACTTGAGCGAGCTCCCGCTTTAAGATCCAACGGGTGTTTTGAGAGGGAAATCGCCTCCGCCGCAAGTGAACGAGAATCGCTAAGATCACAACAGTAACTAACCTCCTCTTAGGAGATGAGATCCTCCGATGCTTGGGGGCTTAGGGGACTTCGACGAAGAAGAAGAGAGATATTCTTCGAACTTGGCTTGATCAAGAAATAGTCCACCCATCGACCATGAGGTCGGCTTGATCGCCGCAAGGTCGCGACACAACGCATTCTGCTCGAGACCGCTGGCTCCCAATCAGAGTCGCCATCGTTTGGGTCGAAGTTGTTTCCTTTGTAAAACTTGAGAAAATTACACTTTAATTCTCGCTACAAAGAATTTAAATAACTCTCTTACAAACTCAACAAAAGACACTACACGCCAGATCTCCCTCGCTGGACTTTGCCTGCGCGCCGGACGCTAACCGTGGACCACCGAAAGCAACGATCGCCGAATCGACGGTTTAGTTAATGCTTCGCAAAGGAAACAAGAACTTAAACAAATATCTTAGCAAAGTAAGATATCTACTCTTCTCAAGAATAAGTCAAAGCTTAAACTCGAGGAATCTCCACGTGATCGTGGTTCTTGAACTTTAGAAGCCCGGATTCTCTCTCCTTGCAAAAGCTCGCTTTATCCGATCTTCGATTGCCCCCGCCCAAGTGGACGATGGGGTATTTATAGACTTTGGGAGACGCGCCCACAAGGTGCTCAACATGTATAGTTAGCGCCGCAACCGAGCCGCTCTCGCTTAAGCCGCTCGCCAATCGCAGGTAGTATCGGCCGCCGTTACGGGCGCAGGCAGTAAGGGTCGCTAACCGGCGAGGCGCTGTCGCCTCTCCAAATAAGTTGTAACGGTTTCACGCTTTTAGGCACGACAAATGCCCTCAAATCACTTAGTGGGCGATTTTCGCCGGTAATCACCATCGTAGCCGAACGCCTTTGCGTTGATAAATTCAACCGGGCCCCACCAAAGATTGATTTAGACCCTTCAAAAGCTCGCTCCAAGTATTCGGTGTTCGCCATTGACACAAGTAAGTGTTCGCCTATATGACACATCAAGGTGTTCTCGCCGCAAGGCACAACAAGTGTCTCGCTAGTAGCAGGTGCAAACAAGTGTCTCGCTAGTAGCGACATCAAGGTGTCTCGCTAGTGGCGAGGCACACAAGTGTCTCGCCATGGCGAGATTAAACAAGTGTCTCGCTAGTAGCGCAGACACAATTCCCGTGTTGACTTCTTGAGATTTCGACGACGCTGTCCTTCGATCTTCTCATGATTTAGTCATATTTGAGGTTCTTCAGCAATTTTTGATGCCTACAAGATTATAGAAGGATGCATGAAGGAGACTCATCCAAGACGCAGATTCGGACGCGCATCAAAGAATGGCATCCGATGACACAATGTCGAGTGTGGGTCATCATTTTAGGGAAACGTTTACCATTACTCCTGAGACCTTGGCCCAAATACTACAAGAAGCCTTAGCTAAGCAGAGAGAAGAGCTTAAGGCTGAGATGAAAATGGAGATGGAGCTAGCCATGCAGCAGATGAGGGAGTTACAAACCCTAAAAGTCACAAGCCCGAGTCCACCAACAAGGGGATCCAACACCTGTCGCCTAATTTATATAGAAGATAGCGATACGGAAGTGGATGAACACATCCTTGTCGACCAACCTCCAAAGAAAACTTCAACGGGCGCTCAAAGTGGAGATGGCCTAACCCATCCCACTGGGAATAATTCAAAGCAAGGGGAGGATGGCGGCGAAAAAATGAAGGAGCTTGAAGGCAAGATCAATGCTCTAATGTCCATACAAGAAGTCAAGAAGACCGTATCCCATGTCCATACCCGAGAGTGGGACTCACCCCTACCCGCCAAAATTCAATTTGATCAACTTTACCATTCGACTAAGAGGCTCGCCCACACAACACTTGATCTATTTCAAGTCACACTTAGGGTGATCTCGGGAATGAGCCTTTGATGGTTCGGACATTCGTTTGGCATTCATTGCCTTCGATTGGTATCAAGACTCAAGGCCTAAGTATTAACCGCCGATGACATGGAGAGTTCCTTCCTCAATAACTTTTTCGATGATGATACGGAGGTTTCGATAAGAACCCTCTTAGACGAAAAACAGAAGAACGGAGAGACGGTAGACGCTTTGTCAAGCCGCTTCCGAACAAAGCCGTGGAATTGCGTGGACCCACCATCAAGAATTCATATTGCAAACATGTCACAGGAATCTTTCTCTGGACTTGTTGGAAGCCATGGGGGTTGTCGCACCGACTACATGGAAAGATTTGAAGCTCCACGGAGAACAAGCTGAACGGTTCCTCAAGAGGAAGAAGAGCGAGAGAGGCGAGCCAACGGTACCTCCTGCAAAGTCAAACTTTGTGCCCCGTGGCAAAGGAAAGGCGCCACCACGCTGTTAATGCTAACTGCACATTCCAAAGAAGAATACCAAGAGGGCCACAAAGAAGAATAACCGCAATTGAGGTTTCAACAAAAACCTCAAGAATCTCGTAGGTTCTGATGCTAGATTCTTGAGAACTTACGCCTTCAAAGAAGATGAAGTTCCGGTCCTCTTCAAATACCTCTTGGATAACAACAAGATCAAGTTACCTCCAATCACAAATCAAGAGGAGGCTAACAAGACTTCGGACCCCAAATATTGTGCATATCACAGAGGGTCCATCATCCTACCAAGAACCGCTTTGTACTCAAGGACAAGATCCGTGCTTTGATCGATGCCGATCATCACAAATAAGAAAGAGAAGAAAGTGGCTCAACATGGTGGCTATCAACTTCGATCCATGCCACCCATGCCATATCGCAGTAAGATTGTTCCAGAGGTTGAAGTTAAGACAACCAATGATGATCCACATGGGCAACGTAAAGGGTTAACATCATATGTACTCTAATGGCTAAATACTTTGGATTCATCCGCACCTTCTTCAAGACAAGTAGTGGACCGGTCATCCTCACCACGAGGATCCAAAGAAAGGCAAGTCGGTGGTCACATCTCAAAGAATTGCAGAGGAAAGTGACGAAAAAGTCCCGACTCTTTCGTCGTCGGAAAATGAACATGAAGTTCTTACGACGGAAGGAAATCCGGTTTATGCCACTAGGAGCGGACATGAATTCAGTTATAAGTATCCCGGCCTAACCAACGCCAAAACTTTAACCTGAGCCGAGTGACGATAACTCCACCTCGCATCTAATTTGAAAAGTCACAGCAGCAAGAAGTAGCCAAAGAAGATATGACCAAGCGAAAGGATAAACAACCTCAAGAGGTTCAAGCCCCGAGGCAGTCCTGATTCAATCGTCCGATTGTAAGGGATAAACCGGGAAGTTCAAGTTCCTCATACCGCTTCGATGTCATGGCTCAATTGGCCAACATCCCTGCAAGGATAACTCTTTACGAGTTGCTACGTCTCTCTAAGGAAACCAGAGAGGCTCTACAGGAAGCTTTGGCTGACTCAGAAGATTACGATGGAAACTTTGTACTTAATGACATTGAACCCCTTGTAATCGATCTTGACGACCTGAATCGCAGAGGAAGTTGTAATTGGCGCTTGTCGATGAGCATATAATAAATGGCGATTTAGAGTATGTACCTAGTGTTGATACTATAATGCGTGCATCGATAAGGATCATGGTGCCCACGCATTCACTCCTATCATCAAACCGATGAAGAAATGCCTTCGAGTTCGACAATAACTTTCATTCTCCTTCAAACGACGAAAACAAACAATCTTTGGGAAAGGGAGAGTATCTCCACCACGAGACCTTTGTTGGGAATTTGATGATAGCAATGAAGGCCCTTGCAAACATTTTTCCAACTATAGTCCGCAAGTGCACTATTATATGGAGAAATGGGGTACGATCTCGCAGACGACCAGGTCTTTATTTCGACGCTGGTTCGGTCCCACCTAGACCTTCTTATGTCCCGAAGGGAAACCCGACGCTATTACGAGCACAAGAGAGGTCCGGTTACGCCTCTTCATCTTCCGACGAAGTTCATGGCAAATCAATGATCGTGGACGCATTCATCGATTCTTCAAGATGGGATTCGACGTTAGTCTCGGTGAATTGTTCAAAGGATTAATGTCTAATATGGCCACAGTAAGCCTGGTAGAACCCAAAGAGGACAATCACTCACCAACTTGGGAAAACCCTTGGACTTATCATTTGAACATCCAATACGGTGACAAGTTTGAATAGAGAGAACCGCCGACATAAGATGTAGTGGTTCAAGTCAATATGGGCTTTAAGCCAACCAAGCCCATATTCATGAGTGGCAGTCTTCCTCCGGAGGAAAAAGAGGAATTGGTTGCTTTGGTCCAGGAGTATATCGATGTTTTCGCTTGGAATTATGAAGATATGCCAGGGCTCGAACCAAATGTGGCAGTGCATCGTCTTAATATTAAATCGGCCAAGCCCATAAAACAACAAATGAGACGGTTTCGCCCACAATTATGGAAGCGCATTGTAACCGGTAAAGAAACTCATACAATCGGCTTCATCGTGGAAGAACAACATCCAGATTGGTGGTAAATATTGTCCCTGTTCTAAAAAAGAACGGGACAATTAGAATCTGCATTGACTTCAGAGATCTGAACCTTGCATGCCCAAAGGATGATTTTCCACTACCCATCACAGATGTCATTATAGACAATACTTGTGGGTTTGAAAGAATGTCGTTTATGGACGGATTTTCTGGATACAATCAAATTAAGATGTATCCCGACGATGAAAAACACACCTCATTTCGGACACCTCTAGGCATCTTTTGCTACACCGCCATGCCCTTCGCTTGAAGAACGCAGCGCCACGATCAACGAAAGCAATGACGAAGATCTTTCAAGAGCATCTCCGAAAGACCGTGGAGTGTTACGTCGATGACTTAGTGGTAAAAAGCCGCAACAAAAGTAGTCATATCAAAGACCTCAGAATGGTATTTGACCTCATGCGGAGTCATCAATTGAAGATGAATCCAACTAAATCCTTCCTAGAAATGGCCAGTGGCAAATTCCTTGGTTTCGTTGTCACATCAAAGGGGATCCATATTGATCCTGACAAAGTAAAAGCAATCAATGAATTACAACCCCCGAATAACCTCAAAGAACTCAGGGGGTTGCAAGGAAGGTTGGCTTATATTAGACGGTTCATTTCAAACCTTGCAGGCAAATGTCAACCTTTCTCCAAGCTGGCAAAAAAGGGCGTTTCATCCGTATGGGACGATGCTTGCCAAAAAGCTTTTGATGAGATCAAAGCATATTTATCAAATCCTCCTGTTCTAGTTGCACCGAAATCAGGGAAGCCGTTCTTGATTTACGTCAGAGCGACCAACCATTCATTAAGTGCATTGTTAGCACAGGATGATGATAACGGTCACGAACAGGCGATCTATTATCTGAGTCGGACGATGGTGGGTGCCGAGTCCCGATATCCAGATATTGAAAAGGAATGCTTGGCCTTGGTGTTCGCGGTCCAGAAAATGCGCCATTACCTAGTTGGACAAACGATACATGTCATCTCGGATGTTAACCCAATTCGAGTATTTATGACGCAACCGGCCTCTTTGAACCGGGCGACAGCAAGATACGCTAATTCTTTCACAGTACGATATTCACTTTAAGCAGCAGAAGTCGGTGAAAGGACAGGCAATATGTGATCTTCTAGCAGTTCGACCCAGCAAGGACAAAGCTATACTGCATGAAGATTTACCTGATGAAACCTACGAGGTCAACCACACTTTCCACGAGCGCAGGTGGCAATCAGATTTTGATGGCGCAACCAATGTGGCAAGTGCTCCCGGATGTTCTAAGATTTCTTCCGAGTAGTCTTAGTTTCCCCGTAAAGCATGTAATGCCTCCGCTTATTCGCTGACCGAACTGCGGCTCCAATAATGTGGTCAATACAACGCAAGACTTATTGGGCTCGCTTTTCCAAAGAACTGGGGTCAATATCTCGGCCTTCGACTCTCAACTCATAGTCGATGATCCGCTGAGACTACGGGTCAAACCGGATTTGGTCCCATATCATGAAGCGGCAATAGAGATGGCGGAATCATTTGAAAGTTTCTTCATCGAATATATACCACGTCTCCAAAACGCCTATGCAGATGCGCCGCGGCATTAGTCGCTTCATTAGCACAACCCCAAAACGGAAAGCGCTTCATTACGCGGAGGACGACGCCTCTTTATACCGAATGCTCGTGGACACCAAAGAAGTATATGCCACTCTAACCAGACTCGAGCCCCGAGATTGGCGATTTCCCATCATAGATTATGTTTTACACGGTATTTTACCGTAAGATGTGAAAGAAAGAGAATCAGTACGAAGAAGGGCATCGAGATTTTATTATAACACCACGTCCCAAACACTCTATCGTCGTACGTACGATGGGTTACTACTCCGATGTCTTTCAACTGAGGAAGCAGAGGAAGTCCTCAAAGAGGCGATGATGGTACTTTGCACACGCCTGTGTCCTAAGCTAGAGATAGGCCGAGAAGAATGGGATATTATTGGCCGCCATGATCAAAGATGCGCTTGAATACGCCAGACGCTATCACGCTGCGGCAAATACATGCTAACTACGTGCATCACCGCCAAAATCTACATCCGCCACTACTTCTGGCCGCTTGAAACCTCGGGAATGGATGTGGTAGGACCCATCTTCCCCATCGCAAAGGTGACCGCTTTATTTTGGCAATCACCGACATTTCTCCAAATGGGTCAAGCAATTCCTCTCAAAGAAGTCAAGGCAAGTAGTGTCATCAAATTCATCAAACATCACATCATTTATCGATACGGTGTCCCGAGACAAATTGTGCATGACAACGGCCCCCAATTCATTCAAGTAACGTCGATTCTCGCAGAAGTTCGTAATCCAAGATGTTTCATCTAAAGCTTATAATCCCACTGCAAATGGTTTAGCTCAAGCATTTAACAAGACTATCATCAAGATCTTGGCAAAGCTAGTAAGGACCAATAAACGGGATTGGGACGACAAGCTTGGTGACGCTCTTTGGGCTTATCGCACCACAATCCGAACACCGACCGGGGCCACTCCGTATTCTTTGGTATACGGATGTGAAGCCGCCCTTCCATTGGAAATACAAATTACGCCCTTCGCCGCGACTTTAATTTAGAATGACAGATGACGAGCAATATCAGAAACGTCTTGAAGAGCTTGAGATGTTAGATGAAAAATGCTTGGAAGCTCAACAGCAAATTGAGTTATACCAGGCAAGAATTTCTAAAGCCTTTAACAAGAAAGTCCGACATCGGGTTTTCAAGGAGGGAGATTTGTACTGCTCACGACCAATGATCCTTAATTCCAAGAAGAAAGGCAAATTTCAGCCCAAATGGGAAGGACCGTTTGTAATCGACATAGTCTACTCAAATGGAGCATATCGCCTGATCACTCAAGACGGCGACAAGTTAATGATGCCAATCAACGGGAAGTTCCTGAAGAAATATTACCCCTAGTATACTCAGGATAACCCATTCCTATAGTTTTAGATTATCAAACTTCTGAATAGTCACATTCACTAAATTCCCATTTGACCAAATCTTTGAACAGTTAGGGTCATTTCAAATCTCCACTCCCACTTGGCTAAAATTCCCAACAGTTGAGGCCACCAATAAAATCAAAATCTGTTCTCGATTTCTTTTATGAAGGAGAATTCCACTCCAATACCGGGTTCATCTCTGCCCCAAGAAGGGATAAAATTAAGTAACCAAACCCCTTAGGTTTCTCTAACTTTTACCTTTTACTCACCTGAGTTAAAAGGCCCCCCCTGTTTTATCTCTGAGTTAAAGCCACGTGGCCTGACTCCAATACGATTCTCGGCGGAGATCTCACTTTGAGTTTCTTTATAGATTCTCCGTAATGCGGCATCAGAATTCTTTTCGACTCTCAATTCACGTGGAACGAAGAGTCATCAGCTGAAGCGGAAATAATAAAATACCTTCTTCTTCTTCAACACAACGGTTCGCCTTTGCCCCAAGAGAAGACACAACGGGTTCGCTTTGCCCCAAGAGAAGACACAACGGGTTCATCTCTCAAGAGAAGACACAATGGGTTCGCCTTTGCCCCAAGAGAAGACAACAAAATAATAACAAATAAAGTCTATGTATTCAATATATAGCCTCATTATCGACTTAATGATTCATAAATCTACCTATTTATGCGTAGTAGGTGTTATTCCCGCCCTTAAATCAGAATAAGTCAGCCTAACACACACGTAATCGGCCTCGTGGATAATTAATTAAACCTACGATTCAATGTCAGAGCACAAAGTCTAAGAGAATTCACTCTTTTAGCGCAATGTTATATGTAGAACGGACTTAAACAATCTACATGCTAGCCCAATTCAAACGGTAGTTGGTAAAGGCATATCAAACTGCTGATGGTCGAGGGTTTGCCAAAATCCTATCGAGATTATATCCATTCATGCAAAGTAGAATAAAGAACGTGATAAAAGTCGACAAAAGTAAATTTTATTTCATAAATGATGGAATATAAAATACATTGTCGACTAAACAAAAAAAATCAAGAGTATCCTATGAGGAAAATTGATGGCGGCGGATCCGTTCTTCCAGTTCTGAGAGCTCAGCCTGATATTCTTGTTCTAATTCCTTCTCGAGGAGGACTCTGGAAGCATCATTAAGAGTTAGAAGCTGAATAATCTTCTAATCCAGTTCAGCAGACCTTTCATCAGATGCTTTCAATTGCTCTGCCAGTTTAGAGCGAAGTCTTCTCGAACTAGCAAGATCAATTTTCGTGAGAGCACGCTTCCGGCGCCTTCGAGCTTTCTTCAGCTTAACGATCTCGAGGTCGTGAGTCTCATGGAGCGACCAAGGGCCGCGGCTTCATCTCGTATTTAAACTTGGCCTTAGACGCGCGGATCGAGTTTGCACTTGCTGTAGTTCTTCTTCAACAGCTCTTCGCTTGGCTTCCCTAGCTTGTGTGATAGACTCAACTCGAGAAGAGATATAAGAAGAAATACCCCCGGATTGAAGTCTCTGAAGTTCACCCAGTTCCTGTTCTAGTTGAACCAGATCTTTTGCAATGGAGTCAGCCAAGTCAGAAAAACCTTCTTCTCTTATGATGTTTACATGACGATCGAGGAGCCGTTTCGCTGAGCTGAAGGAAGAACCTTTTTTCACGACTTTTTCAATCAATTTATTGAGAAGAAACGTGAAACCCTCAAGCTCTGCACCGATGACCATCTTCTCTGGGTCTTCATCCGCCATCAAAGCTCTAATTGTGTGGTACAACACGGAAGGAGCCGCTGTGAAAGAGGAAGTGTAAGTTTCTGAAGATTTCGAACTCTAAAATTCTCAGAAGCAACAAGATTAGGAGACATACCAGTGTGGCTAGAAGATCCCCCAGCTGAAGTTGTCTCCCCCATGCTCGTCGATATAGCCTCGGGAACCATTGGAATTGATTCAGGTTCAGCTTGAGTAGCCGGTGGTCCAGGTCGAACGAGAGAACTCTCAGCAAGAGTCAAAACAATGACGGACTCAGTTGGGAGAACGAGGGGTTGAATCTCTAAGTGCGAAATCGCAGGAGCTTGCTCTACAATAGTAGTAACGGGTCCTGCAGGTGAGAATACCATCAAGTATCAATTATCGGCTAGAAGATTGAGAAGATTTGAACGCTAAGACACGTACCGACAGAAGAGCTAGCTTCTACAATAGATTCTCTCTGAGTATGTTCCGATAACATCTCAGAAATTAGATGTCGGTCGAACTCGAGAAAGAGATCATCCGAAATAAGCTTTGTTCGCATCTAATTCAAACCTTCTTCATGTGCGGATCCGCTTGCATCCGCTTTCTCACGCAACATCGACAATACGCCTGGTGTTAGTTTACATATACCTACATATGTGAGAATCATAATAACATAGATGTACATACCGAGAGCCCTGTTCCGCGGGTGCGAGACTTATCGAAGGCCTCGCTTAAAGCCGCTCTCCTCAGCCTTTGCTCCTCCATCACCGCAGCCTACAACGGTTAGCTCTTCAATACAACGGGGAGAACAAAGTAAAGTTCAGACTTCATACCGAGACTCGTTCCGCTATTAACACTTGCTCATTTCTTGAAATTTTTCTAAAAGAATATGAAGCGATTAGCGATTAGCTGGGGAACAAAGCCCGACTCTTTCAATACTTGGAATCGCCATCCGTGAGGAGGTATTCGCACTGCTGATGACAGCCTCGAACATGAGGCATGTCAACATCCGCTCACAGAAGAGATCTAGGGCACCCTCATCCCTAGTTTCGTGTACTTGCGGCTAAAACCCAAATCTTCATAAACAAACGCCGGGCGGAGGAGAAGGTTCAGCCTGAATTTCACCTTCTTCAGAGGGAGCTGAGAAGAGAGAGTGAAGTAATAAATATCGGTCGCAAATGGAATAATGAAGTTTAAGTCAACAAAATTTTACCTTCTCCCCCAAGTAGAAAATCAGTGCCCGCCGCCTCAAAACTTGGAGAAATTGGACGCCGAGGCCTATGCGCGAGCTTCTTTGTCCGCAGCAACACTCTGACAATGGATGTTGGGGAGGGAACAGTTGTCGACATACGGACTCTCTTTCTCAGAATGAGATCTGAAGCCTCCTCTTCCTCTTCTTCCTCTTCTTCCTCTTCCCCTGTCTCAACAGTCATTTTGTTGGGATAGGAAAGAACGACCTTCTTTCGAGGCCGTTTTAAAGGACGTTTGGGAGGAGATGGGACACGGGGGGAAGCCTTGACTGGTGCATCCCGTCGAGTTGGAGAGCGGCGAGGAGGAGGTATTACTACTTCACTGATCCGACCCTCAGAGGACTAACAGCCTCTCTTCCTCTTCGGAAGTTTGATCGTGGTCGCCAAAATCTTCTTCTTCAATCTCCTCTCGAACAGCCTTTTCTTGCCTTTAGATTTCCTCACGGCTGAGCTCATGAGGAGAAGTATGAGCTGATCGAGCCCTTTCGCTCCCCACTTCAGAGGAGCTGCTATGCAATGAGCCATTTACAATACGTAAACGTTGTTTGAAGCTTAGGCTCAGCCAGGAGATCGATTTGGCATTGGTACGTACCACGATATTCTAATACCAAAGCGCCAACCGCCATAAGGCCTCCATGGGTCTTCATACCCCGATTCGATTCTACATAGATCTGATCATATCCGAATTGACGAGAAACCGCATGGAAGATAAGGCTCAATGTCGCGACGAAGTTCTTAACTCTAAGACGAGGTAGCCAGCCAATATTTATCAACCACCTACCGAGGTCCGTAATAGTACGGTTTCCGCTAGCTCAAGAAGATCAATAAGGACGCCATCGTAATGACCCAGAAGTTTGGGAAACACTTGAAGAATTCCCAACTCTTGGCGATCCTGAATTGGCGAGATGCCTCAGAGAATTGTCTCGCTCCCCACTTACAGTTCTCCAAATTTTGCAATAATGGAACTTCAGAGTTGATCGCCTTCTACCGCCATCAAGTCCGACGATGGAGTACGAGCCAAGCCATCAAATAAGTATAAGGTAGTTCTACTTTGACGGCCGTAATATCGTTGGAGGACCCTTTGCCTTTCTGATTAAAGCCAAGAACTAAGGCCGAAGCCCACAATGAATATCTGCTACCATCGCCGAGAGGAGAGAAAGTCGACGACCGACGACTAGCTCGACGGCTGGGAAGAGTACTTCCATAGGCATGGCGTCTGAAGATTGATGCGGAACCACACATTTTTTCAGCCAAATTGCTAGGTAGCCCGCCAAAAGAGTTTGTGACTTGATCTGCTTCTGCACTTGCCACAAGAAAGTCTCAAACTTGGTGCCCTTGAGAATTTTGCCTTCAGCAAATGGAGTAGTAAAAGATTGGGCATTTGTCTTCGCAATCAAATTATTGATGGCAGAAGGAGTTAGAGGCTCCAATTCTTCCACCTCATTGCTACTCTCCAAGTTCTTGAACAGATAGTCGGCAAATTACTTTAAACTAACTTGTGGACTTTTTCTAACTTTCACGTCAGCCGACGCTATTGCTGTCTGGTAGTGGCAGGTCAATTCCCAAAGGACCTCATAAACACCTGACCCCTTTTCCTTCATCTCCTTCACGACGACAGGGAAGTGCTCCTGTACGGGCGATCACCCATTGGAAGACCGATACTTTCATCATCTCATGGAGCGGTAGGCCTAACTCCCCATTCTTTGTCGAAAAGTATTGGTGTCCCTATAAATCTCCAAAAGTGTGAGGAAGTGATGCACGCTAATGGGAATCCCATACATGCTTGCGCCGATAGGAACATACAAGCCAATTTCTTGTAGCTCCCGATTCCACCACCGAGGACGCATTTGGTCATCCGCCCACCATCGATCGCCGAGAATGGACCCAACCAAAGCATCGGTGAGACTTCTTAGGAGGTAATGCCCTTCCTATTCGCCGACGATTCTTCACAAAGGTCACTTTGACCAATAACTCGCTAGAGGCGACTGCCTTGACCTATGATTCCCGAGAATAGTGCACGGACATAATCCTTATCGCTGAGCTCGGGTAGCGCCCCGCCAACATACCCACAAGGATGCTCTCGGTCCTCACCAATCTCCAAGGCATGCTCCTCTTGACCGGCAGTTAGTAGGTGCACCAATAAATGATGGCGAGCAAAAGAGGGCAAGTGAAGACGGAGCCGCCACCTCATACACCAAACCTCGATACGGGAAGATAGAATCTCCGGATCGACAACGGAGTCACCGAATAAGTAGCCGGATTTCCTCATGACCTCGAGAGCCAAGACTTTTCATCACGGGCGCCGCTATCATCCTCCGCAAATCACGGCGATCCCCATGCTCCAATAACTCCAAGAATCTCGAGGGCACTTGGGCCAAGCAGAGGAATGTCGGCCACCAGTGGCGCCACCTAGACGAGGAGAACACAGCATCATGTAGCCCACTGGACTTGTGAGTAGCGAACGCCGAAGAAGGGAATTCAACTGCAAGACACAGGAAGATACGTCAGAACAAACTCAGAGAGCAACACTAGGTGTGAAAACACTTAGCTAAAATCAAAATATGAGGAAATCGCTCGCAATGCCGAGACAAATTTAAACTATCGCCACCGCGAGATAAGAAAACTGTCTCGCCGGGCCAAATGAGATTAAAATCGTTCGCCAAAGAATAGACAGTTCAAACCGCCTCGCCAACAAATACGACAAGTCAATTGTCTCGCTTAGCTACAGATAGCCGACCGTCCAAGCCAAGGCAGTCAGTATCTCATGTTCTTAATTTTACGAGTGTTTTGACAATGCAAAACACTCGTTTAAGCCCAGATCCTCGCAAAGGAGGACCTCGACTCTTCCCGAATGCCTCGCAAAGGAGAACAAACGAGGATTTTGCACAAAATGCCACTTTTTCAACCCAAAACACATGAATACACCCTAAACCTTACCCCCATAAGCCGAAGTGGTGGATTCTTCAGCAGCAGAGGTTTGGGGAACAGATTTGGCCTTGGGGACACGAGATCTTTTGGGAGACATGATAAAAATCAGATTTTTGGCTTGAACAAGAGAAAAGCTAGGGTTTGTATGGGACTCGAGGCAAGAAAGGCTCGAAGAAACCCTAGGGTTCGATGAAAAGGGCTCAGATCTGATATAGGATCAAGAAAAAGCTCGGTTTTGTGAAGGAGAACTGATCTAAACCGACGAAATCTCAAGGAAACCGAACAAAACCCTAGATCTAAAAGGGGGTTTCGAGCAAAGATGATGATTTGTGGCTTGGGAAAGGATCCTAGGGCTTTTATAGGATCAAAAGAAAGAGTTTAGAAGAGTTTTGAATTCCAAGAGGCGGCTAAAAGTGTTGAAAAGACCATAAGTGTCGGCTTATATAGAGCCAACTGCCTCTTCGAGCCGACAATGTGAATCGCCGCCGCTATCATTCTTCGAAGCCGCCGACAAAGAATCGCGCCAGACGCTTCGAGCAATACCTTCGACCGCCAAGACAAAGAGAGGCACCAAACCGCCTCGTAACTCTAAGACTCGATGATTATCCTCCACGCGAGATTCGAAGCAGTATATTCAAAGCAAATTGGTCTCATATTACATTCGGAAGCTTTCCCGTAAGTCCGACAACGAATAACTTATGTTCCAAGTGTTCAAGTAGTTTGACGACGCTCTCTAAATTTCGCTATGAAGAAGAATCATACGCCATCCCCCACTGTGATGAGACGATATGGTTCTCGAGGCACTCAATTACGACCCAAGTGGTGACTTTCAAGATGAAGATGATCAGTTCAAATTCAACTTCGTCATTTCAACCAATCCAAATACAAATGCAACAGCTATTGATCCCAAAATATGGTCAGCGACGTCGCGTAGCCAGGGTTCGAAAACTGAAGCAAGATATAAGCCCCTTCTATAAAGTTCAACGTTGAACAGAAGCAAGGCGTATCTTATCCAAAGTATTCCAGACCCCTCGACAAAATACAGAGGAGTCTATAAACTTTGGAGGGGCTTTCTGTAGGCATCAAAAATTGCTGAAGAAACCCAAATATAACTTAATCATGAGAAGATCAAGGACGACGCCGCCAAAGTCTCGTGAAGTCAACTACGTGGTGAAACCAATGCCCGAGATTTTATTGTGTCTCGCCATCGGCGCGACATCTTTGTTGTGTCTCTCGCCACAAGACACTTTAGGTCGCCATTATGGCGATTATTCTATTGTGTCTCGCCATTGGCGAGACACTTACTTGTGTCGCGCTAAAGGCGAGACACCAAGAATGTCTAACACGTGCTCTTGAAGCGTTCAAATTAATGCTTATGGGGCCCACCTGACGTTTTCAACGCAAAGAGACGTTTAGCTACATTAATGAGCGGTTACACGCTGAAAATACGCCCACTAAGCGTGAAATTAGGGCATTTAATCGTGCCTAAAATAGAGGAAAGCCGTTACAACAGCGGGGGACGTCTCCTCTTGGGGCGCGGCAGTCAACACTGTCGCGCCAGCATGCGCGACAGTTCTATGCGCGGCAGTCAATACTGTCGCGCCCACTACGGGTCTTGGACACTTGATGACTCGTGTTCTTTTCAGATGTGACGCCTCCCAAAGGTTATAAATACCCCCTATATCCACTTGGGCGGGGGATCACGGATCAGAGCCTTGGAGATCAAGAATTTCCTAAGCCAACAGCTTTGTGTAGAGAGAGAGAAAAGGAGATTTCAAGCTTCAAGTATTCAAGAACATCATCCACGTGGAGATCCCTCGAGTTTAAGCTTAGACTTATTCTTGGGAAGAGTAGATATCTTACCTTGCTAAGATATTTGCTTAAGTTCTTGTTTCCTTTATAAGCATCAACTCAACCCGCTAATTGACGATCGTTGCTTAGGTGGTCCACGGATTACGATCCCCGCACAGGTTAAGAATCCACGCAAGCAGGAGATCTACACGTGTAGTGTCTTCTGTTCGTGTTTGTGAGAAAGCGATTCAAATTACTTTGTAATAGAGAGTTACACGTGTAATTTTCTCTTGTTTTCATTGTGAAAACTTTTTGTGATGGAAATAACAAAGAAACCAGCTTTCGATGTTGAAATCTACCATCAGCTCTAACCATCTGCGCTGCCTCATGTTGAGTTCCTTCTGAGTGAATATATACTTCAAGCTCTTATGATCAGTAAACACCTTCACCTGCTCTCCCAACAGATAATGCCTCCAAAGCTTAAGAGCAAAGATCATAGCTGCTAACTCCAGGTCGTGGGTAGGATAGTTCTGCTCATGCTGCTTCAACTGACGAGACGCATACGCTACCACGTGACCATTTTGCCGAGAACGATCCCAATCCTCTACCGATGCGCCACGAACACCTCGGTTCCCGCCCGCCTGGTATCACAAGATCGGGCTGAAGTCACGAGACTTTAACTCCTCAAACGCCGCCACAAGCGCCGGACTGCATAAAATTAACATCCTTTCGCACGGCTATTGGCTCACATCTTCGAGAAATCTCGATAAAGCGGCGGTAGTATCCAAATTAATCCCCGAAGCTCTTAATATCGATACCGACTTAGGGTTGTCCAATCTCTAACAGCAGATACCGGGTCCACAGATATACCATCTCCACACTACATGCCCCAAGAATGCAATGCGATCCAACCAGAATCGCACTTGCCGAACTTGGCAATAGCCGATGTTTCTCAAGGTCTCGAACACGAACCTAGTGTTCAGATGCTCCTCCTCGGTCTTCAAATACACCAAAATATCATCAATGAAGACCTCCACGAACTTATCCAAAGACATCATAGAATATCGATTCATCAAACTCATGAACGCCGCCAAGATTGGTCACACCAAACGCATCACTAGGAATTCATAATGCCCATATCTCGCCCCGAAGTCGCTCTTAGGAACATCGTGTTCCTTCACCTTCACCGGTGATACCCACTTCAGATCCAACTTAGAAAATACTCGATCCACCTAACCGGTCAAATATATCATTGATAATGAAGAGGATACTTGTTCTTCATCACATCGATTCAGCCTCGTAGTCGATACACATCCGCTTCGATCCATCCTTCTTAGTCACAAACAATATAAGTGCTCTCCAGGCTGATACACTAGGTCGAATCAATCCTCTCCGCAAAAGATCATCTAACTGAAGTTCGAAGCTCGGCCAACTCAGCTGGAGGCATACGATACAGTGGTCTTGAGATCTGAGCGTTCCGTGCTTCAACTCTATAGAAAACTCAATTGCTCGACCGGTGGCAACCCGAATATCGCTGAAACACATCCTCAAACTCTCGAACAACAGCTGGCTTCTCAGGCTCCACTTGCATAGCAGCTAACATCGCCTTCTTCGGTCTCACTAACTCCACGGCTCCAGTTGTGGTACCGCCATTAAGGAACTCAAACCTCGGGTGATCCGAATCTCAAGACTACACTGCCGGCGACAATCAATGGTGGTGAAGAATGACCCCAACCAATCCATACCAAACACAAAGATCAAACTCGCAAATCGATCACTAAGAAATCAGAAAAGCTCTTCTCGCAGATGACCACAGACATGCCTCATATCCATCGGATGCTACCAAGACGCCACTACCAAGTTGATATTCCAGCCCGTGGTCGAGGAGCTATAGGAAGAGAATGGGTGGCCGAAATTGACGAGACAAGAAGCAATGGGAAGCTCCTAATCAAAAGTGACAAGGCAAGAACGAAGAAACAAGGACCTTGCCTAATGCGAAGGAGGTAAATATAACTAACTTAGTACTCATAATCATCCTATCGATATTATCATGCAATGCTAAATAATAAGAAAATATATGCAATTTAAAAGTAAGAGGAGACAATCTTACCGCTGATAACCTCGCCATTCGCCTTCAATAGCCGACATCATGAAGGTCCGCGCGTCAGCCGCCTCGGCCTCCCGATAAACTCCGCCTGGAAGGAAGAGATCCCGCCATGGTATGATCCGCGGCCGAGCCGAGCTGGAGCCGGAAGAGCTGGTCGAACCGGAGGTGGAGGCAAACGGGTTGCCGACGCAGCGGCAATCTCTACCGATATGGTCGGGGATCCACACGCAAAACACGCCGAAGACGGCGCTGCATTCCCTGGTATGCCCGAAAGCCACAATGAGAGCACTCACCAAGATTGGCCCCGACCGCACTCCGTGACGCCGATATGGCCGCACGGAAGAAGTGGCCGACGGTGGAAACCGCCGCCTCTCGAGGAGCTGGCCGCCTCGGCTGGGTCTCCGCTTCAGGAGAGGACGCCGACACTCTGGTTGGAGCTGCTGGTGCTCGCTCAATCACATGGGGTCTTCGGCCTTCAACGCCAATCTCAAGGTGCCGCGATCCATACTGCCAGAGTCGCAAGCGCCTACCGCCTAGAGCCAATCGATATACTTGTCCGCACTCCTCGAACTTGCATCCTCGATGGTCGGTTTGTAACAAGGTGGGGAGCATAGCGGCTAAGGGAGGAGAACTCACCATACTCATCGACCGATCGACTCCCTCGCTTGAGCCAAACCCTCGCACAAAAGCTCATCTCGCATCGGGAAAGTACTTCCATTGAAGCGCCCGTGAAGGTCTCCCACAAAATCGGCCTCTCCAAATGAGTCTTCTCGCATTCCACCAGATCTCGGAGCAGACGGTGAGTCAACATCCATGAGACCTACCCACTCTCTGTGGGGAATACGAGCCATCAGAAGGATAGTCTCCGTGACTGGAGAAACTCCTCTCGGCCGCTAGGGACCCATCGGCACCTTAAAAGGACGGAGGTCGATATATCTAACTCCCTAACTCCCGCCCGTGAGGAGGATGCCGGGCCGAGGCTCCCGCCGCAACCGCCCCGCCAAGAGGTGCCGGTTCAGAGCCAATCCCCAATCATCTCCAAAGCCGACGTGGATCCACGCCGCATCCGCCACCGCCACCGATGGATTACTATTACCACGTGGACTCCGCCATGGCTCGAGGAAAGACTCGAATTCAATCATTAGAGGGAGAATGAAGAAATCAAGTAAAATCGAATCAAATCGAATAGGATAGAAATCAAGCATAACCTATAGGATAAGGGTATAAACATAGTCTTACGGATGGAATAGTGATACGGTCAAATTATTTATCATATTCTTACCGGAACTCGGATCGCGGAACCGAAGTTGGACCTCGCATGGGCCACCACCAAAAACTTCATTACTCCCTAAATACACGAAAACGAACGCGAATAAGTTCGCGACGTATTAGGTTGAGGAGAAATACGAATAATAAAAATATTTCTTCTCAATCTAATACGCCAAGCCAAGTAATCATAAAAATACATCACAATCACGCATCCTAATCACCGAAGAATAAATAATAATCCGTAACGTAAGAGTACATATCACCAAAATGAAATAACATCCAGACTATAAAAGAGTCCACATATCCAAACAATTCATGTGGCTAAAGAAACTAGAGAGTCATGAAATAAATATCAACCGAGCTAAAATAGAAATATCAAAGAAGTCTAAGGTTCATCAAACCATCAAACAAAAGGAAACTAAGCTTCACCGATCTACTCATTGCCCTGAAGGTTCTCCTCACGAGAAAACTCGCTCAAGCATCTCCATATCAACCCGCCTCATTATCTAACTGACATACACCAAGAGAATGGTGTACGCCGTATAACACACCAAGATCCCACGTGCAATGGCAGATAATAATAATGCAAATAAATGCGAATCGTAAAATGCGAACGTAATATAATAGTGTGAAGTGATGCATGCATACAACTAGAGTCAACCATCTAAACAACCTGAAAACTCGCATTCCAAACAACAAGAATCGGTAACTAACAATTCACATAGTCTCGGATCTATATCTCATTTAAAGTCAAGGTTCATATTAATCGGATAACCGACGGTTCATTATCCTCTACGCGCATCCAATACCGCGGAATAACGAACGGTCAAAGGACTACACGCAATCAGTTCCTGTCCCGGACACGCGTGACTCGTGAATACAAAAGTACACCGCCATGTGCTAAACGATTCACGGGCCCAACAAACCAGCCCAAGTGAAACAAGGTCACTTGGCACGGTCCGAAGATACATAAACGCCACATCCAAATACATGAACCAAGACTTTCCCATCCCACGGTCTCGTGAATCAAGTCAACGATGCCGATATATCAAACACCGTTCACCTCCTAAGCATGGTCAACACACACATGTCACTAGGTCATGTTCATGACTAACCGAGTCCCTAAGTCATGAACTACTACGGCTCGACACAACAAGACTATGAATAACGCAATTAACATGTCATATGTGCAATTACCTGGGTCGTTGTCGTATCATGAACAAGAACGTGAATAACTATCAACAACGGTACAATATGAAAATGTGAAATAAGAGAAGTTAACCACATGAAATGACGTAGTTTTCAACATAAATTCCCATGAAAATCCTTTAAACTAATTTACATAATTATCCAATATCTCAAAAGTACCTTTTCTCTTTAATATTATTTATGAACAATAACTATTTCCTTTTCCATAAATCACCTCTATTTCTTTTTTTTTTTTTCAACTAAACCTCTTAAAATATTTCAAAAATTCTTTTCCTCCTCGATAATTTTCTTTTAATCATAACAATTAATTAAAATACTTTTACTCAAATAAATTATTTTCACCAAATAATTTCTTTAAAAATATTTTCATAATTATAATAAATACTAGAAATATCCTAAAATATATTCTTACTTCCAAATAGCACTAAATTAATCATGGATCAATTTCGACCTATTCAACCATCACTGATAATTTTATACTACCAATATTCACCAAAATATAATTGATAACCGCACATATGATAATAAATTGACACTAACTAAACTATACATATACAAAATAATCCATACGGTATAAAATTAATTAAAACTTGACAAGGCAAGAGGGATCTTGCCTCGTGTTGTCGAATCCATTCGACGCTGCTCACCGCAGCTTGGACACGAACGAGGCCGCTTGGCCCGGCCGCACGCCGGTGGCGACACGGAGGTGCGGATCTGGAGGAGGAGAGGGGGCTGGGCACCGGGGTGGAGGGCAGCGGGGGTGGAGGGCAGGGAGGAGGTGGGCACGGGTAACAAATGGAGGAGGTCACGCATGGGCCGGGTGGGTGGAGGCGGATGAAGGAGGTGATGGGGCTGGCCGGGCGGATCTCGGGTGGAGGTGCGGCGGCGGGGGTCGGAAGGCTGGGAGGCGGTCAAAGGGAGTGGAGGCGGGTGAGGCGGGTGGAGGGGTGGAGTGGGGAGGAAGAGGGGGGCGGAGGGGAGGCGGGGGTTGGCGGAAATGGATGGAATGGAAAGAGAGGGGTTAATGGAAATAAAGATGGATAGTATAAAGAAGGAATGGAAATGCACGGATAATATCATCACACGTAATAATAATACAATCAAATATTACATAATGATTCATGACAATTTATAACGATTAATCTAATAATATTATTAACTAAATATTAATAACCTCTATCATTATATATATATGATTAATATAATATCCAATATCTAAAATATTATTTAGTATTTAATATTAAAAAATACATATCGAAAATTCACGGGTGTTACAAAACGGCACAAATACCAAGCCATATTGATTTGTGTTATGCGTGGCATAGAAGGAGACAACATCGCCAAAGTGTTGAAAATTCATTCTAGCAATGCCATCCACCCAAAAACAATGAGTTAAGCGCTTCTCTTCATCAACTTCATAAACATAATAAAATAAAGGATTCTTCTCTTGTTCCGACTTGAAATGATCCAACATCATTTGTGCATCATGACCGCGCCTCTCCTCTCTCAAATCTCTTTCATAATTTCTCACATCGGTCTCAATGCATCCAATTCTATGAAAACCTCCGCTAGAGTTTTCAAAGAAGGTGATTATCACATTTTAATTATATTTTTATACCCTCATTACCTATTTTATATGAATAAAGATATTACTAATAATTATTTTTATCTTATTTTGCAGGCTAATAAATAAATAATGAATAAAAGCCCAAATGACTCAAATTCTCTGAATTTCTACCAATTTTTAAAGCCCAAATCTGAAAACAAATGAAGGCCCAAGATACCAAAGTGATCCAAGAGAAATTCGTGAAGAAAAATGAAGAAAAGATAAATTCGGTTGGAAACCAACCGGTTGGCCAACCGATTGGCCGATCGGTTGGTTCGCAACTGATTCCGAATTAAGGGCTGATTTCTCTTCCTTGGTGGCCAAGTTTGATCTAATGGTTCACATCAACTCCGTTGGGCTATAAATAGGGGTGAAATCTGAGGGTTTTGGGTGTGAAATCTATCTACCCTTTAAAAGAGGGAGTAGTAGAAAAACTTTCCCTACCCCAAAATACCCTTCACCTATTAGAAATATAACAAAAATATCCTTTTTCGTCGCTACAGATAATTCGTGAAATCGAGCCCTAACCCTTCGTTCTTTTCATTCTCTTCCTCGGTTGCTACGATTCCTCTCCTTATGTAATCGATATTGTTATATACATAATTTATTAAAACGAAGCCCCAAAGCTTGCTCCTCAAACTCGGCTCCAAAGATGGAATCGCCGATGGAAACCCTCGTAGCCCCCTCGATCCGGCGAGGATCGAGGGTATCTCGGTGCAAGACGATGGCGGATTAGGGTGGGAGTCAATGTCAGAGGTCGGAGGCCGCAACAAATAGGAGGTTTCTGGTGAGTTCTCGCTTCGTTTGGATTTAATATAGCTATGGTGGGAGATCGATGCGAAAAACATTGATCTTTATTTTTGTTCTTGTATTTGTTTGTATAATTTGATATTAAAGAAAATTTATAAAAACGCTCTATGCTGAAATTCTACAAAAGTTAGTTAGTGTTCTTATGTAAATGAATTTGACTTCAATCTTGGACTAACATAGAACTTTTTGAATGTTTAAGGATTGAATTGATTTGAGGTTTGATTGTGAGCAGGAGAGATATCACCATTGCTTCCTTCTAGCTACCGTTATGTGCCGACATGCAGCGAGTACTTGATGGATGCTTATAAGAAGTATAGTGTTGCAAAGGGCACAATTTTGACGGCTTGGCGTCTTTGCCGTCGTAATCCACTAGGTATAAACTTATGCCTTCATGTTTTTTTGCTGTATTTATAGATTGTGGGCATGATAGTTCTTGTCTTGTTAAGATAAAGTAGTTCACTTCCATTAAGATTATGAAATATACATAGTGCATCTTCCGATCTTTTGTGTTATGTGTGGATGGCAGAGAATTTTTTTGAGATGCTTGCATTCATGAATTCTTCTGAAGTTACTATCTTCAATTTATAAAATTGTGAAGATAATCTACAAGTTTGGAAGTTTAAATAACACTTTTTGTCAACATCGTGAGGTATTAACCACCCAGCATTTCATTTAAATGACACGCTGCTAAATGTGCATTTGAGGGAAATACCTCTTGTTTTATATAGTTTTTTATTTTAAATCATTGTAAATTATAGATAATGTCAGTGTAGTCAATTATATCTCTCTGCGAGAACATATAGGCTGAAATTGATAATTCTTTCTCTGCTCATATGAAAAAGAGATTCTAACTTTGGCCTATACAACATATGAATAGGTGGGTATAAAAAGCCATGTTCAACATCACTCCAATCGTACAGCAATTGTGGCAAATCAAATTCAAAATCATTTCTTTTGGAATCTTTCGTTTTCTATGGTTCTGATTTGATTTAATTTGGTGTTGGCTAATAGGAGAACGAGCTTGAAGCAGTGTAAACTTGATGCGTGGAGGGAGCTATAGCTTTCAAGGTATTTCAGAATAATTTATTTGTTTTAATTGGATATTTTTGTTAATTTTAGGATTTTTTGTTCTTATTGTGTGTAGAACAATTGAATCCCTTGGTAAATTTTGTCCCATGGTGGGATTGTGCCACATAATGACATATGAGGAGAATCTCCTCCATGATATATGATACCCATTAATCTCTCTCTCTCTCTCTCTCTCTCTCTCTCTCTATATATATATATATATATATATATATATATATATATATATATATATATATATATATATATATATATATATATATATATATATATATATTACTCCTTGTAGAAGTGTGAGTTTGAGAAAAACTTTTCTTAGACAAAAATATTTAATAAAAAGTTTATTTTGTTATTATTATGCTGTGATTCAAATATTATTCCTATTGGGTATATCAACAAACGAAAACTTTATGGGATGGTTTAGTCTATCCTAATGAATTTGAAATCCACATAGCTCTTAACCTTATCTCATTTATTTATTATATATAGTTACATTTTGATCCTAATACGTCTGTTTATATGTGAGTGTCTTCTGATTATATATTAGTAAGCTGCTGCCTAATATCTCAATCCTACCATTCGTTCAAAGAAGTCCAAAAACTTTTTCCCCAAATGTCTTCATCTTCAAATAGAACAATAACCTTTCAATTTCCTAATTAGTTTTCTATGTCATGTTTTATTAATTTCTTCTCCTTTCATACCCAATGTTATTTCATCTTATATAAATTTATTTTCCATTCATCAAGCTATAAGCTTTTTTTCTCCAATCCGATATCATTTATCTTCAAAACTCTATTATCACCGGCTAGATCTGAAGAAAAAGGCGGTTATGTAGTCCTACTGATTGTGTGTATAACACAAGTGGGGTTTTCTTTTTTGAATTTTCAATTACTAAACGACGATTTGGTGTTCAAACATATAGATTTAAGGGTTTTCAATGGATTTTAAATTTTGGGCACTTTTGGTTTGTCGGATATCTTAGCTTCTACTTCTAATTGTTGTTAGAGTATTTGGTAAATTTGGATTTTCTTCTATATTTCAATTATAAGAGCATGAAAAGAATAAAGAATCTAATCATAGAAATCGCCATCAAAATATAAACTTTTTAATCTGTATCTAAGAGCCATAACTCGCATTTAATTTCAACTTGCTTAATCATAATATCGAATGGTGACCAAAGTTAGAGCTACAATGGAGAGGTGTTGTAAATTGGCTTTTGGAGTCTAATTCTCTCCTCGACGATTAGGTGATAAGGTTTATGTTTCATGACAACTTGAGATTCCTCAGAAGATTAATAGTTGTTAAAGTTCTCATTTTTGGTGATTTTGATTTTTTCTAACGTTCAATTTTACTTATTTTTATTCTTTCCCATTTGGTAATATATTTAGAAATTTTGTTTGTATGGTGATGGTTATCATATAAAACATATCCTTATAAGTGCACTTGTTTTTCCTTACATAATGGTACTTGGTAGCATTGAGACTCGTATTGGGTACTTTATTATTATTTTAGATGGTAAGAGCTATTGAGATTCATATTAGCTATTTAATTATCAATTTAAATGATAAAAATATGAAAATATCCATAGGATAAATTAGGAATAGTTAACATGTGCCAAGAGTTATGAAGAACAGATAGGGTCAATGGTCATCAGGGTTAGTGACCATCATGGGTTAATGGAGCATAGGTGCTCCACTGGATTCAAACGCTTTATCATGTTCATGTTAATAGGGTGTAGTTTTTACTTGCAAAAGCTTGGTTAGGAATCTTTTGTACTACTCTTTTTTTTAAAGTATTTAATGAACATTTTGATGTATCTCTTTGTCTGGTAAAATAAAGTGGAAGTGACAAGCAAATTATTTAAAACATATTAAAAATTTTAATTGTTTACTGCTTTATCTTTATAGTTCTTTGATGATTTTCATTTATGCTTTGGGTGCTTATGGACAATTATAACGTTGATATGATTTATAGGTGTTTATGATTCGTTGATCGTAATGTAGCTCTTCAAAAGGCAAAACTTACTAAGCAAATATCGGATTGCAACAGACTTTATTTGGTAAGTTCAATTGATGCTGAAATTTTTAGATATGTATGATTAATATATGACCCTGAATAAATGGATACTTACTCCTAATAGGCTTCACAATGTTTGGACTTTGGATAATATCTTAACATGAGAAAATTTTACAACCTTGTGGTTCGTCACCATGATTTTCTTTAACAACAAGCCAACTTAATTTGAAATTATATCCTTCTAAAAATGGCGAGAATGACAATCCTCTTTCCTCAAAAAATACTAATAAGACCATTATATCTTTCTATAATTATGTTGAACCACTATGGGGCTAAGTAGGATGAAAAACTTGAGGGGCTTAATAGATTGAAACAAGAGTTCAAGGGCTTCTTAGAAAAGTAGGGGTAAATTTTAAATTCTTAATAGATTGAAATAAAAGTTTAAGGGCTTCTTAGAAAAATAGCGTAAACTTTAGGACCTTATTATACTTTAAGCTCGATATTATCCTGGAGCTTGTCAAATGAGACTCCATAAGAAAGGGATCAGTTTAGCTAAGATTAGTGCAAAACAAATGTTGTTTCATGTAATTTATCGTTTTCTTTGTGAGTGCTTGCTTGATATGCTTCTTTACTAGGTACGGACGTTTGAGAAAAGTAAAGCTAGGTAGGACATTCACGCCATGTCTAATAAGCTAGCATGGTTATAATTCAAGATACGATGTAGGTAATGTTCATACTACATTGTAATTGAACTGCATGTAAGGAGCAGCCAATGCACATAATTATATGATTTGGTGACCACCTACCTAAATCACCTTCAATTTCAGTTCTTTTTTCTTGCTAAAATATTGTGCAGAAGGTCACTTTTTTTTCTTTTTTGCTTTTCACCTTTTTAAAAATAAAATTGGAGTTTTCTCTTTGTTGTTATAGTTAACTATGTTATTTTTCTATGGTTGTCCTAGGTTGTGATGAAAATTGCATAGAGAAATGCACATGCAATCGTTAAGCTGCTAATCTCTTATCCTGGTCATGTCTATATGCTACTTATGGCACAATTTCAAGGACTCAGCAGAACGATTCCATTTCTATTATGATCGAATGGATCAACAGATTGACAAGAAAAAATGTAGTCATGGTTGCTCCCCTTCCATCACGAGGAGACAGTATAAGAGCACGAGGAGAAGAGCTCATCTAGAGTGGTCATCCAATGTCCATAATTTACATGTGTCATCTGTTAAGTGTGCTAATGACATTCAAGCATGCTAAGAGACAAGAACACTACTGGACCAGTGCTTATTACAAAAATAAATAAAAAATAAATAATTTTGATATTTAACCACGTGCATTGCACGTGCACAAGAACTAGTATTTTATAAAAACTCCATTTGGAAAGGAGGGTTACTCTTAATTGAGAAGACCTTCTAAAAATTATAACTTTTGTTACACAATAAATAAAATTTTTCATCCCTTCAATTTCCTATCTCTTCTTCTTATCCAAGGACCAAAAGGAGGATGAGATGAAGATCGGAGTTGTAGGTTTTCATTTTATTTCTTTTGCATTTCTTTTTCATTTCTTGTTCATTTATATGCTTTGTAGTTTAGATTTACTTTCATACAATTTACTTTCATGCTTTGTCTTTAATTTGTAGTATAGATTTATTTCCTTACAATTAGTTAGATTGTCTTTATTTCTTTTCTTCTCATTTTCTTTTCTTTTTCTTTATTTCTTTATTTTTATTTTCCTTTGTGTACTTAGTTTTCTTTCCTCCTCCCACTCTTGATTTCTTTTTATTTTCAAAGATGTGGAACTAACCTCTTGTGGGGATCTAGTTTTGCATGAAACTAGTCTAATTCTCTCTTATATTTATGAATCACTCTCTTATGCTTAAAAGATCATGTTTAGGCTAATCAACTAGAGAACTAATCGATAGAAGAAGAATTTGATAGTCTATGCTTTCTTTAAGTGGTTTGATAGGTTATGCTTATGAATTCTAGGATTATTATTTTGTTGTTATTCTCCTCATGAGTATTGATTTCATTTAGGTGATAATTGTTTGGTGTAAAAATCTCCTCTCGGATTTGTATTGTTTGTATTGTTTGCTACAAATTAAGAATAGGTCTTTTTACAACAGAAGCGAAGGGAAGGCCCTTCTTGTTTAACGTGGGTTCGTTGGTAGCGATAGGACGCCTCCCTCGATGCTCGAATCGAGTTTGCTTCCCTTGGACGATCCGATCGACGCGCTTCGGGTTCCGCTTCAAAGACGCAGAGAAGTCTGGGCGTTGAGTTCGGTTCTACCGAGCTTGCTTGGACGGGGCTACTATGCAAGAGTTTGCACAGAGCTCGAGAGCCTCCAAATCTGAGGGTTCAGATGGAGCCTACTTCAACAATCCAAGCTTTTGCTCAGAACTGAGTTGATGGAGCAAGAGAGTAATTCTTCTGCTTACTCTTTCTTCTCAGCAGTGGTTTTTACAACCTTGTTGCCAGCCTCTTTTCCTTGTTGCCAAGGAGGTTTATATATAGATCAAGGGTGGTACAGCCACCCTCTTGATTTGTGGGATGTGACCACTGACAGTTAAGGGGTACCATACTCCTCTCTAAGCGTGGATGTGACCTCGATGAGGTGATAAGGACCATGCCTTATCATAACCTCGTGATGCTAGAGTGGGTGAACAAGCGAGCCTTCCGAAAGTGCTCAGCGAAGCTTGCGCGAAGTTTGCCGAAGAGGTCAATCGGCGGCCTCTTGTGGGCTGCTCGGTTCAGGCGCAGCAGGCAGCGGCTGAACTTGCATAGCGAAGTTCTCCCAATCGGGCGGTTTTGACAAGCGATCGGTCCTCTCCTTGACTCGTGGATGTGACCACTAATAGGTGAGGCGCCATGCCCTCTAGGCTGCGGGATGTGACGCTATAGGGTGATGAGAGCCTTGTCTCATCATCACCCGCGGACGGAAAGTGGGTGGGCCCACTTCTCCAAGCCGCCGCTGGCACCGCTCGGCCAGCGAAGGCGAGCTTAAGGGTTGTTTAAGTGCTCAGACGAGCTTGCTGAACAAGCGGGGCCAACTGGTAGGCTCCCTCAACGTGTGCGTTGGCGTTCGTTGTGCAGGCAAACCCCTTACAGGCGTGCTTGGCGCTCAGGCGGGGTTGACTGGCGAGCGACGTTGAGCTCTCGCAGGCGAGCTCATCGCATGAGACAGTCTCGTGTCGGCGAGTTCGTTAGACGGGCGACACTTGAGCTCTTGCAGGCGAGCTCAACGAGTGGGACGACCTCGGGCGGGCGAGTTCGTTAGGCGGCTCTTGAGATCTTGCAGGCGAACTCAATGAGTGAGACGACCTCATGCAGGCGGCTCTTGAGCTCTGGGCGAGTTCGCTCAATAAGCTGTTGAGCTTGTATAGGCGAATTCATCCCTTTGACTGGCGGGGTTTGTAATTTTTCCCGCCTACAAGACCCCCTTCAAAGTTTTCAGACCTACATCAAGTTTGATGTGGTATGGAACACTTTGAATGAACAGACTTGGCCGGCTTTGGCGAGGTTTGGTTGAACTAGTGCTTCGGGCGAGCTCTAATGTTTGACAGGCGAGACAAGCAACGTGTTTGTTCGCTAGCTAAGGCGGTGCGTGCGTGTCAGATTGCATTGAATGCGATTCAATGGATGCTTCGCTTTCATGCACTCGACGGAGTCGTTGATTTAAGCGGTAGCTCGATCTCGCCCCGCAGCTTTGGGCGAGATCGTGTTTTGAACCGCCAAATCTTGGCCATTCGCGGCGAATGCTAACCGCCCCGCCATTCTCGACCGCTCGATTCGAACTGCTTGAATAGGATCGCTAGAACGGTCCGATCAAGTGAGCCGTCGCGATTCAACCGCTGAGATCGCTCTATAAGAGTCGATCTCCTCCCTTGTCGAGGCCATTGCACTCAAGATTCTTCGCCAAGCTCTTGCAAGGAGAACTGTAACTCCCGCCATGGCTTTCAAGAAGACCGTGTCAAAGGAAGGAGGTCCGCCTCTTCCTCGCTGATGCCGACGCCGCTGTCGCTACCTGGGCCGCACGCCTCCGAACTCCTCCTCAAGTTTTTGAGATGAGATGAACATTCATCGCTCATCCGGGCGGCTTTGTTCACTTGCTAAGTCTCGATTTCAGCGACTACTTACTCAAAGTGCTTTCTATTTTCAGCGAGCCGGTTTGTCGCGAAGTTTTGTCTCGCCGGGCGAAGCTTTGCCGATTAGGGCGAAGTTTTATCGCTCGGGCTAAGCTCGCTGTAACCGACGGCGACGCTCGCCTCGCCTGGGTTGACGCATTACTCTCTTCTCGCTTATGCAGCCTCGAGAGGAGGTCCTCCTTGGTAGGTCTCTGCACTTGAGATCTTTCGAAGAGGCCTCTAATCAGGAGGAAGCGGACCGCTTTGAGGCGTTGGCACGCTAAGAGAGGCCCTTCGCTAGGCCTTCAAACTCTGAACCCATCATGCTTTCCGGCGATGAGGGGAAGAGCGAATCAACCCACCGCTGGTCGCGACACCCCCAACCACAAGCAAGCCTGGCTTCCCTGATCCGGCTAGCATTGGAGGTCACGGATGGAAGCCGCCTGCTGACCATGACGGGCCCTCCCTGATTCAACCTCTCGCCGCATTGTTCCGCCAGGGTCTCGATTCGGGACCCCGCATCGTGAGGGTGTCCTCCAGCAGCTAGAGAATGCTTTAAGACGTGTGGTCACCGCCATTGGTCTCGGATGGGGAACCCCACCGCCTTCCACTTCCCTTGGTAACTGCTTAGGGAGGTCTGGCCGGTCACAGTGACCGGCCGCCGCGGACCGCTTGCCCGCTGGGAGAGCTTTGTGAACCGCTTGGAGAGGCCGGTCTTTGATGACCCACGCAATGATATGTGGCGCCTCATGAAGCTCGAGTCGTAATAATGCGGAACGAAGTTCGCTAAACGCATATCGGAGCAAGATATATTGTCGCGAATTTTCGCGAGACAACGCATGGCAGAAGCAGACGGGCTTACCCTTCTGGAGGACCTTCAACGAAAGGCCGCCCATCGCGCTTTTACAAAGGAGTTGCAAGTCCTCCACGCTTGTATCATAAGAGGGAGGCTTCCGCCGCATCTCTCTCTCAGGAGAAGCTCGAGAAGGACGCCAGCTCGTTCGTGCAGACGGGCGAGGAGTTAGCCGATCTCAAGGCTAAGCGGCCTCCTTCGGTGTTAGATTGCGCCGACTAGATCTCGAGCCCTTTCTTGATTTTGGGACATTTTGCTTCTTTGAACGTGTTGTCATAACTTTGTTCGAATGTATTGTCTCAAAATCACTTGATGAATGTAGCTTTGTGTTTGTTCATCCCTTTATTGTCTTGGCCGAGAGGGTTTGATGAAGCTCGAGCTAACTTCATTATTAGGCGAGCCCAATCTTTGGGAACTCTCAGGGCTGCTGTGAGGCGAGCTCATGCCTCGAGCTCAATCACTTGGGTGAGCTCAAGTCTTAGGCGAGCTCAAAACCGTTGGCTGGCGAGCCCATCCTTAGGCGAGCTCAAACCATGGGCTGGCGAGCTTGTATTTCGAGGAGGCTTGGTTCGCCTCTTGATTCGTGCCTTCTGTTGAGGCTTTGACCGGATTTTGAGGCTAGGATGTAGCCTCTTTGTTAGGTCCCATCACCAACTTGGAAGGAGCTATAAATGGTGGATCATTTTACCCACCTTTTTGCCACCCCCTCATCTTCTTCTTTTCCCTTGGCAAACCCATGGTGCCGTAGTTGCGGACCAAAGTGCCCCTCAATCGAAGTCTTTGAGATCATGAGACTTCGTCGGGTGACTGGCTTCGAGGTCATCCTGGAGGGCTCCGCATATTCCGTAAGCTTGAGAGCGCTATTAGGCTGAAGGAAATGCTTGAGGGCATCGTCCTCAATCAATCGATGGCTCAGCGAGGAACTGGACCGTGATAGGGATGCGTGGAGCCTTGAGTGCCGTGCTCTTCGCAAGACCGTTCGGCGTTTGAAGTGGCGCTTGAAGAAGGACCCACAGGTTTCTAGCGAAGACTCGGCAACGACTAAGGCGTCTTGAAAGTGAATCTAGGTAGCCGCGCGCCGGTTAGGTCTTTGACGTTGCTTAGGTTTCCAGACATTTCTGTTATGACTTCTGTTTGCATGTGTCGTCATAACTTTGTTCGAATGTATTGTCTTTAGCCCTTGATGAATGCGATGCAGTTTTATGTTGCGCCTCGTGGATCTTATGTAAAAGATCACCAAACGAGTTCAACTCTGGGGGAGCTCAAATCATTTGGTAGGCGAGCTCCATCTCGGGCTAGCCCAAGCCGTTTGATAGGCGAGCTCCAGCTTGGGCGAGCTCAAATCATTTGGCGGGCGAACTCCATCTCGGGCGAGCTCAGACCATTTGGCGGGCGAACTCCATCTCGGGCGAGCTCAGACCATTTGGCGGGCAAACTCCATCTCGAGTGACTCGAGACCATTTGGCGGGCGAGCTTATGTTGGGATAGCGAGCCCGTGTCTTCCCGGATAGATCAGCGATAGGCGTGTGGTGCATTAAATGCGATCGGCGAGACTCGTCTTCAGCGTTCAATCCGGTAGTGGGTTTGGCGGCGCCGATCGATCCGCTTGCTTGGCGAGGATCGTCAAGAATTACGTGCTAGCGAATCTCGGCGTCGATATCTGTTCAAGCCGTGAATCTCGTTGAAGTAGTTCCTATATAAAGTCTTGTCTTCTCCATTAGGAAACCGTTGTGCTTCAAAATCCTCGATCCAAGTTTTGAAGAAAACCCAAGGTCTTAACTTTCGAGCGTAATGGCTCCCAGTCGAAGACCGCATCAAGGAGAAGGGCTCGCTTCCTCTTCGCCACTGCCGTGGCGGCTGGCCGTCGCCCGCTTACGTGGTAAGTTGGTGGAGCGGGGCGGACCGGACTCTGTTTGTCTCGGCGGGCCTTGTCTATTGGTAGTCGTCATACTGGCGAGTGAAACTTGACAAGCGGACTTACGCTGCTTTGCTTTGGCGAGTTAGGTTGTCAATGAAGTTAGCGTGGTGAAGTGTCTCACTGGTGAGGCTTTGCTTTTTGTCGAGGCGAGCTCGATTGCCGCTACTGAAAAGGCGCCCCTTCAAAGAGTTGTTGAGTCGGTCTTTTAACACTCTTTCATTTCATTTTGCGGCTACCTTTTACGGCGAAGTCCTTCCAGAATGCGGCCATTGGCCTGCCGCCGATGTCTGGGCTTCCGGCTCCTCGGGTTTCCTCTCCTTGACCAGTGCGGTCTTCCATGCCAACCGAACTATGGAATTGCGGCGACGCGTATCCGAGGGACACTATCTGACGCTGCGGGAGTTGACCACTGATGCGGCGATGCTAAGCGATCAGCGTAGTGAAATGGTGAAGCCTGACTTCATGTTTGGTGATGCCATAGTTGATCCCTCAGTCATGCTCCTAGGCGAAAGCAAATGGTTGCGTGAAGTTGGCGAGGCCCGATACTTTCTTCCCAACATGATGCGGGGCTTTTCTCTAGTCGAGCTCAGCTCACTGGTTCAGAAAGATGGCGGGACTTGACTCGGCTTCGGGATGGGGTCACTTGCGGAACCTTCCACGGAGTTCCAAATCCGGATATGGTCGGCGGCTCCCATCGGTGACAGCTCTTCATCGGTCTTACGCAAAATGAATTCCCTATGGAAGCGGCGGCAAGGAGAACCCGATCACCGCTTCTTCAAAGCGGAGGGCAGTTTCCTCAAAAGTTTCCAGCCTTGGGTTGGGTACATTCATCGGTGACACTTGATCCTTGGTGGCATAGAATCATAGAGTTCATGCGCGAAAATTACGTCTCGGGGGATGCGGCTGTTCAGGAGACCATCCGAGCCACCCGCCGCGGCATTAAGATCCACGCTCCTCAATTTCAAAGCGTCTTTGAGCTCTCTGTCGGATAGCGGAACCTTCTATCTTGGGGAGTTAGGGTTGGCTCTTCACGAGATGCCGAGTGTCAGTGCCGATGGGGGAGTTCCCATATGAAGAGTATGTTCTGGCCCAATGGGCTCGACCATCTTTCCACCCATTCCCTCAAGTGGTGGAAACCCTATGGGAGCTTCTGTCCACTACCACATTTGTGCGGACACTCTTGGAGTGCGTGGACCACAAAGGCGACAAGAAGAGGAATCTGGGATCGCCACAAGAATTGGGCGACTACTTGTTCCCCATGCGAAGACAAGAAGAGGCCCATTCTCGGCTGGTGCGTGTGCGGCGTGGAGCGATCCGTTCGGTTGCGCGGCGAATCGAGACTATTGATCCGGCGAAGGGGATTCGGTGGGGACTACTTTTGCATCCTACCACTATCGGTAGGGGACTCGATCTCATCCAAGGCCACGCTGGCGGCTATTGATGTTGTGGTTGAAGAGGTGCGTGGTGCCCGCGCTTTCGTTGGCGATCGATGGATGTCGTCTATCCGGCCGTCCGGTGGCCTATGGGCGATCATATGCGGGTGTAAACCATGGCCCTGCCTCTGAGAGTGGACTTGAGGAGGTTGTGACTGAATTCGTCATGTCTCATTTGTCGAAGCGGATGGAGAGAGGAGGTTGCCAAGACCCCCAACCCTGGATCGACTTTCCATGCGTGCGATGGCATGGTTGCGTGTTGCCTGCCAGTGCTTGATGAGTGCACCGGCTGACGCCCGAGGAAGGCGGGACCGTCCCATTCATCCGGCTCGAGACTTGTTCACGGAAGTTCGGGGCGTTGTGGAAATGAGGCTCTCCTTCTTTGGCAACTACGACTTCTTTCGGTGTTTCCCCTATTTCTGGTGGGGGCCAGGCGAGTCTCTAGGGATGGTTCCACTACGGATCAAGACACCCTCTTAACCCTTGGTGGCTTGGTGGGTGGGCGATGTCCAGGCCAGGCTACCATCTCCTTCGCGCGGGTCGAGTCATGCCTCTTGGAACCCTACCTTCCTAGCCGTTTCTGGCGCCAATTTGGATACGACGAGCTCTATGTTGAGAATATCAACCCGGCTGAAATTGAAGGGGTTGGTGAAGCGGAGGCGTGGGGGTTTTGGGCGCAGCGGTTATCTTGGTGTGCGCTTGGCTGCCTTTGAGGGACCGAAGTTCTTCGCCACTCGTTCACCCTCGCAAGAGTGGTATCGAGTGAGTACTTCCCGGAGGGTTCGACTTTATACATCTGTTTGTGAAGCACCTGCCGTCGAGAGGTAAGCTCTCGGACACCTCGGCGGAGACGTCACCATGTTGAGGAGGCGTATCTGAGGAGGGAGGAAGTTAGGCGACTCGGCGAGGGTCTGAAGCACCCCTACTGAGGGAGTCCTCGAGGGCTAAACTGGGACATGGGCTTTCACGAGGTTTGGGTGATGACTTCATGTTGTCCTTCCACACTCCCTATGACCCCACTCGTCCACAGTTCGGGTGAGAGGAGACCCTGAGAAAAACTGGTTAGAGGGAGGCGCTTGGAGGCGAGGGATGCCATCGCCGGTCGGCTGCCGGATGTAATTCCACCCCACTCCATCACCTTAGCCAGGCGGCGTCAGGAGGAGGTATAAGTTCAGCTGATGAGAGGGCGGCCAAGAGGATCCGCCACGAAGAGGTTTCCCCCGCCATTGGGCTTGCTGTGACCGCATCGAGGGTCTTGGTGGTGACGCATGAGCAACAGGTGTTGACTCGGCGAGGCCAGCGTGCTGCTTGGGAGGTATGCGTTCTCTGGTCCCTCTTTTTGCTTGATAAGTTGAATATGGTTAACTCAGGTCTCTCCGGAGGATGAAGAAGGACACGCTTCGGATCATGAAGCGGTCCCATCCCCCGAGGGAGAGGAGGTTGGAGGAGGCAGCAGCCGTGGCGAGGAACCGGCCCAAGTCGAAGTATTTCAGCCGAAGAGGCGGCTATTCAAGATGAGGCTTCGCTTCGGGGAGAGCTCATTAGTGAAGAGGTCGCCCGGGTAGGGAGGCTCGGGAGAAGTGTGCGACTCGTAGTGCGACCACGACCGGCCTCTGGTCCCGGTTCGCCTCTGAGGATATTCCTCTCTCTCCCTTTCGTCTCAAAAGGCTCGTGGAGACTACGATCAAGGATTTTGAGACCCTTCTTAGTGATAGCGTCAAAGCGGTATTGGATGGAGGCTGCTCTTTTGGTGAGCTCAAACCCATGCTTGGATGTACAGGCAACCTAAGTACTTTGGCCAGTGCGGATCGCGGCTTCACCTTTCCAGCGGCGTTTGGCATGGTGGAAGAATCTGCGAACTCTTGAACTCTAAGAATCTCTTGATTGGGCCTCGAGCGTCGCGCAATCCATCCTAAAGGCGGCGGTTTTGGACGGACCATGGCATGAAGGCTGGTATTGCGAAGTGGAAGGCGGATCTCGCCGATGGCAAAAGATGGAAGAGGCGCTGAAGCCCTCGCCTTCTGGCGGATCACGACCAAATCCATATCGGAAGTGAAGGAAACCATTGCCAAGTTGCAGGCCTTCCTAGCCTCCAAAGCGCCAGCTCGTGAGCAGGCTTTAAAGGAGCTGGAGGAGCTCGAGGGTCAACAGCAATTGGTTATTGCTGATTTCGAGGAGAAAAACAGGGCCTTAGAGAAGACAAGAAGTGAGCTACACCGTGTCGTCTCGCTCACCGAGGAGAACATCCGCCAGAAGGTCCTCTCCACCCTGGAGGAAGAGCACAACAGGGCGATTCGGGATGCCGAGTCGCGACTTAAGAGATTCTGACTTCCAGTTCGGGCGTACCTCCCTTCTCTTGTATCCTGTCAACTTTTCTTTATTATGAATGAGAATCGGACTCCTTTTCTTTCGTATCATTCAATTGTTTCGTCTCGAATGACTCGTACACGTGGTCCTTGGTTCTTATCCTTTGGACTGACCGACTCTTAGGATTTTTAGCAAACCCTCAGCTATTAACGGATTTGATTTGCCTTTACCGATTACCGTTTGAATCGGGCTAGCCATACTATTCCCCTCAGTATGATGAGTTGTCGAGAAGTTTCTTTTAGACTCAACGCTAAAATTTCTTCTCTACCCTTACCCGCGTGGGGTGTCGGGTTAATTATAACTGTTAAATCGTAATCAGGTTGGAGTGCGTGTTGGCGATTACCTTATTTCGGCCAGTCGACCGGTCACTTTCGAGTGGTAGGGATGGATGTCGAAGGGCACATCACTTGGTAGGCGATGTCGACCGAACAGCCGCCATTAGGAATGGCGGATAATCAAATCATCCAGGGACGTATGAGTGTGACGATTGATTGATATAGTAGCTCATCACATGGTAGGCTACTACCCCTCGATCATTCTAATAGAATTAGAATGCGGCGAAAGGATCAGGCCGTTCAGTGACGTGTGAGTGTGACGATTGATCTAACTATCCGAGGTGCTCATTAACATGATAGTTTTGAGGACCCACCATCCTATTGGACGAGGATTGGAGGAATTTGCGGAGGTTTAGTGTTAACATGGCGGGAGTTAGTTGCGATCCAGGACGCTTTGAGGACCCACCATCCTATTGGCGAGGATTGGAGAAATTTTGGGAGGGCAGTTTATACTTTCGTGTACTTGTCGGAGTTTGGTAGTTGCGGGAAGACTATGGGTAGTACTTCTTGAGGAATTTCCGTTGATGGGCATCATGATCTTATCGCCGTCCGGCTTGGCCAGGCGATAAGCTCGTTGAATAATTTGTTTCTATCACAAGCGGACCTTCCCACTGGTGGAACTTTCCTTTCTTCTTGGAGTTGAGGATCATTGGTGTGGGGCGGCTAAGACTAACTCTCCCTTACGGAAAGAGGTGTCGACCCTTTTGCGAAGGTTTTAGAGATCCGGCTTGGTAAAACTTCGATGTGTTGCTAAGCTTTAAGCGGTTCGTCGCGCCTCTAGTTACGAGACAGCGATGATTTTCTTCATTCGTCATCCCTACATGGCGACCGCGTAGGGCGGGATCTGAATCTCAAGTGGTAGTACGGCTTCGCGAACCGTGATACTAACGAAGTATGGTGTTGTGCTGGGTGGGAGATGCGGTGTAGTGCGATCGCCCATAAGCTTTCCCGAGCTTTTCATCCCGGTCGGCGCTTGCTATGGGATGTTAGCTAGATTAGGATCTTGATGATCGTTTTGTTGAAGTTGACTAACCCGTTGGCTGATGGGTTATAATTTGTGGATGGCGGGTTACGTATTACGAACTTGTCACGAATCCGGTGAATCGCGAGACTAACGACTGCGGTCCGTTATGCGTGGATGATCTTTGGGGCGCCCGTGCCGGTATATGATATGGTGCACGATGAACCTTATCAGCTACTAGTCTTGACTTCTCGCAAAGGAACCGCCGACCCACTTGGAAAAGTAGTCGGTTATTGCCGGATAAAGCGATGCCCTTTACCGATGGTGGCTATTGGTCCGACAATATCCATGCCCCATGTCTCGAATGGCGAATTACATTTGTCGGATGCAAATCTTCGATGCGGTTGCGGTATGTAATTAGCGTGGATTTGTACGGCGTGGCGATGTTTGGCATAGGCAGCGGCGTCGCTAATCATTTTGGGCGATAATAGCCCATTCTTCGTAGGCAATCCCAAAGCTTGGGTCGGTTGGTGAAACGCGAGTACCATCATGGGCTTCCTGTAGGGCCTCCCGTGCTTCCGTCGGTGCGAGGCATTGAAGCGGCATGCCGTCGTATGACCTTCGATACAATGTTTTTGTCATCGAGTCGAAGTAAAACCTCGAGCGGCGTCTGCGGAGAATCCGTTCCTGCGTCCTCGAGTAGTATACCGTAAAGGACATAGTCAATGATCGGGAGCGCCAGTCTCTTAGCTCCAGTGGTTTGTGCCACGATGAGTCGTGTTCACCTCAGGCGGATTAAGTGGAAGAGCCGTCGGCTACATAGCGGTGACATCTTGGCTCGTTCCTAGCGGTTGAGCAAGTTAGGCACCAATGAAGCCAAAGCATCTGCGTCGTGTTCTTGGAGCGAAGCTGCGTGCTTTCGATCTGGCGTCAAATGATTTGGCTATTTGATAGCCTTCGGTGGCATGGAATTAGATCATCATTTCTAACTTCATACTCTCCGTCATCGGCGATGGTGAGAATCGCCATAAGCCTCGAGGTGCTTCACCCGGATCTTTGGCGGGTTGAGTCAATGAGCATCGCGTTGTACTCGACCACATTGTTGGAGCATGGCTCTATTAGAAGGCACGGGGTATCGGTGGTTGGGAGACCAAGACTACTCCTACTCTGCCACGATAGCCCGGTCCCGACCAGGAGGCCGTCGGTAGAGCCGTAATTTCCTTGTTGTGAAGTTGTGTTGACCTCATAGGTTCGTGCGGCATGTCTTGAATAATTCGTGTTTGACCCAAGCGGGTGGTGGCCATGAGATCGCAAATGGCTTGCCCTTTGGCCAGTTCTGCGGCATGAAATGGATGTCGTCTTGAGACAACAAAGCCTTGCTAAGCGCCAATTTAGGGATCCGGTTGTGTCATGAAGACTTCGGATAGGGTTCATCTTTGAGATGACATGAATAGTTTGACCGACGAGGTAGTGCGCATTTTACGAATAGCGAACACGGGGCTAGGCACTCCTTTTCGATCATGGGGTACCTTCGTTCGGCTCCTTACAAAGTCCTACTCGGGTAGTATACTCCACCTTTCGTGACGGCGTCGTCATTTTGTGCTAGGAGGCGGCGAGTGTTCGTCGCTTCGCACATATCTGAGCGGCTTACGAGGCAGGAGATGCGATGCGGTGGGTTTGAAAGATAATCCTTGATCTCCTCAGCGCGTTGGCAAGATTCGTCCCATGTAAAGCGACACCTTTCTTCATCAATTTGGAGAAGGGTTGGCACTTGCACGAAAGATTTCGATGAATCTTGGGATATCGTAAAGCGTCCTTGCAATCCCTCAATTCTTTGAGATTCACGGGTGGTTGGAGTTCTGGATGGCTCGGACTTTGTCGGGATCGACATAAACCCCGTCGTAGCAGCGAAACCAAGAAACTTACCACTGGACATCCCTAAGAATGATTTTGTGGGGTTCATTTTCAGTTGGTGTCTGCGCATGATGTCGAACACCGTTCTCAGGTCGCTAAGGTGGTAAGCCCTTATCACGGCTCTTCCGCGACTAAGTCATCGTAGCATTCGTCTTTCTCGGATGGTCTTGGAAGATGGTGCTCATAGCGCGATGGATTGCTCCGCGTTCTTGAGACCAAATGGCATAGCGTAACGAGTATATCCCCATCGGGGTCCTGAACGAGGTATGTTTCTCGTCTTCAGGGTGCATTTTGATTTGGTTGTACCCTGAAAAACCGTCCATGAATGACATCCTTTCGAAACCGCATGTGTTGTCGATGATGACATCCGTGATGGGTAACGAAAACTCGTCTTTAGGGCAAGCGGCATTGAGGT
Source organism: Asparagus setaceus (assembly GCA_012295165.1). NCBI lineage: Eukaryota > Viridiplantae > Streptophyta > Magnoliopsida > Asparagales > Asparagaceae > Asparagus > Asparagus setaceus. Next base: position 59,454,555 of record CM022703.1, on the reverse strand, counting down.
CCCTATAGTCGACACGGGTTCTAATTGTGCCATTTTTCTTTAGAAGCTGGGGCGATGTTGGACACCCAATCACGGATCTTTGTTCCTCCACGATGAAACCATAGCTGAGCCTTTTTACTTCCGCCACAATTGCTTCCATAATCTGCGGGCGAAACCGTCTTTGCTGCTGCTTCACGGGTTTAGCCTCCGGACTGATGTCAAGGCGATGCATGGCGACCTGGGGATCAAGGCGGGCATATCTTCATAATTCGGTGAAGGCGTCGATGTATTCCTTGACAAGAGATATGAGCTCTTCCTCTCTTGGGGAGGCAAGCTGAAATAAATATGGGTTTGGGGTTGTCCTCCTCTCCCATGTCTACGGAGAATTTTATCCTCGGTGGGCGGCTCCCGCTGCTCGAAGCGCCCGCTCCATTGGGCGTTGACGTGACGATCCCACTCTTCGTCATGAAGCGGGACTTGTTCGTCTACTTGGACCTCAACGGTATCAAGCGTAGTCATGTTGGTCGTGAGACTCGCAAGCCAACCCGTCTTGACATCGAATCCCAAGGCGAGGAGGTTGGCGATTGATCTTACGGCGAGCTTCCTGGATATCTCGTCCAAGTGGCGGTACAATTACGAGGAGGAGACATAACCCATCCCTCTTGGCGTTACGCCATAGTAATCGTCGGGCTTTCCCTTTGTACGCCAGCGAGTGCGGGTGGAGTCTTCACGCGCTGCTTGGTAGTTCAAGCCTTCTTTACGGGCGAAGTTGTAACCCATGCCTTCCATCATGCGCTAACGTCCGGGTATATGAGCTGCGGTGGGTTAGTGCGTCCTCGAGTCATCCCACATGTATCGTGGACATGTCAACCCTTCAAAGATGATCTCTTGTTGATACTCTCCTCGAGTGGAGTGCGACAAAAGGCGGCTCGTGAAGATTCGATCATCGGCTTGGTCGGTCGCTAAGCTAACCTGCGAGGCGGAATCGGGGCCGAATTATTGGCCGACCACGAAACCGGGTTGTTGTATTCTGGCGGTTAGCTTAGAACTAGGCGAGGAGTAAACAAATTCAGGAGTTTCATTGAGGGTGAGCTTGATCGGCTCCTCAGAGTTGGTGATAACAAGGCCTTCGTGAGCCAATTACAATGGGTTCAATGTCATTGAGGACAAGACCCTGTTGTCTTGGACTCACGATCGGCTTCGTTCATGGGGTCTTGATGGTATACGGCTAACTCCGTGTCTTGGTAGAGTAAGTCGGTGAAGTAATTCTCCACCTTTGAAGAGTGTTTATGGCGAATACTATCTTGACTGACCATTATCGTCCCGCGTACTTTAGGCATTGGTGCAAAGTAGGCGGGGCGATGCGGTTGTTATGGATCCATGGAGTACATTATGACATATTGTAAGATGGTTACTGCGTGGATGGCGTAGCGAGTTACTTCGTCTTCATATTGCCTAAGCGGCACTTGGCGGATCTTCCCAGGCGGCAGCGTCCACAATGGCGTTGAAGCCAAAGATAGTGGTGGTCGTGGTAGACAACCGTTTACGAGGTATCCCTAGGGACTTGATGAGTGTCAAGGGAATAATGCTCAAAGCGATCCGGGTCCACTTGGATTCTATCCACTTTGGAGGAGCGGCGTACCACAATGATAAAAGGCCTGTCGTGAGGCGTGCTATTGATAAGCATGTCGTCCGGTGTGAAGGTGATCTGGGGGATCATGCGTCCGGGGCCTTTGGCGGCACCGTGGGCAACTTTTCTCCGTCTCTTAAATGGGGATGGTAGAAAAGTCGTGGTAAAAACCAGAGTAGAGCCTCTCATGAGAACTCCGGGTTGACCTTGATAGGCGCAAGAGCTCGATAATGTGATCCCGGCCGATGTTTGCTAGCGTGAGAGCACATTGAACCGGAAGGGCAGGTTGCTTGAGCTTGGTTTGTCGGCGTTCTCCCGTGACGTTCCTGCCGGTTGTTTCATCAGATCATCTGTGACCGTGGGATAATTCTTAGCGAAATTTTTTCCTACTCTTGTGACGAGCGCTGTTGCCTCTTCCTCGGAGTCGGTGATGGTCGCTATCCCCTGTTCGATTCCATCCGGAATTGCTAAGATGACATTGCAGAGTTTGCCTCTCAGCTACTGCCGCTTGGGGAAGTCCACTGCTCGTCTTTGAGGAGGTCGGGGTGAACCCACATGACTTGTCCTGATGGCAGAGTCTGTGGTACCAAGCCCTTTTCCTGCTGATTGTGAGGGTCGGTGTTAATGATCCTCAGCTCTGCTTTGGGGATAGGTATGATACTGCAGGTGCATGAATTGCGGGGGGGGTTCAAATCTTAGGGTGACCATGTTAGTGGTCACATTCTTCTGGACCTTCTCCTTCTTCAACACCCCCGCCTCAAAGAGAGCCTGGAGTTTGTCCTTGAGGATGAACACTTGGCCGTTGGGTGGCCGACAAACCGGTGAAACGCGCAATAGTTCGGGTCATCTGTCTTGCCCACTTCTTCAGGTCTTGCGGCCTCTGGAAGCTTGATCCTATTGCTCCGAAGGAGTGTGTCAAAGGTGGGCACCACCCAGTCCTCCTTGAAATCGTATTATGCAGGCTGCCAGCCTTGGATTTCGATGTTGTGGCGTCTTGGGGGCCGGATTAGAGTCGACAGCCATGGTTTCCTTTCCCTTCGACCGAGGATGGTTTCTGGTAAAATTCGGTTCAGAAGTTCTCTTTTTGTGCTGGGGTTCTTCAGCTTCCAGGCGCTTGATCATGTTTTCAACTTGTTCACCTTGGCGTACCAACTCCTTCGAGGTTCGGGTTTCCACGACGAGAATTAGGGATAAGATGCTGTCGAGGTTATTGCGGCACATCTCGATCGAGGGTAGTATCGGCTACTGTTCACGACAATCATTGATCGATTTCGAACCTTTTCACAAATTCATTGGCCCACTCTGTTTTCTTACGCTTCAGCGATTAGGGTCGCCATTGAAACTTCGATTAAATTGAGAAGAAGCGGGCCAAGAATAGTTTCTCCAAGTCAGCCCATGATTTGATAGAGCCGGGTTCGAGTTTGCGGAACCATTCAAAGGCTACCCCTTTTAGGGTGCCAATGAACAACCGCGTGAGGATGGGATCATTCCGGTAGAAATCTGTCAGGGCGGAAGTAGTAAATGTGTTGGGAGGATATCCTTTCCGTCGGGAGTTAGCCCATGGGCTTGAATTTTGGGATAGGGGCTGTATCCCACTGTTGGATATGGTCGGACTACCCAGCTTCGTTCATATTTTACGGAGCTTCAGTGAGTGATTAGAAACTTCGTCAAACCTTCTATCGAGGTATCTTTGCCAGTTGGGAGGCTTTTCACGAAGATCCGGAGGAGTAGCCGAGGGTGACTTATGCTCATCCTCTTCGTCTGCCGCGGAGGAGTGAGGTCTCGCTCTTGATTCCTCAGACCCAGGCGATTCGCGAAGGCTTCTTTTCTTCTTTTCGCGTGATTGTCCCATTATCTCTTTCATAGAGTCGATGGCGCCATTGCTCGAGATCACGCCTTGTCGCCTCAAACCTTTTAGTCCACTCGTCGGAACCTCCGGTCATGTGCACTCTCGCATGCCTACCGTAAGCCGAGCTTGATGTTTGGGACGTCGCCTCCATTGAACAAACCTCTTCTTCATTGTGCGGATGGAGTTCAACCGTAGCGTAGTCAAATGGGATGGTTGCCGGTTTGGAGGCAGCGTGTCTTTGGTGAAGCGCCTTCCGCGTCCGATTGGGGCGTCACCCCAGCGGACTCGGGTCAGAAGAATCACGAGTATCTAGCTTTATCTTTCCACTGTCATGTTGGCGGAGGCAATTCGTAGCTTCGGGACCATTAGTGGCTGCTTCTTTAGTGCTTTGGCGAGGAGGCCTTACTCTCCGATGTGGTTGAAAGCCTTTCCCATCGATGGTTTGGTGCGGCGGTCGGCGAGCGCGCTGGATAAACTTTCCGGTGTAGCGAGGATTCGCCTTGAATTGCCTTGTGAATCGGATGGTCTCGAGGTCTCGTGGGTTGGAGATGGCAACCCGCGATATCGAAGGATCATCGGCGCTTTTCGGAGTCTGAGAGTTCAAAGGCTTCGGGCGAGAACGCTGGAGCCCCAAGTGTGGGATTGGCGGTCTTGACCTACCGGCGAGATATCGCGTTACGGCGACCTCATCCTCTGGCGGGCTGTCATCTATCGGCGCCGCCTTGTCATCTTGCGCTTTGGTGAAGGCTTGATGAGTGAAGCTTCGCTGATTAGGCGGGCTTACACCGCCCGCTTCGGCGAATGAGGAACCTTCTTGTTTGGTGAAATACACCAAGTTCGCCATTTTTGGGGTCTTAGCAGCGGGCTGAGACTTCGCCACCGCGAGGGCTCGCTTGATTTAGGGAGCCCGCCAGGACCGTGGTCGATGCGTCCTGGCTTGATTTTCCTCTGTGCGAATAGTAACTTCGTACCATCGGAAATGGAGCGATCGCTTCCGGCGTGCAATGGTTTGTCGTCGTGTTGCGGCCCTCTTGGAGAGGGCAAGTGCGTTGGCGGTGAGGTGTGATCCGTCTTTGGCGAATCGTCCTCTCTTACCTTGGTAGGTGGGCTTCGTGGCAACCTAACAAGAGTTTGTTCGGCTTGCACCCTTGGCCGTTGATTCGGCCTTGGCTGGTTTGGTGGGAATGGAACCCCCTGCTGAAATTGAGGTAGAACACTTGGGCGTAGCTACTTTGGCCGCTCGACGTTGGGTTGCGCGCACAACCCTGCGATAACGTCGGGAGGTCTTACCGCCCGAAGAGGACGAAGATAAGTACTCTTCATACCTAGCTTGGTCGAACTCAATCACCAGGGACTCGACTGTTGTCTCTTCCGCGATGTCGTCGAATTGCGCCACCACCATCTCGGTTGAGGAAATGGTTTCTCCCATCAGTCATCTTCGCTTGGTGTAAAATCTCCTCTCGGATTTGTATTGTTTGTATTGTTTGCTACAAATCAAGAATAGGTCTTTACAATGTGTTTAAGGGAAGGCCCTTCTTGTTTAACGTGGGTTCGTTGGTAGTGATAGGACGCCCTCGATGCTCGAATCGAAGTTTGCTTCCTTGGACGATCCAATCGACGCCGCTGCCTGGCTTCAAAGACGCAGAGAAGCTCCAAAGACGGTTGAGTTCGGTTCTACCGAGCTTGCTTGGACGGGCTACTATGCAAGAGTTTGCCTGAGCTCGAGAGCCTCCAAATCTGAGGGTTCAGATGGAGCCTACTTCAACAATCCAAGCCTTTGCTCAGAACTGAGTTGATGGAGCAAGAGAGTAATTCTTCTGCTTGCTCTTTCTTCTCAAGATGGTTTTACAACCTTGTTGCCGACCTCTTTTCCTTGTTGCCAAGGAGGTTTATATATAGATCAAGGGGTGGTACAGGCCACCCTCTTGATTAGTGGGATGTGACCAGCGGCGGTTAAGGGGTACCATACTCCTCTCTAAGCGTGGATGTGACCTCGATGAGGTGATAAGGACCATGCCTTATCATAACTTCGGGATCTGTGAGTGGGTGAACAAGCGAAGCCTTCCGAAAGTGCTCAGCGAAGCTTGCGCGAAGTTTGCCGAAGAGGTCAACTGGCGGGCCTCTTGTGGGCGTGCTTTCGGTTTGTAAGCGGCGAGCGTCTGGCCTTGTTGAACTTGCATAGGCGAGTTCTCCCAATCGGGCGGGTTTTGACAAGCGACTGGTCCTCTCCTTGACTCGTGGGATGTGACCACTAATAGGTGAGGGGCGCCATGCCCTCTAGCTGCAGGATGTGACCGCTATAGGGGTGATGAGAGCCTTGTCTCATCATCACCCGTGACGTGGAAAGTGGGTGGGCCCACTTCTCTAAGCCGCCATTGGCACCGTTCGGTCAGGCGAGCGGGCGAGCTTAAGGGTTGTTTAAGTGCTCAGACGAGCTTGCTGAACAAGCGGGGCCAACTGGTAGGCTCCCTCAACGTGTGCGTTGGCGTTCGTTGTCTTACGGGCGTGCTGGCTCAGGCGGGAGTTGGTAGCGGCGGCGTTGAGCTCGCGGCGAGCTCATCGCATGAGACAGTCTCGTGTCGGCGAGTTCGTTAAGCTCTTGAGATCTTGCAGCGAACTCAATGAGTGAGACGACCTCGTCGGCGGCTCTTGAGATCTTGCAGGCGAACTCAATGAGTGAGACGACCTCGTGCAGGCGGCTCTTGAGCTCTGGGCGAGTTCGCTCAATAAGCTATTGAGCTTGTATAGGCGAATTCATCCCTTTGACTGGCGGGGTTTGTAATTTTTCCCGCCTACAATAATTTAATAGGTTATGCTTTCCTTAAGTGGTTTGATAGTCTATGCTTAATAAATCTAAAATAAAATGTGATAAAAAGAGAATGGTTCATATCTTATAAGTAAGATTAGCTAGTGGATTCAATTCTAGATTTCTTCATATCTCTAATTAAATCCTCCATCTTTTGCTTTATTGATTTTGTTTTCTTGATCTTGATTTTCCTTTACTCTCTCCCTCATCTCAATCTCGTTTTATTTTCTTTGCATTTATTTTCTCTCACTCTCCATCTCTCCATTCTCACTTCCATTTTGATTTATTTACACTTTGTCACCTTCACAATCTCAATCTCTCCACAACATATTCTCTTCCTCATTTCATTTATTTTGCACATAATTCACAATCCACTCTCTAATCTTTTCATGACCACTTTCACCATGTACATAAACTCCTAATTGTCACACATAATTTGAGAACCAAAACTTGAACAAACTAATCTTACAACGCCTTTCTTGTGGGATTCGACAATCTTTTATACTATAACTTGATAGGTTGTATACTTACAACTTAAGAGGTAATCATTTAGTCCCCATCAAGTTTTTTGCGCCGTTGCCAGGGAAGGTGCTTTTTAGTAAGATTTTGATTATTTTTGGTTATTTAACTTGTGTATTTTTCTTTTGGGAAGGAACTTGGAGCTTGAAGATAAAGATTTGAAGATTTGAAGATTGAAGATTTGCCTCCAACGAGGCTTTGGATTGCTTTTGCGTGGGTAACTCTTCTTTCTAGTATTATCAATTCCACCCTTTAGATAGTTCACCACATTAGAGACAATTAGAATTTAAAATAATAATAATAATTAAAAAAGATTTTACATTTGTCGACCATAATAAACTTCATTTCTTTGATTATCGATCATAATAAAAATGAAAAGATTTTTGCTTTGCATCCTTTTTAGTTGCTTTTAATTTCTAGGGTTGTATTTCATATAATAGTAGGAATTCACCAAAGTGATTTGAGCATCTTGATTTGGCACTCACTTGAGAATATTTTTAAGGGCAAAACTCATTAATCAAGATAAGGTGAGGGATTTTATCACCCTTTCCTTAGCCCAAAAATCACTAATTCCTCACTACACATACCCAAGCCTCTTAAAATTGATTAGACATTGGCCCCTAAGGATTCAAGCTCATTAAGGAACAAGAAATCCTTAAGTGAACCGGTCCAAGTTTATTTGGATTAATTGGTGTCTAAGGCAAGGTTTAGGAGTTGCGTAAGGCGCTCCGCAAGGAAAGAGGTACTTAATTGATCTTTGATCTCCCTCTAGTACTATCCTTACCTGGCTAATTACCCAAATAAACTTTGATCTTTTCATTAAGGAAATTTTTGGTTAGGAGCTGGTCTAAGTCAAGTTTAGGCTTTACCCTAGAGTTAGGGTGATTGAAAAGTGATTGCCTTGATTTGCTTTTAGTTAGTCTTTCCTTTTTTCTTTTTCTCATCATCTTCTTGACTTTTTCTCTTTTCTTTTTTCTTAAAATAAATAAATTAAAAAAAAATTTGGTGTATGCAAACTTGGGTTAGGGATAATACCAATCGTTTAATTCGTTTTGATCCATCTCTTGAACCAAACGAAATGGCCAATACCAACCCACCTGTTCTTCAAGATGTTTGTTACCCAACTAGGAATGCAATCCCTTCGTGCATTAAGCTCCCCGATGCAAATGGAACTAATTTTAAACTTCGATCGCATTTCATAAACATGCTTCCCAAATTCTTAGGAGTCGAAACCGAAGACGCATACATCTTTATCTCCGAATTTGAAGAAGTTTGCCTCATGATTAAGATGAGGGACTTATCCAGGATGCGATCAAGCTTCGATTTATTCCTTTTGCCCTTAAGGATAAAGCCAAAAAATGGTCAGATAGCTTACCCACGATTCCATCTCAACTTGGGGTGAATTTGTAAAAGTTTTTCTGAAAAAATTCTTTCCTATTCACAAAACGGTCAAGCTTAGAAACAGATTCAAAATTTTAAAATTATCCCTGAGAACCTTTTGGAAGTATTTTGACAAATTTAAGGATCTTCTTATCCAATGTCCTCACCATGGTCTTGAAAAATGGCGATTATGCTAAATCATTTATGAAGGATTGGATTATTCTTTAAAAACTTTCTTAGAGTCAATGTGTCAAGGAAATTTCATGAAGAAAAATGCTGATGAAGCTTGGGGTTTTTTAGAGAGTTTATCCGAGAAAACTTTGCAATGGGAATATTGTGATGACCGTGTTTCATCGGCTTCCCAACCCAAAACCGATGGTCTTTCCTTAGAAACGAACATAGCCTCAAGCAAAGATGGCTACAATCATGCGTAGGTTAGAAGCTTTAGAAGTCAAAGAACGAGCTCGGCTCAAATTAACCAAGTTTCTACCTCGTGATGTCATAATCACCGTCTCCATCTCATGTTTCGAAGAATGTCCTCTTTTAGGACCCGGTCACCACTAGGTCGATAAACGCGCGATTCCGCCATTCCCTGAATGATCCATTTTCCAACCTACAATCCGGGTTGGAGAAATCACCAATTTTGTATGGAACCAGAAAACTACTCCGAAAATTAAAATTTCACTCCCGCTTCAAACCAACAATTTCCTAAGGAAAACACAGTTCCTCTCAATCCTTTTCAACAACCGAACCTGTCATTTCAAAATCTGTTTCCTCATCACCAATCTGCAAATCACAATCCTCAAATTGCTGATCACGATAAATGTCTTAATGTTTTGGAAAAGGGTCTAGAAACTTTGATTAAAACCTCTACACAGACCACAAACTTGTTGACTCAAACATCAAACACATTGAATTCCTTCATGCAATCAACCGGGCAAATCCTCACTTCCAACACCCAAGCCATAGCTAGGTTAGAAACCCAACTTGGTCAACTAGCTAATGCCATAAGTGAGAGAGAGAAAGGAACATTTCCGAGTCAACCCGTGACCAACCCTAAGGACACGGGTACAAGTTCAGCCTATGAGGCTCAAGTGAATGCAATCCATTCACTCCGATCAGGTAGAGAAGTCGATAATCAGGTTAGAATGCCTCCAAGCCCAACGCATGAACCCGAACAAGTTATTTCTCCTTCTAATGAATCACCCAATTCTGATAACCAAGAGCCTGAACCCGAACCTGAGTCTAATTTTGATCGGTTTAAACCAGTTGCTCCATACCCAGATAGACTCAGGTCTAGGAATCACTCTCCTCAGGAGGAGAAGATCCTAGAAACATTCAAGCAGGTTAAGGTCAACATTCCTCTCTTAGATATAATTGAACAAATCCCGACTTATGCCAAATTTTTGAAAGATTTGTGCACTAAAAAGAGAAGAATAAATATTCCGAAAAAAGTCTTTCTTGCTGTCAATATCACTGATATAATCTCAAAGTCCATGCCTCTGAAACATAAGGATCCAGGTTGCCCTACCATCCCTTGTATCATTGCTAATAGTCACATTGATAAGGCACTTTTAGACTTAGGGGCCAGTGTTAATTTACTTCCATACTCGGTCTATCAACAACTAGGTGTAGGAGAACTCAAACCTACCAAATGCACCATACAGTTAGCTGATAGATCAGTCAAAATCCCCAAGGGTGAGATAGATAACAGATGTTTTGATTAAGGTTGGAGAGTTTATTTTCTCTGTGGATTTCATCATCCTGGAAACGCATCATGTTTCCAATCCAAAGGACAGATAATTGCCATCTTAGGAAGACCGCTCTAGCCACGCCTAATGCTCTTATCAACCGTAACCTGGTCAAATGAAGTCGCCCTTAGAATATGATCACGATATCAATATTTTCAATATAGAGAATCACCAACTAATCAACCTTTTGAAATAAATTACATTCAGGAGATAGAAAAAGAGAATGAGATAGACCTCGGTTTGAGGAAAATTTTGCCGAGGAACTGAAAAATTTTCTTGAGAATGAGGAAACTGTTGAAGAACTATTTTCGGATGAACTTAGATTTTTGAAAATAACCAACCAAAATGTCAAACCTTAAATTTTGTATTTGAGGAAATTTTAAAGAAGACTTGGTTGCACATAATTTTATTAATAACGAATCTAAGTTCAAAATGCATAACACCAATAATACCTACCTTTATTTGCTGCAAAAATCATTAAAAATCTTGAATTTTTAGAATTTGAGAACATCATTGATTCTATCATCTTAAAATTCTTTAAATTTCAGGTAGAATTTTCAGCAATAAGGTAGGATTTAATGTAGAATGTGAGCTTCTCCTGTTTCATCTTTTATTCTATATTTTTATTTTTATCTCATAATAATAAAAAGAATTTATTCTTCTCTCATGTGAGAGTTTCTTATTCTTCTTTATTAAAAAAGAAAAAATATAAAAAGAAAAAAAGAGATATATGAAAAAAAAAAAAAAGAAAAAAGAAGAGAATAAATTTTTTTACTTCATCCTCCTCATACCAAAGGTAATTGCAGATTTTTCATTGTTCTAGGTCGACCGAACAAATGTAAGTGCTTCCATTCTTATCTATTTTACTTTGTGCATTATAAAGTTTGCATTGAGGACAATGTAAAATTTAGGTGTGGAGGTGGGGATTAGTCATTTTATCTTTATCTTAGTCATTTTTTCTTCTTTTTCTTACCATTTTTATATATATATATATATATATATATATATATATATATATATATATATATATATATATATATATATATATATATATATATATATATATATATATATATATATATATATATATATATATATATATATATATATATATATATATATATAGTCACTTGCCAACTTAATAGAGTTGATTAATAATTAATCTATTTGATAGAATTTAAGTCTTCTAATCCTTAGTTAGTTCTATACTCAAGTTTATCTTTTATGATAACTCCAAGTAAACTTCTTAAGAAATGATTTTCAAAGTAGTATACTTTACTTAAGTTTTAACTTAGATTTTTAATTAAAGTAATAAAATTTTTGCATGCCTAACTTAGAGTTGAAAATAATTTTTCAAGTTGTCTTGATCCAAATATTGTTCAGAATATATATACATATACACATATATATATATTATACTAACTTAACAAAAGAAGAAAAATTTCTCTTAAAATCATTGGTGGTTCTATTTTACTAAACCTAAGTTGACTGAGTAATTAAGCCCGAGGAGTAATTCTATGCTTAATGACCTAAGCCCAATTGGGTTGGGATTCATTGGCCCAAAACTCGCTAAATGGTCACTTAGAAAGCCCGATTAAAAAGAATAAAACCACCAATAAATAAAGAGTAAAACAAAATCATACTAACCATGTTTTTATATATAGTTATATTTGTATATGTTCTTGAAGAATTAAATGGATTAAAAGACTTGAAGTTTTGTTTAAAACAAAGAGTTAGCATGTTCTTTTCAAAACTTTTAAATTAAATTTTGAGTTCAACTTGATTTTGTATAACTATAATGGAAGGATTTTCTTAAGAAAATTACATTGGAGTTATGATAAAAATATTTTCTTGAGTATTAACCAACTTCATTTGGAATGGTTGAATATATCAAATGAATTAATTATTTCATTAACTTCTTTAAATTGGCAAGTTGACTGAATTTTGTGGGTATATTCACTGCAAACCCTCACGAGACTACAACTCGTCCACTAGGGTAACCTAGGGGTTTAAAGGCTTGTTGTATGCGCTAAATACAACCGCGATTCCTGCGAAAGTGAGTTAGGTTTTCTTTTTATTTTCTTTGCTAGAGGATTAGCAAAAGTTTAGGTGTGGGGTATTTGATTATCACATTTTAATTATATTTTTATACCCTCATTACCTATTTTATATGAATAAAGATATTACTAATAATTGTTTTTATCTTATTTTGCAGGCTAATAAAGAAATAATGAATAAAAGCCCAAATGACTCAAATTCTCTGAATTTCTACTAATTTTTGAAGCCCAAATCAAGACAAACGAGGCCCAAGATACCAAAGTGATCCAAGAGAAATTCGTGAAGAAAAATAAAGAAAAATAAATTCGGTTGAAACCAACCTAATTAATCTAATGGCCAACCGATTGGCCGATCGGTTGGTTCGCAATGCATTCAATTAATGATTTCTCTTCCTTGGTGGCCAAGTTTGATCCAATGGTTCACATCAACTCCGTTAGGCTATAAATAGGGTGAAATCGAGGGTTTTGGGTGTGAAATATTTTATAAAAACTCTATTTGGAGAGGAGTGTTACTCTTAATTGAGAAGACCTTCCAAAATTATAACTTTTGTTACACAATAAATAAAATTTTTCACCCTTCAATTTATTTTCTTCTTCTTATCCAAGGACCAAAATGAGGATGAGATGAAGATCAGAGTTGTAGGTTTTCATTTTATTTCTTTGCATTTCTTTTTCATTTCTTGTTCATTTATATGCTTTGTAGTTTAGATTTACTTTCATGCAATTTACTTTCATGCCTTGTCTTTAATTTGTAGTATAGATTTATTTCCTTGCAATTAGTTAGATTGTCTTTATTTCTTTTCTTCTCATTTTCTTTTCTTTTTCTTTATTTCTTTATTTTTATTTTCCTTTTGTACTTAGTTTTCTTTCCTCCTCCCTCTCTTGATTTCTTTTTATTTTTCAAAGATGTGGAACTAACCTCTTGTGGGGATCTAGTTTTGCATGAAACTAGTCTAATTCTCTTATATTTATGAATCACTCTCTTATGCTTAAAAGATCATGTTTAGGCTAATCAACTAGAGAACTAATCGATAGAAGAAGAATTTAATAGTCTATGCTTTCTGAAGTGGTTTGATAGGTTATGCTTATGAATTCTAGGATTACTATTTTATTGTTATTCTCCTCGTGAGTATTGATTTCATTTAGGTGATAATTTGATAGGTTATGCTTTCCTTAAGTGGTTTGATAGTCTATGCTTAATAAATCTAAAATAAAATGTGATAAAAGAGAATGGTTCATATCTTATAAGTAAGATTAGCTAGTGGATTCAATTCGATTCCTTCATATCTCTAATTGAATCCTCCATCTTTTACTTTATTGATTTTGTTTTCTTGATCTTGATTTTCCTTTACTCTCTCCCTCATCTCAATCTCGCTTTATTTTCTTTGCATTTATTTTCTCTCACTCTCCATCTCTCCATTCTCACTTCCATTTTGATTTATTTACACTTTGTCACTTTCACAATCTCAATCTCTCCACAACACATTTTCTTCCTCGTTTCATTTATTTTACACATAATCCACAATCCACTCTCTAATATTTTCATGACCACTTTCACCATGTACATAAACTCCTAATTGTCACACATAATTTGAGAACCAAAACTTGAACAAACTAATCTTACAACGCCTTCCTCGTGGGATTCGACAATCTTTTGTACTATAACTTGATAGGTTGTATACTTGCAACTTAGGAGGTAATCATTTAGTCCCCATCAGAAGACCATTTGCTTGTTTGTTGGAATGTTCACCTCTCCAAACTGCTTTATCAATGTCTTCTTCGCACTTGTTACCTCACGGTTTCCCCTTAGAAAATGTGTTCTACTCGGTGAAGTAATTGTATGACTATGTTCTTCCACGAACTTGTAGACACGCCATATGCCAATGTTTTTTGTCTAATTTCAAGCGAATCAAGGCCTTACAATTTGTTCTAATTGTACCACATCGTCGAATTTCCAACGATCTGCTCTTTAACACTCCTTCTTTCGAACAAACATAACTTTTGCAAATTAACTCTCTATCCTTCCCATAATTTGTTGTGCTATTACGGATATCAAAACCTCCGGACTTTCCATAATTTCTGTAGAATTTTTTAGCGTCTTCTAAATTGCTGAAAGTCATTCCTATTTTTGGTTTTAAGTGCTCATCAACAATTGGCACAACTAAGTTATCTAACTGAGAGATTTGTTCATCAACAATATGGGAGCAACCATCTTCAATTTCCATTGGATTGATGTAAATAAGCCTTTAGAAACAAAAATACATTTATATTCAGGATTCTACAACATCAAGTTCACAAGAAAAGTAAAAAAAAAAGATCGCCAATCAAGTTCACAAGAAAGTAAAAAAGATCAAACCTGAAATCAAATTTCAGTAAAAGAAGAAAGGAGAGGTCAAGTCGGAGTCGGAGATGGTCGGCAGCGGGGCTTAATGGCGGAGGAGGAGGTCGGAGTCGGAGTTGGTCGGCGGCGGGGCTTAATGGCGGAGGTACGACTGGAGTCTGAGTCTCCGGCTTGGCTGGGGTCAATGAGAGGAGAGGAGGAGGGTTTGGGGAGAGAGAAGGGGAGGGTGGCGGTGCTTGGGGTCACGAGCGAGAGAGGGAGGAGGGTTTGGGGAGGCGCCTCTCATTAATTTTCTTTTCAAGACGCTGTCGTGCGTAAAAATTCTCAGATCCTAAGAAAACTCTCTCTCTCTATATATATATATATATATATATATATATATATATATATATATATATATATATATATATATATATATATATATATATATATATATATATATATATATATATATATATATATATATATATATATATATATATATATATATATATATATATATATATATATATATATATATATATAAAAGTTGTTTCTACAAGCTATCTATTATAAGTCCCAAGAACACTAAACTGGTCCTTGGACCGGACATAAAAATGGATCGTTCTCCGTACTTTCCAACCATGGTATATTTTCGTGGCATGCACACTCAACTCGCCCAATGTATTTTGTGAGCTGAATCAGCCCGTTTAAGTACAACCCGGCCCATATTAGCCTAAGGCGGCTCGGGTCGATGTCGCTATCAAACCGAATCGAACCGAAAACGCCATGGTTGGAGATTTATCAATGGCGCTCGATCGAGTTGATCGAGAGAGATATTTCTCTTCTCAAATTGAGAAAAAGAGATAGAATTTAAAGAAAGCAGTAGAGAGAGAGAGAGCGGGGGAGAGAGATGAGCGCAGTACTTTCTCTCTCACCTTCATCATCCCCCTCTCATTATTCTCCTTCCACACAAAGAAAAGCATCTCCTTTTAGGGTTAGGGTTTTCAAACGACCTCCATCTCGGAGAAATTTCCTCGATTTTATGATTCTAGGCCTCAATCTCGATCAGGTACGAAGCTCATATCCCGATTCAGTCTCAATTATGTCTTTAATTTTTGTGAACTGCACAATAGTATTGAATTATGTTGCGATTCAGTTTCAGCCATATCTTTGTTACTTAAATTGGGGAAAATATAGCTAACATGTCCTTAATTGATCTGTTTGGATCTAGAACAATATTGATTTACAGTGTTCTGCATTGCTGTGTTTTTCTAGTTTGTTTATACCCCATTCTCTGTTCTGCGTGAATTCGCTTGTTGATATCATAACTTATTTTTAAAGGTCAGAATGTAGAGAAACAATTGTAGAAACTAACTATAGTCTATATATAATTGTGATTGTTGAGTTAGATGAGTGACAAATTATTGATCTTCAACGCTGTGTTTATTTACTGGAATTAATTTAGAGTAAAGGTTAACTGTTACCAAGGAGATAAAAAATTATGAGTTAGTGCACATGAGTTCAAAAGGTATGTCATGTTCTGGAATAATTATGCACAAAAACATGGTCTGCGTGCGTCCTTTTTTGTAAAATAGCTCAGGAGGTACTGAAAACCCGGAGAGCAGCGCCACAAGTCTTGGATGAGACATAAGGTTTCGCTTTTGCCTCTTCTAAAATGCAAAACTTCTGTGCCCTAATTCTCTTGACCAAACAAAGCCTAAGATATAGGATAAGGAAAGAGCAGAGTTTGTAATAAGTTAAAGAGGTTGCTCACATGGATTTATATGGAGAACTGGTTTAGATAATTCAGGCATGAATGAAGGGAAGTGAAGTGTCGCAATTAGGAGGAGTTAGGAGTGGGTCTAAATCAATTGGCAGTATGATGACACCAAATATACAAGAAAACTTGAAAAGTAAAAGTGAAAACTATTAATACAAAGCATGAAAGTTTGGAGCTTTCATGAAATAAACTCAGCTTTATTGGATAGAAATTTGGTATGAAAGTATTATCATTGTGCAGCTGTGCTAGACATTGCATTTGCATTGGAAAATCAAACAACCTTTCAAAATGAAAAGACCAGCAAAATGATCCTCTCAATCCTCTCGGTGGTAGACCAAAGAGAGTCACTCTTTGGAAAGTAGCTTATTATGGATCACCATATGTACCATATATTCACGGTTGGTTTGTGAACCTTGAAGAAATATGGTTAATTGAATGCATATTGAGTCAAAGAATGCACAAGCTTTTTCACATACGCATCCTTATGAATATGCCTGTTAGCATGTTTATCTTTTGTCCCTGAATCTGTAATTTGCATGTGCATCCTCAACTTTTAATTTATAACCATGTACAGGTGCTGCAACATTTTTCTCAAGAATTAAGTTTCCAGTAAATATTATTCCCCCTTGCTATACCAAAATCATGGTCGCACCACTACTGACCCTGAGAACTTGGATAGAGACCTCACAGTTGCTTCTGATGAACTTGAAAGTGCTCATATATGTATATGCATACACATAGAGATGCTTGCATTTTTTACCTTCAAACAACACATGGGAGTAGTTGGATCTAACCTGAGTTATTCATCAACAATCTTATTACGAGAAGACATGTGATGTATCCATATCCAGTTTCTACCAAGAAGAGATGTGATGTATCCATATCCAGTTTCTACTTTCTACATCTTTCTTTCATGGTTGAATTTTTACCGAATATCTTTGAGCGAATATGGTGCCCATAGGTAATGATTTGAATTTCCTTATGCAGAAGCCTCTTACAATCTATGGCTCCTAGAGTTCACATTGAGGCTTTTTTCAAGTCCATATCACAATTTTGCAGCTATGAAAGCTTTATAATCCCTCCAGAAGGCGTTTGTATGTATAATGTAAACCTCCTGAGTCCCAAGAAGGGATGAGAGGTCCAGATCGGTCCAGATCTGAAATAAGATGGGAATGTGGGTATTGTAGCATGATAACTTAGTACAAGCTGCACGCTGAATTTCAGCTTCCTTTGGCAGGGGAAGAATTCCTGCATTGTGTGACCATGAAGCGATAACATTTAAAAAAAAAAATAGCAAACCATTACTTTTTGTTTCCTTCTTAAATAGGTTCCAAATACGTCCAGTTGTCTTTGGTGGTTCAGCAATCAAACCTGAACTAATTACACAGTGTGAAAAGTTAGAAGCATTATTTATTGGATATTGAGCTCGGAAAAGCTAATAAATCTGTATGCTTGTGATCATTTGCAACTTCTACCAGAAGGTTAGAAGCCACTTCACCTCAGTAACCAATGTTCACTTGTTCAGGCTGACTTAATGTCAATAAATAAATAATCAAACTACTTTGCACCAGGAGAGAAATATTCCCTTCCTATGCGAGGCTCACATGACAGTTATCTATCTAGTAAATAAAATCAGGAGAATACTCTTCATCTAGTGGCAGCTTCTTGCAAATTTCCATTTGTTTTTTAACCCAAATTTCCACTACCTTGAATTGAATATCATCATTTGCAATTAATAATAGTGGATGAATACTTTTGTTTTCCTTCTTTGCTACTTATGTTCTTTAATTCACTTACTGCACATTCTGTGTAGGAGTTTGCAAGGCCAGTCAAGCTGTTGACTTGTTTCCCCCTGTTTGCCCAGAAATTGTGGTTCGAGATGCGCGTCTGGAGGACTGTTGGGAAGTAGCAGACACTCACTGCAGCTCTTTCTTTCCAGAGTATACTTTTCCAGTAGATTTAGTTCTTAGAATTGACCGATTTGTGGCTCTGCTCTCTGGGTTTTCAGTACCTCCTGGTTGCATGAGGGCATGTCTTGTTGCTGTGACTGGAACCTCAGTGAATGATAATCTATATGTTGGAAGTGACGACATCAAAGTTGGTGGGTTTGAAGGAAAATTCAGCTTTAATAAGGGGTCTGTGGCAGGAATTCTGACAATAGATACAGTAGCAGATTTCCTTCCTAGGAAAGGGCCATTTCGGCAAAGAAGGTAAGTCAGGCATTCCTAGATAAGTATAAGTCATTCCATACTGAGATTTTATATGATTTGAAACTTTACGTACCACAGTAGTTGCATGAAAATGCTTCAGCTACAATCCAGTTCTGAGATATAACTTTCTTATTCACATTGATAAGACTAGATATTCTCAAATATGACTTGCATGTTAGGTGATAGAATACAGGTCTTACTCTTTGATTTGACTCTAGGCCAATCTATTTGGCTGCATATATGTTAGGTGGTTTTCATGTGAATGCATCTTTGGTAGTCTGGGATCTGTTTATGAGCCCAAACTTGAAAGAGTGTTCCAATGGCTGTCAAGCATCTGAGCAGCTCAGATTGCTTTGAATGAAGAATTTTCATCATAGATCTTTATGCATCAATCATAAAAGCATATATTTTACCTCATGCTTGTAGACACTTTTGTGTTGGCAAACAAAAGAGTTGATGGATACTATTAGTGACTTATTAGTGTTTTCCTCACTTTTTCACTGAGGATGCACTAATTAGCAATAAAATATGTGGGACTGGTTTCTGTCAAGAAATGGATTTAATGGCACACATAGATTAAATTAAATATTGAAAAACAATCTTTATTCTTGGAATCCCCAACCCACCCACACACACACACACACACACCTAACTCCTTCACTTTGTAATGGTCGGACTGACAATTGCATTGAAGGTGCCCAGTAATGTCTCCCCACTTTTTGTTTTTGGGTGTCCTCAACCCATTTGTCAGCCTGACCCTTAAGTCATGGGCAGGTTATTTTGATGTTTAATAGAAGTACCATTTCTGCTTCAGAAGACAAATTACAATATAGAGTAGAGTATTTATCTAGCATATAACATGCTGGAATAGTCGCCTTAGAATCACTTGGTGGTGTATTCTTTACTAAAGAATCTTTAGGTTGATGCAATGATTGGTCTTTTTGTCTAAAATCCCACAAATAAGTAGTTGTTATAGATATCATATGAGCAAATTGACATTGCTCCTCCATAGGCTTCTGTAACAACTCTTTCCTCTGGTGTGCATGTAAAGTTTTTGCTGCATGCCTTCAAGAGTCACATATTAAGGCTCAAACGGCATTACTGGTACATCTATTGTTCTGTGAGGCTAGACATCTTTTTAATGAATGTGGTGATCGGGCATGGTATCAACCCCATGTTCTTGGTGCTGTCACCAGTTTATTGTCAGATACATAGCATGCTTAATGTTGGAGTCGTGCTTCCTTTTCTTTTTCTGTGCATATAGGCTTCAGTGACCAGGGCTCCTCCATAGACTTCTGTAACAACTCTTTTTTCATCTGGTGTGCATGTAAAATTTTTGCTGCATGCCTTCAAGAGCCACATATTAAGGCTCAAACGGCATATTTAAATTACTGGTACATGTACTGTTCTATGAGGCTAGACGTCTTTTAATGAATGTGGTGACCGGGCATGGTATCAACCCTATGTTCTTGGTGTTGTCACCAGTTTACTGTCAGATACATAGCATGCTTAATGTTGGAGTCATGCTCCCTTTTCTTTTTCTGTCTATATAGGCTTCAGCGACCGGGGGTGTAGTATTTGGGGCCAGGTTGGTTTTATATCCAGCATTTTCCTGTCCTGCATCTTCTCATTGCAAGATTCCGAGAACAAGTCTCCAATTAAAACACAGACAGGGCATGATCATGAGTCATAAACATGCCAATTCCTTGAGTAGGAATCTAGGATGCATTTTCAGTTAGGGTTAGTCAAGTAGAACTCAAAATTAGAACTGGGATAATTTGTGGGACAAATTTTTATAGTGTTAGTCAATTGGAATTAGACTTAGGATAAAATTATCTGATGTTAGTCAACTAGAACTGGATAAAAAGTAGAACTGGGATAATGGTAAAAATTTATCCCGCTTTTATCAAATTTATATAGAAAAGAGAGTTCTAGCCTCTCAAATTGTCCTAAGTTTTAAACTAGAATTAGATGGTAAAAACTAGAACTTTCTTATTATTTAATTTTTATTTTTCATATTTCATTTCTCCATCATTTTCCAACCACACCATAAGATTAGATCATCTTTTCTTACCCTTCTATTTAATGCTATTTTTCATTTTTATTAAATATTAGAATTGTATAATTAATTTAAAATTTAAAATTACAAAATTCATGCTTTGTTAAAATTAATTAAAATTGAGATATGACTAATGATGTCCAAAGAAATCGAAAACTAAAGAGAAAAAAGGAAAAACTTTGTTTTTAATTTGTATTACAATAATAATTCCAAAAAATCAAAAGTTACAAATTATTATAATAATAATATCTTATAGTCTATCCAATAGTTCTTCAAGATTAATTAACACTAAAGTAAATAATAATTATTATTATTAGTAAGTTTTAAAATATATAAATAGCAGTCTTATCATCAAAATGCATGACTTATATGCTTATTGATTATTGAAAATTATCCTTAATTATACTAACAATTGTCCCACTCAAATATCCCATTTTAAAAATTACTCCCAATTATCCCACTAAAATATCCCACTTCAAAAATTATCCTGTACTAAAAATTGTTCCACTTCCATAAAAAATGTTCCAGTTAACTAACACCCCCTTAGGGTGTTTCGTATTGTGTGTTTTGTGTGTGTGTGTATCCCGTAAACCATGGGTATGCAAAACTACCCCCCAAATCTCAGTATTTGGAAAACTTCCCTTCAAATCATCAACTTCAGAAAAAAAACCCTCGGATCAATAGATCGTGAACTTATTGGATATGGTGAGTAAAAAAAAAAATCCTTTCAATTAATAGCATAAGACACAATATTTTATATGCTAAAATTGAATCTTCAAACAATTTAATGACCTTAAAATCGCTTGGCATACTGTATATTTAATGACAGTTCATGACTTCCTTTCAAAAGCAGACACATGCATTATATCAATTTTCTCTTATGTGCATATGACTCCTTGAAAGTTAGTAAATTACATAGAAAGATTGTTAAGACAGAAATGCTCTATTCCTTTTTTCAGTAAAAGTCCTTAAAACTTCATTAGACCTGTAATAAGAACATGTTCTCTCGGACTAGTTTTTTATTACTGTCAAACAGGAGAATTGGGTATAAACTGAAAGCTAATATTGTTTGGCTGATTGCATTTATTGATGCAAGGTCCAGGGCTTTGATTGAAAAGTAACTGAAAATAGGTGAGCCAATTTCAGATACACCCCCTGTAGTTCTATAGTTGCAGATGGACCCCATGACTGATTTTTTTTTCTTTTACTGTTAGGATGTTTGTTTGTCAAAAAACAATTTTCTCTTTATCTGAGGGTAAAAGAATAAGAAAAAAAGAATTCACTCAAGGGGTCTATTTGCAACAATAGAACTACAGGGGGTCTGTCCGCAATTAACTCCTTTTTTATGAAAGGCTAAGATTTTAAAGAATTTGTTAGCTTTACATTTATTGCAGAGTTTTTTCTTTAACATGAATCCATCTGCAATATGAAGCTTCCTATTCATATATCAATCTACAACAACAACAACAAAGCTTTTGTCCCAAAATTTTCGGGTCTAGTACATAAATCCTATTCTTTCATTCAGTTCTCTGAAGGTCTCTGAAGGGTTATCTCCTACATTCCTTGACTTCATATATCAATCAATGAATGTGGAAGATGTATAAAGTAATAACACAATATAAAGAACAAAACTGCAAATATGTCCACAACATGCCTTTGTGAACAGAGGTCATGATAGTTTCTAACCACCATAAAGAGTTCATGGTAGTTTTGAACTGCCAAAAATTCATGGTGGTTTTGTGAAATTTACCCTTTTTGTAACATGAATCCATCTACAATATGAAATCTTCTTATTCATATATCAATCCACAACAGCAGCAACAACAACAACAGCAAAGCCTGTTTCCCAAATTTTGGGGTCGGCTATATTTTTCCTATTCTTCCATTCTCCGTCGGTTAAGAATCATATCTTCTTAAATTTGAAATATCTGCAGAACTGGAATAGCATACATATCAAACGTCGCAGTTCGAGAGACAGACAGAAGAAAGGGAATCGCCAAGATGCTGATCGCCAAGGCAGAGGCAAAAGCTCGCAGCTGGGGCTGTCGTTCTGTTGCATTGCACTGTGACATAAAAAACATCGCTGCCGTAGGACTGTACAAAGGCCAGGGATTCAAGATCATCAAAGTTCCAAAGCAAGCAAAATGGCCTCAGCCTAAGACTGCTCCTGAAATGCAGTTTGATTTCATGATGAAGCTATTGTCATCAAGTTGAACCACCCACTTTAGTATAAACTACTACTACAGAGATGGATGCTCTGAACTGTGTATATTGTTTATGTATAGAAAGTAGGATGTATTTGAGATGAAATGTAAACAAAAGTGATTTATTTGGGTAGATGTAGTTGTTTGTATAGGGCAATGCTTTATGGTTAATGCCGATGGCTGAAAGGGAAATAACGTTGTGAATACGTATTAAGTCTTTGCGTGATGATTGTTTCCCCTAATTATGCCCTATGAAGCTTATAAGTTTGGCTTACATGCAGATTGCGGGTATAAAGTTATATCCATGTATTGAATAATTGAGCTTTGGACGTATGCTCCTTCAAACGGCTTTCAAGCCTTTCTTGTCATGGACTGGAAAGGAAAGGAGTTGCAACTACTGTTGACATGAACAATATAAGTGCAGCCTAAGGGTGTGTTTGACATCTTAGAAACTAACCAAGTTTAGTTTTGATCCGGTTTCACATAGGCTTGATTTGGCTAAACTAGTTTCTATGTGTACTAGTTTTGAGGTGAACCAAGTTTGGCTAACTTTTAAAGAAAGCTAGTGTAGAACTATTTCTTTTTTGGTAAACACATAATAATATGCAAGATAGTAACTTTGATAGTTTACTTATTTTTCCTTCTTTCTTTTCTTGATTTTTGGGCCAGAGTTATCCGTTCTTTCATACCAAGGTATTGGCTTAACTTCACATTATAATGTAAATGGGCCAAAGGAGAACTGATTTAGTTCAAGTTTGTTGGTTGTCAAACTAAGGCTAAATACTTTGGCCAAATTTATTCCACTTAAAACTCATTTTATTCATTTGCCAAACAGACTCTAAGGGTGTGTTTGGCAACCTTGTAAAATTAGGCCATGACTGAACCTGATGCAATTTTAAGTAGTTTCTTGTTTGGCAAATGAAAGGTGTTGATGTCAGTTATCAAACGGGGAATTAAGTAGGGATTTATTCATTACAGACCAAGGCACCTACTGCTATAAGGTGATGCCTTTCGGTCTTAAGAATGCAGGGGTCACTTTTCAGAGGCTAGTCAACAAGATATTCAAACACCAGATTGGCCACAATGTGGAGGCATACGCCTAGGGCGAAGTTGATCTGATGTTTAGTTAACATGGGACACATGTCGGCTCCTGGGGGAGAATTAACAGGTAACCATTTCTGTGGTACAACAAGAGGGCTAGAGCTGACCCAATTTTCTGTAGCCCAAAATTAGCTACTAAATTAGTTTTCTTTTGGACCGGGAGTGCTGGTCCAAAAGAAAACTGGTTTAGCACAAAACTGGGCCCAGTTTTATGTAGTTTGCCAAACACACCCTAAGCGTAATAAGGGGGTGTTTGCTAATTCTAAAGTGAATTGAAAATGTGTAAAGTTACTTTTTTTCCAAATGATTTTCACATTTATGTCAGTATGCAAATAAAATACAGTGTTTGTTTGAAAAATAAAATTATTTTTGAAAGTGCATTGTGAGGATGATGTAGCAAAATAGGATTAATTATAATAGTTAAAATCATTTAATTAAATTTGGCTATAATTTTTGTCACTTTCATGTGACTTCACCACTTTTTTAGGAGAAGTCAAAATTGTATTAAATCATTTATGATAATTTTCTTGCATTTCACTTTCATAACCGCTTGCATGTAAATAAATGTCTAAATTGTTAAAAGAAAGTCACTTTCTCACTTTCATATTTTACTCGCATGCAAACAAACACCCCTTAAGCACATTGAACCTTGGACCAAGTCTAGGTTCGAATATTATGTCTGAATCATGGAACGATAAATAACGTTTTGCACGATAGTTTAGAGGACTAAAGAGCCATACTAGAGTTTTTTTGGTGATCTCATCCTGTTTGGAAAAATCTAAGTCAAAATAGGTTTAGTTTTTTTTAGGCTAGAAACGCCTTCCAAAGTGGTTAGATTTTAATCAATTTCTTTTCCGGATCAAAACAAAATTAGTTTATCTTAAAATTAGACTAGGATCGACTAGGATTGATGCTGACTGAGTATTGAAAAGTTTATCAAACTGACCTTATTAATGAAATAGTGTAGAAAGTATAGATGACTGAACCCTCTAAGATCGGTCATATTTCCACCTCATTGTTGGTATTTGCCTGTAGAACGCAAAGAGGATATCCAAACTTGAAAAATCCCAAAAAAATAAAATAAAATAAAAATTAAAAATTAAAACTATCAAATTATATGTGCAAATATTATAAAAATTGCAACGACAATTCTTGAAACAGAAACCCAAGTTAAAGGAGTACAGATTTTCTCAGAACGCTCCGCACCGTGCGGGCATTCTAAGCCGTTCATTTACGGAAATGCAGGTCAGGAGCACTTCCGTAAATGAACGAGGGAGTGGTTGGCTATTAGAACCCCGCACCGCACGGCGCGGGGTTCTAATAGGAGCTGTACTCAAGTTAAAGTGACGTTAGTAAAATTTGCACGCATGACGCTGAGTCCCCGGTCAAAGACAGGTGAGAGTTTGCGTTCTTCTAGACCGGCGGAACATCTGCTGGTGCTGACTCGTTCTCACGTGCGAGAGCTCCACCAGCCGCACGTGCCGGGATGTGTGCCCCTCGTGTCACTGACTCTCACGTCCTTGTCTTTTGCTCTGCCAGCTGCTTAGCTCATTAATTATTCAATTTGTTTATTTATTTTGTTACAATATAATAATAATTATAGTACGTGCAACAAACTTAAATAATACGTCTTGTTTGTTTTAGTAGCTTCTAATATTCCAAATGCTTCTGTCCTCGCTTGGTCAGAGAATTCTTCTATTGTCAGCATTTCAAAACTTCTATAAAGTTAACACTCTGATATTATAATAATTTGATAAAATTTTTTCATGATTCTGAAACTGCAATGGGGGTGCCCCCCACGGATAAACCATCTTTTAAATAATGTTAGTTTACATAACCATCTATAATTTTTAATTTATACATAAATCATCTTTAAAAGATTTTTTTTATTGCAACCAGTCACTTGAACTCACTTTGATATCAAATTTTTCAATTTACTAATAATTATTTGTGAAATACCAATTATATTAAGAGAGATGATTCTTAGTGGAGATTAGATGTGATCAATTATCGAAAAAATTTAACTAAAAAGTGAGCATGAGCCGTTGATTGCAACAAAAATTGTTTAATTGTGATTTATGTATAAATTGAAAACTAAAATAGTTTTTACAAAATGGCCAAAGATGGTTTCTAGAAAAAAAATCCATTTTTAAAGACAGATAGAATAATATGTCTTAATAAATTGAACAATTTCTTCATGAGTTAGGACCTGAATTTTTATGCGAGATATTTTCTTTTTAAATCTTCCATTCTTAATATATGTCTTTGGTAGGAACTTGGATGATATCAATGACATCTTATTACGATATTAAGGATGTTATCACAACAATCATAATTACATATTTTAACAAACTCTTGCACATTGTTGCCCATAAAATTTCTTGAGCAAACAAGATCATTAAATATAAGTTTAGCTCAATCCAGCCAAATACGGTTCAAGCAACACCGCTTAGTTCTCCTAAAGCTCAATTATTCAATTAGTTACCAATGAAAATGATCACAAATTCAAAACACATTTCAATCAGAAAATAATGAGAGAAATAGCCCTCTGCATTATTATAAAAATCATTATTTGAAGTAAAATTGAACATAATATGCAACAACACCCTCAGATAAGAAAACAACCTGACATCTTACTGAAATAAAATGCCATCGAAAACACAAATTACATAGTAAAGAGCTGATATTGATATATAGAAAGTTTTTCAAAGTTCAGTTAGCATTCTTTGATAAGCAAAAATGTAGCACATGAGCTATCATACTCTAAAAACACAATTTAAATAACAATCTGAACAATAAATGAGTGCGGCAATATACGATATAAAAGATAATGGTTTTTATTGAACACACACCACAAAAAAGATAGAAAACAAAAGAAGAGTAACACATATTACATTTGATGGGATAATCATGGTCTAGTTCCAAAATCCTTTCTTTAGGGGCAATTGAAATGATAGATCAAAGTTCTCTAGAAGCTTAGCACAAATACATAACAAAGGAAATAAAGGAAAATAGAACATAACTATTTGCAATACTTAGTGTCGCCTAGTAAGATTGAACGATATATCCTCCGACGATGTTGTCACTGCTTGAATCCATAAGCACCGTCAGCCTAGTAAGAGTGAACAATATGTCCTCCGACGATGTTGTCACTGCTTGAATCCATAAGCACCGTCAGCCTCCGTGCTGTTTTCATAAACTCGCTGCATCGAAAGAATGTAGAAAAGAATTCGTGAAATAATGTGTTGATATGGACAATGATATGTCCAAAAAAGGAAAATTATTAAAATGTCGTGAAGGGCTAGGTTACTATTTGATAGTATCCAAGATGTGGATACTCTGATCCAAATTTAAAATTTAGATTCAAGCAACTTATGTTGTCAAATCAACATTTTAGAACTTTTATAAAATCGAATGAAGTTTTATCCCTTGTTACGTGATTAAAATTGTTGAAATTGTTGAAATTTTGTTTCTCGTCATGCGTATTACATCACATACCACGCATGGATTTTCAAATTGAAAATCCAGATTTCAAATTCATATACTATAGTATCCACATCTTCGATATTATTTTTAGCAACCTAGCTCAGCTCAAGTGACATTACCGATTAAATAGAAGCTCGTGGAACTGTTTAAAATTTCCAGAAGACTAATAAAGCAGCAAAAAGGATTATTTATTCATAAACAGAAGACCAAATGCTAAGGCACATTCCAAATAGGCAAATAGTAGTTCACCTTAAAAAAAGCCAAAACCTGATGAAACTCAAAGAACCGTGATATACTAAATATGCGATAAATTTCTGAGAGAAATTTACATAAGAAAGGGATATGTCATTCTACCCCACCACATACATTATCACTATACAATACTTCATATGGAATATACTATAATGTATTGGTTTCAGAAAATTCTAATAAAAAACAAGTAAATTCTGCATATAAAAAAGGCCACAATTCTCACCTGAATGGTTTGTCTCCCGTATGTTTGACAGCACCAAATGCATCACAATAAACCACATGGCTCATCATCTCAGATTTCTCAATGCCAAACATACCACCCAATTTCTCATAAAGCTCCTCATAAGAACCAAGACTAGAGAGATCAAGGGTTCGGCCAACATCCTCTGATTCCATGAAAACTTTGCAATGTTTGTAGCATGGAAAATCTTCACAAGACGAGTTTGCTACCTTTTCATGATTCTCATCAGATGAACTGATCAAAGAGTTGCTTAGAGAGATTTGTTCTTCAGTGAGTATGGGCTGCCCAAATAGCACAAATTGAGGGGCTTTTTTGTCAAAAGGTTTCTTCGAGGTCTGAGGAGGGGTACCAATAGTGAGCAAGCAGGAGACATTGTTATGATTTGGGGGTTTGTTCATGAAGAGGCTCGTGGAGATTCTTGAGGGTGGAGTTGGGTGAAAATTAGATGGAAATAGAGCGGGATGAAGTTTGTTAAGATGGAGATTTGGTAGGGAAATAGTACCAAATTGAGAATGCCTGGCTCCCTGTATGCCTGCAGGTCTACTGCTGGGCCCGAGGAGGTGGTTTTCCGAGTAAATGGTTGGAGTTGGATATTGACTTTCAAGGGGGAAGTCGGGATGATGAGGAAGTCGTAGTTTCTTCCTCGGTGGTGAGAAGGGGGTTAAGTGGATGGATGGAATGTTGGACACTAGTTCTACGAGCCATGGGCTAACCCGTTTCACGTTCTGTAACAAATCTGGTTCATCCCAAGTCACCTGAAATATTGAAAAATAAAAATGAAATGTTAAACGAATGGCATACTAACTACCAATAAATAGCTTGTGCAGGTCAAAACTTTGAAGTTTTGGTATAGTTGAATGGACCCTTAACATGGTACCAAAGCAACCCCAGACATGAATTCAAAGCGAATTTTAAAAAATATACAAGGTGGTTGAAAAATAATTCAGGCCTCAGCTCATGAAAGGGCCCTCAAGCTGCGAGGCATGTAGAGTAAAATGATAAACCTCACAACCCCCAGTAAGAAACTTGGAATTTTCCTGAATCGTGACCATTGCTCATGTGACCTCTAATCTACTGTTATTGCTCATGTGACCTCTAATCTTCTGTTATAATGAAAGGTTGGTGATTGGACATAAACTGGGAGAAGCTAGAATCTCCTTAGGGAATATGCTATTAATTCATTACGACAAGACAATAAATTGAATGAACTGTGACAGCTTCTACTCGAGTAGCTTATATTTTTATGGCCATTTTTATTGTTCTCTTAGCCACCAAAAAAAAAAAAAAAGGTAAATGTAGTTAAAGCTGTTGACAGGTTGAAAGAAGTCATCCATTATGCTTTTCCAATGGTCAGAAAATAACAAACAGAACCACTATTATCATAGACTAGAATAAGGTATGTCAAATATAATTCATTAGTTAACTATGGCATTGGCAACATTACAATACACTTCCAACATTGTTCAAAAAGTTTCACTTATATCATTTGCAGATTGAATTCACTTAGATTTACATCATCCATCTACATTTACATGGTTACCTATGACATAGTAAGTGGAGAAGTTACCTTAAATATAAAATAAATAAACAAGAGATTCACTTTTGTTTAATTAGCAGTCACAAGTGTATTTGTGTCATAATCTTGGATGATATTTGGACGACCCTCAATGAAGAATGTTGAGACTCATAGTTACTATAATGAAGTTTCAGATATCCCCTGAAAAATCTTCCTTGTTTCACATCACCTTATTTCTATTTTGACATAACCCTTTAAAAATTATGTCAAGATCCCTGTTGAATATTCTAACTAATGCTAACTGAATAATTTATTTTCACCATTTTGCCCTACATAAGCTTTTTAATTGACACTATGTAGAGGGAAAAGGGTTCTCTTTCAAACATAGTCAAGGACATGTGAAGTATTTTAACTCTTAACTATCACATTTAAAAGAAACCACCAAATTCAATGCCAAATTGCTAACTGACTTCAGAATTTTCATTAACATGAATATCACATCCTGGCATCACTGAAGAAAGTAAAACTTAGATACGTTCCCTAAAGAGCTCAAGTAATAGAATCAAACCGACGTTTTAGAATAACGTCGTTTTGGATTCTTCTTGTTGTCAATTGAATCTTATATGATCTGGCCATCTACTTCTTTATTTCACACAAGATATATTTTTTCAAATCAGTTCAGCTAAACTGCGCATTTCAAGGTTCTCAATTATTTACGTTCACAAGAACGACATAGATGCTTAGAAGCTGATCAAAAACCTATATTGATGTCGCAGCATTAAACAGAAAGTAAATTATATAGCCTAACTAAAGCAAAGGGAAAATGAGACATCAAAAATTCAGACTTTATGCACTCAAAAGGAAAACAATTGGTACCTCAAGTAGCCTCCACGGTGAATTAGGCCAACGGAGGGGATCAGCAACTTGCACCGAAGATATCGTACCCATGAACCAGCTTATCCTCGACGAATCCTCTGTTTCAAAAGGCATTTTAAACCTCATACCCGGGCACCACCGTATCCTCATCGCTGCTCTCACTGCTGAAGCTTTCACACAGAACTCCGGTGTGCTAGCCCGCGGATAGTAAACTACCTCAAAAGCCTGTCCACTTGCTGCCAAAGTTGCTGCCTCAATAACAGACTCAGCCTTCACTCTCCCTCTCCCTCTGATATTAGCGAACCCTCCACAATTGATACCATTGTTGCTGTTCCCTCTCATTAGCTTGCTCTCTTCTTCCCTTAAAAACATCGAAAACCCCCCATAAGGGGGAGGGTTCCACCCTGAAATGGAGTTAGGACCATTGCCCATTTCTCTCTTAGCTCTTCGGATTCCAACACATAGCTCTCCGTTCTCGGTTCTCAAGAAAACAATTGAATCCCCGGCCACGAGCTTTTTCTGATTGACGAAAGTACTCCAACCGGTTGTAAGCAAATGACGGCGAGGGGTACCCCTATAAATGTGCCTAAACTTCCAAACTTCACCGTGCACATCCTTAGCAAGAACAGTTTGTACAGGAGGGTCAGCTGAGTAGTCCAAACGAGGGAAAATGGTCTCAGCACAATAACGAGGCACGGAGAAACCCCCACCGTTGTTAGCATCAGATTGAGTCAGTGTCTTGGCAAAAGATGCAGGTTTCTCTTGTAAGTCTGGACCGTTGCCATTGAGGCTCAATTGATCATCGGTTTCACTATAATCGGACTCATTATCCCGAACCGGGATTAGGTGTATCTTGGAAAAAACCTCATCGGTTTCGCGGTCAGCCAAGAATTTCACAGAAGCTACACGACAATGAACAAGTGCAGGGATTCGAGCATTACCAAAATCTACATTAGTGACGGCATGTTCAGCTTGGCCTTGAGGGAAATAGTAAATCTTAGAGTTAACAGGTGGCATTTGAACCATACCACCAGCACAAACGTGCCAAAGCTGAGAGTCCAAGCATTTCTCAGAGTCCTTCAGCAGTTCTTTGGTGGAATCCCCAAACATGATTATATCGACAAGCACTACTGACTTTGACCCGACAAATATCACAAATTCAATGAAAAGATCCAATAGTTTTTGCAGGCAATTAGATCACTGGAAAGTGCAATCACAATAGAGAAATGAAACCTGAACTTAATTGAATAGGAATTAGAAGATGAAAAAAAATTTATCCTGATTTGATAAAAGGTAGGATTTCTTACCTTGTTTCTAGCTGAATAGTTGCTAACTTAGAAGGAAAACCAGAAATCTCCCTTTTGATTTGGAGAAATACAGGAAAATCCACATGACTTGAAGCTTCTGTACTCCTTCCTTGATCAAAATCCTAAAATCCCAAATCTCATTCCTCCATTGATATTGATAAACCAAATTCCAGCTTCTGAAACCCTAATTCTCCCAAAATTTAGAAACCCACCTCATATCCTCCAGAAATAAAGCAACTAACAATCCAACACAAGTCCATTTGTTGAAATTGAACAAATAATCTTTTTCTCACCAAAAATTTCTCATAAATCACCAGAAATATCACAGCTTTCCCCGTGAAAAATTTCCACAAAGCACCACTCTCATTTTTATGGCAAAATAAACACAAGTCTGGCTTCAGATACAACAGATAATGATGCTAAAATAAGAAATTTATACCAAAATCAAATCTTTCTGCTAGCTTCCAACTCCTTCACCCTGTAATCAAAACATCAGACAAAAAGTTGGGATTTTACAGCATAAATCAGTTTGAGAATCAAAATGAAAAGATACCCAGAAAGGGAAAACAGAAATTAAACTGAATTTAGTGAGGATATACCTTTCAGTCTTAATCCCTTATCCATTTTTTCCCCTCTTCAGATCCCTCTCCTCTCTCTCTCTCTCTCAAGACGGCAGAAATCCCACAGTGAGAATTAAATACAGAGTGCAAACAAAATACCAACTTTGAAATGAGAATTCTTGTTTTAATTTGTTGGCTGTTGCTGCTTCTAAAAACTGTGCACTGATGTTAGTGTGTGTGTGCGTCTTCAATTGAACAGATCAGCTGCTCTGCACAAAACAGGGAACAGCCTTTTATTTAGAGAGCACATGGTAGACATGTTTTTAATGTGGAAGTGGGACCAAGAGAGCACAAAATCCGGGCTGTTACTTGGATTCGATATTGTGTAAGTAATTAGCCTCTTAATTAGGCTTAGGCTGTTTGGTTAGTCCAAAATTTGTGGAAAATGACCGAAAAAGAAAGAAAATGGAGAAAAGTACATCTTGTTGTAAATTTTTCATAAAATTTTTATTTTCTTTATTTGATTCATACCTCAAACCAAGAAAAATGACGATGTGATAACTTCTTATTGGTTGATGTGACCCACATTTTAGAACACTCATTTCATAAGTTTTGTTGAGGAAATTAGAAAAAAACTTGTTTGATTGTTTACTCACCTCCTTTCTTTTTCTTTGACTTTCAGGAAAACAACCAAACAGGCCAGAGTGAGAATGGTTGAGCTTTAATTATCAAAGAGAGGGATTGTTCTAAGAATTTGCATGCATATGGATTTTCTTTAAGAGCAATCAAAATGTGGTGATTCGTCTAGGAGAAAGAAAGCAATCAAAATGTTTTGTTCATTTTGATTGGTACTTGTCATCTAATCTAATTAGTATATTGTTTGAATGGTTTGTTTTCATAATTTAAGTTAGATATGTAGAACTCATCTCTAATAGTTATTCCATGGTTAGAACTCAAAAATCTAATCAAGCTATATTGACTTCTCGTTTAGTGCCCCTAAATACTAAATCAGTCCTTAAAAGTTAAAACCCTAGCACTCTGGAAATGTGAGGTTGACTTGGATATCATTTGAACACACCTTTCTTATTTTCTTAATATGGGACTAAATGTATCCTACCCATTCATGACAAATACTAACAAAGAAAAGGAAGTTCAGCAGAAAGAAATTGTAAGTTTTAATGAAGCACACACCAAATTTTTTTTTTTTTCAAGAAAGACAATATCTAACTTCGCGCGATAGTTATTGTTGATGCACGGATGCGTAACGGCAGGATTCAGGACTGGTTCTGAAGAGATTAGGGTCCCTTGACCTCCTTTGATGACTGATCCCCCGATAGACTGTTGAGCCTCCTGCAAAACTGCAACACGTTAGAGGACCGGAGTTAGGTTCTCCATGATTCCTCCGACGATCAAGTTAGTCATGACTTGAAGGGGATCAATGAATTGATATAGTTCTCTCTAAGTGTATAAAAATTACGTACATTTGGTCAGTAGACAATGTGCCTATTTATAACAGATTCAGGAGGGTAGGTTTGTAATTTTGGCCGAGTCTAAGCAGACAGCTTAGGCAGCAAATACTTTACATGTGTCGGTTGTGGGTGGCATGAGTCACCCTTGTAATTAATGTGACGGTGACAGAGGGTCCCAGGTGTTGTCGTGGTCCGATGAGTCATTAGGACTTTCGGCGGGGTGTAATGATGACTCCGACCGTGCATTTAATGTGATGGTGACTGGTTGTCGGTGAGAGGTTCGAGAATGACCGCCTTTCATCTCACTCTGGCAAGAAGGGACGCCTCCTGGCGAGAAGGGACGACTCAGCCTGGCGAGAAGGGACGACTCAGCCTGGCGAGAAGGGACGACTCGGTCTAGCGAGAAGGAATGACTCCTTTCGACTCGGCCTGGCAAGAAGGGACGCCTCCTGACGAGAAGGGACGACTCGGCCTAGCGAGAAGGAATGACTCCTTTCGACTCGGCCTGGCAAGAAGGGACGCCTCCTAGCGAGAAGGGATGCCTTTCGTCTCGGCCTGGTGAGAAGGGACTAGTGAGAAGGGACTAGTGAGAAGGGACTAGTGAGAAGGGACTAGTGAGAAGGGACTAGTGAGAAGGGACTAGTGAGAAGGGACGACTCCTTTCGACTCGGCTTGGCGAGAAGGGACGCCTTTCATCTCGGCTTGGCGAGAAGGGACGATTCCTTTGACTCGGCCTGGCGAAAAGGGACGCCTCCTGGAGAGAAGGGACACCTTTGCATATCTGTCTGGGTCGAGTTGGGGTGTAGTCTGCTTGAGACACGTGTTGGCCAGTTGAATGTTGATTAACACTTGCTTAGTTCTATGACACAACACTGGCCCCTTTCGCTCTAATTCTGATGGCCGAGTCCCAGTGAAATTGAACTTTGTGCCTTGACAGTGGCAACTTCTAATTTCAAGGTCCAAAGACGGGGGATCGGCCACTTCCTTAAAGAGAGATGAAGATGCCCCACAGTGGGTACCAAACTGTTGATGTCAGTTATCAAACAGGGGATTAAGTATGAATTTTTAAGTATATTAGGGTTCCTCAATCTTATTTAGATAGTTGGTCCTCGAGCAGAGAATCCAGTCCTGCACATGAACAGCACGTGAGAGGATCGGAGTTGGGATCTCCGGTGGTTCCTCTGACGATCAAGTCAGTAATAAACTTGAGTGGAGAAGAAATATGACTGTGAGGTGTTTATTTGCAAAAGATTGCTTACTATATGCAGTAGACAGCATCTCTTCTTTATAGCAGATCATTGGGGTAATTGTGTAACTTTGACCGAGTCCAAGCAGGCGGCTCAGTCGGCAGATACTTTACAGGTGTCAGCTGCAGAGGGGATGAGTCACCTATGCGTTTAATGTGATGGGGACGAGGGATGCATGGTGCTGACGAGGTCCGATGAGCCATAAAAACTTTCGGGGCTGGAGCAATGATGGCTATGATCATGCATTCAATGTGATGGTGATCGACTGTCGGTGGGGGATTCGAGGACAAACCGACTTGCGACTCGGCTCTATGAGAGGGTCGACAAATGACGCATTTGGTCTCGGTCTTGCGAGCGGGCCAATAAATGACGCCTTTTTATTTGGCCATATTGGATTCGAAAGTTCTCAACCCAGCCTCGTAGGGTGAAGAGGAGTATGGTTGACTCAAATAGTGTGTTTTGAGTAAGGATGCTTTTCGACTCGGCCCCTCTTAGGAGGGGTCGAGTGTCGATGCTGCTCAAGTTGTCCGGCCTAGGGCGAAGCTATGAGACACATGTCGGTTCCTGAGGGAGGATTAACACTTAGTCATTTCTGTAATATAACAGTTATCTAGTAAATTAATCAAAACATACAACCTTGTTTTATTCATATATGAAAATGTTATGGTCCATTTAGTTATGCATTGACAAAATAGAGAGTCCGTGGATTATAAAGATTTTGATTCCTTACAGCTAGCTTTTATCTTGAGGCTTCTTTGGTTTATTTCCACCAAATAATATCAGATTCAACATCATCTTTTCTGTTGCAAACAAGTGACATGAAATGACATCGACATTGCATTGTTAGTCTAGAACTAGTCTAGTACTGAGGTAAGACGTCAAGATTGTTGTGTCTAATCGAGACTGGATTGGTATAAAATCAACCCGCATGGACGATGATATTACACGAACATAGTAGTGTCCTAGGAACCATTTAATTGCATGTTGACTTAATGGAGATCCTTAGATTTTCTGTCCGTGTTTTCTTACATCTTTTAACAATAATATTCATTTATTTTGTTTAAAGTTTCATTAGATAAGATCAAATTAATAATATCACTAAATCTTCTTTCATCAAAGATCACAATCCAACCTCGAATCTGAGACTTCACAAGCTCAGTGGCCTAAGAGATCTTCTAATGACGCTCAAATCTAATTACTATAACTAATGAAATGCTTAACAATTTGATCAAAGCTTGGGCTTTGCAGAAAAACGCTCCGTTTGAACCGGAACCGGCCATTTTTTTTATTTTCTTTTTTTGCTTCATTCCGATAATTTTGCCGGGCGACTCAAGCAAATTTGCTTCAACTCTACGACTTGAGATTCACTTTATTTACGGTATTGCCACGATGGTAGGAACATAGATTTGATTCCTATGTTTGATAACTGATACCATCTTCCATGGATGGTACTTGAGAATTTTGTTCATCAAAACTTATAATTTTTGAAAAATACTTGTACTTGCAGATACGATTATAAATATTATTTTCATTATTATTGTAGTATTTTACAGCCTCGATTTAAGGTCGAGCCTTTTTCTTTTGGGCAAAATTGACTTGCAATCAACGGTTACAAGTCATATTTAGCGGGGAAATTTTTTTAACAACTGAAATTGCAAAAGAAAAAAAAGTTATTGCGACTGTATTTTACAAAGATATAAATGTATTCTATTATTTATCTCCGGCAATGAAACGATATAAGGCACTTCAAGTTAGAATAACATTTATTAGATTGAAATTTGTATAAAGGAACTTCCCAATTAAAAAAATTTTCAAGAAAAATTTTCAATATAAGTAAGAATAACATCCCAAGCTACATAAAGTAAAAAGAAGCAATTTTGGCTCACGGGATGACATTGACATGCTTTTTAAGTCAAACAACTTTAATAGTGCACTATCGTGGTTTAATAAAGGCCTGAAAAATCAATTGGTTGCTTACCAATTAATTCACGTTAGGGTGCATGTCTTCTTCCTTGATAGGAATAATGTAATTACTCATCCGTGTATCCATGACATCTTGTTTTTTTCTCTTTTTTCTTAAGTATAGCTTATTATACAAAAAATTTGAATTATGTTCCAAAAGTGACACATCATTATGCTACGATGATAACGATTATTACCGCTTCTCGTGAAGGATGATTTTTCAGATCTCTATTGTCAAACTTTAGATACGAGAAGCAGATCGATGACAAAAATATTTTCTTTCAGATATCCATAATATACCGTCACTTGCCAACATATTCCTACACATATACATAAAAAATACAAAAAACTAGACATCAAAGGACCAAACTAAAATGGAATTTTCCAAAATTTCAATTTACAAAAGAACAAGAAAATTACATAGAGAAGGTGGAAGTCACCTCCATATCACTAACAAAAAAAGCTACAAAATCCACCAAGTAGTTAGCTAGCTTGAACAAGCGTGCGTCTGATCCCATCTCAACGTCATAATCCTCTCTATTAAAGGATTTCGGTTGCAGTGTCCCTATTCCAGGAACTATTCCTCTTGCTGTCGACTGGACTGTTTGACGACAAGTTAACTCCCTCAAGGCAATAAGGACGGTATAGGAATAAGACTAGGAATAAATTTGGACTCCTCATAAATTTGGCTTCTCAATTTTGCCACGACATTTGAGGAGACGAGAATGCTACGGCTAGGGTCAGGGATAATGGGGTTATGGGATTGTTTATTCCGGTCTAGATCAAAGCGGGTGTCTTGGGTTCAATTAATGTCCCCCGTGAGAAAAAGGGTTGGTTGGCTACGGCCTGTTTGGTTCATTTCGTAAAATAACATTAATAGGAAAGGGATGCTAAAATAGTCTCTCCAATGGTTTCCATGTATTTCTATAAAAACAACTTTTTTTTTTTTGTGGGTTTTGTTTCAGGCTAGAAATATGGTGGAAACAGCTTTGTTTCCTATTCTTTAGTTCGGTTCAGAAGGTAAAAATGGGAATGGAATTAGTTGGATAAAAGGTGTGGGGATTTTTAAATGGGGAAAAAAGAACAAATGTCAGATTTCTATCATATGTCCACCCAAAACAAGGGACATTGGGTTTCTAGAAAGCACATCATTCTATAAACAAGGTGTGCAACAAATTGAGGGTGTGTTTGGCAATGAAGTTAAAATTGGTAGGGTGAGCATAAAGCAATTTTAAAAAGCAATTTTGGCTCACGGGATGACATTGACATGCTTTTAAGTCAAACAACTTTAATAGTGCACTATCGTGGTTTAATAAAGGCCTGAAAAATCAATTGGTTGCTTACCAATTAATTCACGTTAGGGTGCATGTCTTCTTCCTTGATAGGAATAATGTAATTACTCATCCGTGTATCCATGACATCTTGTTTTTCTCTTTTTCTTAAGTATAGCTTATTATACAAAAATTTTTGAATTATGTCCCAAAAGTGACTCATCATTATGCTACGATGATAACGATTATTACCGCTTCTCGTGAAGGATGATTTTTCAGATCTCTATTGTCAACCTTTAGATACGAGAAGCAGATCGATGACAAAATATTTTCTTTCAGATATCCATAATATACTGTCACTTGCCAACATATTCCTACACATATACATAAAAATACAAAAAATTAGACATCAAAGGACCAAACTAAAATGGAAATTTCCAAAATTTCAATTTACAAAAGAACAAGAAAATTACATAGAGAAGGTGGAAGTCACCTCCATCTCACTAACAAAAAAAGCTACAAAATCCACCAAGTAGCTAGCTAGCTTGAACAAGCGTGCGTCTGATCCCATCTCAACGTCATAATCCTCTCTATTAAAGGATTTCGGTTGCAGTGTCCCTATTCCAGGAACTATTCCTCTTGCTGTCGACTGGACTGTTTGACGACAAGTTAACTCCCTCAAGGCAATAAGGACGGTATAGGAATAAGACTAGGAATAAATTTGGACTCCTCATAAATTTGGCTTCTCAATTTTGCCACGACATTTGAGGAGACGAGAATGCTACGGCTAGGGTCAGGGATAATGGGGTTATGGGATTGTTTATTCCGGGTCTAGATCAAAGCGGGTGTCTTGGGTTCAATTAATGTCCCCCGTGAGAAAAAGGGTTGGTTGGCTACGGCCTGTTTGGTTCATTTCGTAAAATAACATTAATAGGAAAGGGATGCTAAAATAGTCTCTCCAATGGTTTCCATGTATTTCTATAAAAACAACTTTTTTTTTTTTGTGGGTTTTGTTTCAGGCTAGAAATATGGTGGAAACAGCTTTGTTTCCTATTCTTTAGTTCGGTTCAGAAGGTAAAAATGGGAATGGAATTAGTTGGATAAAAGGTGTGGGGATTTTTAAATGGGGAAAAAAGAACAAATGTCAGATTTCTATCATATGTCCACCCAAAACAAGGGACATTGGGTTTCTAGAAAGCACATCATTCTATAAACAAGGTGTGCAACAAATTGAGGGTGTGTTTGGCAATGAAGTTAAAATTGGTAGGGTGAACCCTGGCTAATTTTAACTTGAATTTTGTTTGTAATTTAAAAGTGAAATTTCTAACTTCATTTTTGTATCTGAAATAGTGTCACTAGCTGGTTTCTTTGAATGAGAGTGCAGTCAGCCAGCAGGTTTAGTCTGCTTTAGTGAGGCCTGGTCGCGTTCTCATATAAACTGACCCAGAGTTTTAAGGAAATTTGGCATATGTTTTAATTACTCTTTCACCACTGTCAAAGGGCTTCCACTAGTGTTCTATTAAAAAAAAAAAAAGGCTGCGTTTTGCAATTGCCTGTTAACCAAGATAGTGGAACAAAACTGATTCAGGACTTAGAATCCTATCCCGCTTAGTTCAGAACTGACCCGGTTAATAAAAAGTACTAAATTTTAAATAAAAAAATCTGTCTGATCATCCAACTGTTCAAGGACATAAAATTTATACTGAACCAGGTTAATCCTCTATGATTTATCTCAATAAACAGAAGTCACTTCCACACTCTGTAAAAACGACTTTTAGAATTAACATGTTACAATGCAAATGCTACTTCTAAAAAATCAAGGACAACAGCCGTCGCAATTAATCACTTGGAAATAAAGGAATCATCCATCTATGTTCTTGCTCTAGTGGCACATAGCCATGTGAGTAGACAACTTGCACATTTGACCACATGCAACCAAAATGCCCCTCTGCTCTCATGGCTTTATGCGCAAATTCTCTCAAGGACCACCTCAATTAACTTTTTTCCTCATTAAATTTGTACCTCATAAAATAATAAATATTAGAGCCATAGATGGGGGAAGACATATGTACAGTGCATGGAGAGTGCAATCGGTATCGCAGCGACGTGAAACCAAAGCATGTCGGTGTCGGTATCGGAGTCGTTATCCCTCATAATTAATTGCTGTCCTATCTTTCTGTCTTTCAATTATTACTTGACAATGGAAAAGGAGAACATGGGCCTACTCAAGGTGGTTGCTAATCATTTATAGTGCTCTCCTTCATGTCTTTCAACGGTGGCAAACAGTCGTTTGGGTACAACCAATCAACCACCAAGAGATTTTTTTTTCCCTATTTTTTTTGCATGTAACTGTAATTGCAATATAATTGACAGTTGTATGCAACTGTAGTTGTTGTAAATGTTGTTATATACTTGCATTGTGATTGCTTGGTTCGATTTTAAAATTATGTAACTTATAGCTGTGATTTCAGTAGTGTGTTTGGATTTATGGTTAACATTTTTTAAATTTGAGAAGAAAATATGCTGCAGCCGCTGATGCAAGTTAAGGTCTTCAAGCTAATCACTTCAGTTGCAGCTGCGCTTTACATTTAAATTTGTGTAAGTCGTAAGGTGCAATTGCAAATTACCTGCAACACTTGCAACTCAACTATTTGTTGCAATGAAATTAATGGTTATAATTGATTCAAAATGCTCTAGTTACATGTATTGCACTGGCAATCACTCCAATGTATGCACAAACCAACCCCTGGGGTAAAAATGGTTTACCTTGCAAGTTTTGCATTGGGTGATTTTGGGATTAATTAATTAAGCCCAATAACTCTAGCTTTCTATGATTGCATCAGATACTATGGTATTTGCTATATTATATCATGTACTGTTAAGAAACGTCCATATCTTATAAAGAGGATAAAGTTAGTCTTTGAAACACTAATGGCATCAAAATCTTGTCAACGAACTAGAGAACATGTGCCTTTTGAGTAATAGGAAGCAGTATACATTGATTTTGAGATTTTGTTATTATAATATATATAAAAGTAGTCATATGCCTATTCATTCTGTCTAAGAAACATTAAAAGCTAAAGTAATTAACTAATTGTTACCTCTAATTTCATCACACCACTCACACATATATGAGAGGAATATCCTATGAGTGAAAAGATGAATTGTCACTTTTGATGCCTAGACCTTTTCTCTTCAGCCTAATAATCAAGTAGTGAAAAATTTCACATATAGTGAAAATACTATATCGTTTGTCATTTGTTTACACAGAATCTTTATAGGACAAGAATTTAGTTTATATTTTAAGTAAAGCATGAAATGCAATATCACCTTATTTAATAAAAAGAAAGCAAATTAAGAAACATTATAGAGTTCTAAGTTCTTCCAAATATATTTTTTCTTCTTTGAGGAAGACATTTCAGCTAAACATGGCATAAACAAAAAGAGAATAACAATAAAAAGAAAGATCAGATTTTAAAAAGAACAAACAAGTACATATAAAATTATTGCTACTTTTCAAGAATGTTAGTAACTATTTCATATTTCAAACTTTATGAGCCTTTTTGACTAATTCTGCAAATGTCACCTCCAACTAAAAATTATTGAACCCCATTTAAGAAAATACTAAATTAGTAATTACCTTAGACAAAGAAACAAGCTGCAATTATTTCAGAGCCATTCTTAATTCAAAAGCTATGAGATCATCGCCCACTAAACTAAATTAACTAATAGTTGCCGAGACCCCACGCTTGTGCCGCAAGCGTGGGGTGGATCAAGCATTGAGATGACTAAACAACTGCATCAAACTTTAATTTATGTCAGATCGCAACCTCAAACTTTGGTGTATTGCTCATAAATTAGGGACACAAACAATGGATAAAGATTATATTTTAATATCAAGTGAACTTAGGGAGTGAGGTGGCTCATGTGGTCAGTCCGGATCCATTGTAGTGGTTCTGCTGTCGGATCTTAGACGTGTAGAAGTAATTTTGAATACTAATTTTTAAAGTTTATGGAGGTTTTCTGTAAAAATCACAACAATCAAGTGAATTTATGAACTGAAATAATGATGTACAGCTTTAGTCGTAGAGAGATCTTATGACAGTATATGAGGGTGTCGCTTGACAAGGGGTTAATGGGGAATGGTTAAGGGAAATGACTAACTTAGTTAATTCTTTACGAGAGGTTAAAAATAATTTTATTTTATTTGTATTTGATAGTCAACATGAAGGGTTAAGTTTTTTGTGTTTGGCAAATAGAGAATGATTAAGAAAGTTAGTTGCTACAATATCCTAAAGCACATACATTTTTAAAGTTTCATTTCTTATCTCAGCCCCATTTGGCAAGGGGTTAAGAGAACGGCTTTTAACCTATTCTTAACCATCTAAACGGGTTAACTTGATCAAAGTGTTAACAAACCCTTTACAAGGGTAAACTTAGTTAACCCCTCATTTAGAGGGGTTAACAAAATTTGCCGAAAGAGGGGGATTAAGAGTTGAAAAAAGAAATAAAAATTTAAAAAGTAATAAACTTTAGGATATATATGACAACTAACCTTTTTTATTTGCCAAACACAAAAAACTTAACCCTTCATCTTAACTATCAAATCCAAATGGAATTAAATTATTTTTAACCTCTCATGAGGGGTTAACTAAGTTAGTTCTTCTTCTTAACCCTTCTCCCTTAACCCATTGCCAAACAACACCAGAGGGAGTAACTCTTAACATTCCTCTTTCGGTGGATTTGTTAACCTCTCTAAATAAGAGGTTCATTAACTTTAACCCTTCTAAATGGTTTGTAAGCCATTTGACCAAATTAATCCGTTTGGATGGCCAAGGAGGGGTTAAATCCCCTTAACTCTTCTTAACCCCTTGTAGGGTCGAAAAAATGTTTATTTGATTGAATGAATGTTTTACAATCAAATTCTCTCGATTACAGAGGAAGAGGAGGTTGACTTGACTCCTCTTTTGTATGGGTTCTTGGTGGCGATAGGATGCTTCCCTCGATGCTCACGTCGAGATTGCTTCCCGTTGACGATCAGACCAAAGCTGCGGATGATCTAGAGGTTCTTTGAAGAGCTTGATCTCTCTTGTGTGCAAGTGTTTGATTTTCCAAGAGTTCTCTCTAAAAGCATTGACCCTTTCTTTGTTGGGCTTCCAACTATTTATATGGGCTTGAGGGGTGTAGCTGACCCCTATTGTCACTTTCATATGGGGGTTAATGAGCCTTCCCATCGTGCCAGAGCCAGTCCAACGCCAGGCCTGCGTCCTGACAATGGCCTCGTGTTTGCTACGGTGAGCGGCGCCGCTACAGTGATTGTCGGTGCTACTGATGCCGTGCTCTTTGCGTAGCGGCGACGGCGAGCCTCGTCGGACCAATGATGCGGGCGAGCCGTTTGAGCGTCGAGGTTCATCGCTATAGCGAACCTCGGTTGAGCGTCGAGGTTCGCTGCTATAAGCGAACCTCGGTTGGATGTCGAGGCTTCGGCTGGCGTTGGCGAACCTCGGTTGAGTGTTGAGGCGGGTATCGAGACTCAGCGCTATAGCGAACCTCGGTTGAATGTCGAGGTTCACTGCTATAGGCGAACCTCGGTTGAGCGTCGAGGTTCAGCGCTATAAGCGAACCTCGGTTGAGCGTCGAGGTTCAGCGCTATAGCGAACCTCGGTTAAATGTCGAGCCTCGGCGCTTGGCGAGCCTCGTCACGAATGTCGAGCCTCGGCTTGGCGAGCCTCGTCACGAATGTCGAGCCTGTTGCTTGGCGAGCCTCGTCGAATGTCGAGCCTCGGCGCTGGCGAGCCTCGGTGAATGTCGAGCCTCGGCTTGGCGAGCCTCGTGCGAATGTCGAGCCTCGGCGCTTGGCGAGCCTCGTCGAATGTCGAGCCTGTTGCTTGGCGAGCCTCGTGCGAATGTCGAGCCTCGGCTTGGCGAGCCTCGTGCGAATGTCGAGCCTGTTGCTTGGCGAGCCTCGCTGAATGTCGAGCCTCGCTGCTTGGCGAGCCTCGTCGAATGTCGAGCCTGTTGCTTGGCGAGCCTCGTCGAATGTCGAGCCTGTTGCTTGGCGAGCCTCGTCGAATGTCGAGCCTGTTGCTTGGCGAGCCTCGTCGAATGTCGAGCCTGTTGCTTGGCGAGCCTCGTCGAATGTCGAGCCTCGGCGCTGGCGAGCCTCGTCGAATGTCGAGCCTGTTGCTTGGCGAGCCTCGGTGAATGTCGAGCCTGTTGCTTGGCGAGCCTCGTCGAATGTCGAGCCTGTTGCTTGGCGAGCCTCGGTGAATGT
Organism: Asparagus setaceus; assembly: GCA_012295165.1. NCBI lineage: Eukaryota > Viridiplantae > Streptophyta > Magnoliopsida > Asparagales > Asparagaceae > Asparagus > Asparagus setaceus. The sequence goes on along the minus strand of CM022703.1, from coordinate 59,410,446 downwards.
CGAGCCTCGGCTTGGCGAGCCTCGGTGAATGTCGAGCCTCGGCGCTGGCGAGCCTCGTCGAATGTCGAGCCTCGGCGCTTGGCGAGCCTCGCTGAATGTCGAGCCTGTTGCTTGGCGAGCCTCGCTGAATGTCGAGCCTGTTGCTTGGCGAGCCTCGTCGAATGTCGAGCCTCGGCGCTTGGCGAGCCTCGCTGAATGTCGAGCCTGTTGCTTGGCGAGCCTCGTGCGAATGTCGAGCCTCGGCTTGGCGAGCCTCGCTGAATGTCGAGCCTCGGCGCTTGGCGAGCCTCGTCGGACCAATGATGCGGCGGGCGAGGAACCTTCTAACGAACACGGTAGATTTGAATTCTTCACTGCGACTAATGATCGCCTTACGGGATTTTTAGCAAACCCCGACTATCAGCAGTTTGATGTGCCTTTACCGATTACCGTTTGAATCGGGCTAGCATGTAGATTACCTAAGTCCGTTCTACATGTAACGTTGTGCTAAGAGTTAACTTTCTTAGTGCTACGATGTTGAATCACGTAGACTTTGTCTTTCTCACGGGAATAGACTACGGACCGCGTGTGTTAGGCGTAGACTAATCTCGAATAAGGGGTCGAGATAAAGTCCCTATGTCGAGAGACATAGATTCATTTGTTGTTTAATAGCGGCTACGTGGATTGGTGGCGTGTAGACTTTGTCTTCTCTGGGGCAAAGAGCGAACCACTGTTTGTCTTCTCTTAGGGCAAAGGCGAACCCGAATAATGGTACATCGCATGGTAGGCCATTATCGAGGAAATGATCGAATCGTTCGATGACATAAAAGTATAACGATCGCAATCAAAAGCAATCAAGTTGTTGATGGCGTGAAAGTATAACAACGGTGATTACGAACAAAATCATTTAGGGAATGATTACGTGGAGGTATTTGAGTCATTGATGACATGGGAGTATAGCGACTATGGTGAAATAGAGGCACATCGCATGGTAGGCCACTATTTGGAAATGATCGAATCGTTCATGACATAAAAGTATAACGATCGCAATCAAAAGCAATCAAGTTGTTGATGGCGTGAAAGTATAACAACGGTGATTACGAACAAAATCATTTAGGAAATGATTAAGGTGGGAGTGGTCCGTCATCTGTTTGAGAGGATTGACGGAGGAAATCTTGAGGGAACTATCAGAGGTGATTGTTAACATGATAGCTTTGGGGTCCCGCCATCCTATTGATGAGGATTGGCGAGAGGATTTGGAGGAAATTAGTTATCAGAGGTGATTGTTAACATGACAACTCAGTGGGAGTTTGAAAGAAGACTATGGGTAGTACTTTTTCAGAAACTTACCATTAATAGGCATCATGATCTGTCGCCTTCTTGATTGGTCGGCGGTATGCTCCATTCGAGTAAAGCGATTCCCTCTGAATGGCCCTTCCCATTTTGGTTCGAACTTCCCCTTCTTTTGGAGTTCAAAATCATTGGGCGTCGGACGGCGAGAACAAGATCGCCTTCCTTGAAAATACGACACGGACTTTCTTGTCAAATGCTTTAGAAATCGGATGCGGTAAAGCTTCGATATCTTTGTTGAGCTGTAATCGCTTTTCATCCGGCATTTCAAGTTCCTCAAGGCGTCGTGATGATTTTCCTCGGTTGTCATTCGGTGGATAGCGCCATTGAGCGGCGGATTTGAATCTCTATCGGTAAAATGGCTTCACAACCATAAACCGAGAATATGGGGTGGTACAATGGAATGCGGCAGTTATGCGGTAAGCCCATTGCCCGGCTTGTCGTTCAATCCTTTTGTTGAAGAGACCATCTTAGTAAGGATTTTGATGATCGTCTTATTAAAAGCTTGGTGTCCATTCGCGGCGGGGTAGTAAAATGTTGATGCAAAATTCGGATCGAAATTTATCGCGAATCGCGTGAAGGCATGGCCGACAAATTGCGGACCATTATCGTGGGCGATCGCCTACGCCATACCGGTATATGACATGATGTTTAACAAATTTGATCACATCGCTTGTCTTGACCAATCTCAGCGGGGCGGCTTCAGCCCACTTTGAAAATACTCGATTATCGCCAATATGAAGCGATGTTCTTTTGAAGAAGGTGGAGAAATTGGACCGACGATGTCCATTCCCCACGTTTCAAATGGCGGGCGTGGCGGTAGGATGCAGGTGTTCGGAGGTTGGTGAAGGTAATTAGCATGTATTTGTACGCATGGCATCGTTTAGCGTAACCACGGCATCCCCTACCATTGTCGGCCAATAATAGCAGAGTCATAATCGGTCCCATAACTGGGTCGGTAGTGCGCTCCACAAACACCGTCGTGAGCTTCTTTCAAGACTTGCTCTGCTTCCTTAGTTGACAAACATCGAGCGGTAACCCATCATATGACCTTCTATATAAGGTGCATGGCGGGAATCATAGTAAAACCTTGATGCTCGTCGGCGAATCGACTCCCTTTCTTTTATGTCTTGGGCAATATCCCATGCAAGACATAGTCGATGATCGGGAACCGCCAGATCTCGTGCTTCAAGTGACTTAGGCTCGTCTTCAAGCTGCGAATCGTAATGCATATTTTGGCGAAATAGTTCTTGACTAGTCACACTAACTTCTTGAGTAGCATTCTCGAGGCGGGGCTAAGCGTAGGCTGCAAGAGAGCATGGTATCTGCATAAGTGTTCATAAGCGGGGCACATGATCAATGTAAAAGCTTTCAAAGGAGTCGGCTAAAGTTATGGCTGCTGCATGATGAGGATAAGGTCCTCGTGCGACTTAGTATTCTCCTCTCGGTTGCTTCGACTAGTTGTGAATCCCCAAATGCTTCAAGGTGCTTCCGCCTAAATGTTTGGCTATGTCGAGACCAATCAACAACGCATTATATTACGCTCGTTATTGGTGCATGGTTACGATAGCGACCGCGGCGTGGTACCACGTGGTTTTGTGGAGATATCAATACTACCCCACTCGGCTACAGCGGGGCCATCGGGGGTCGCTCGAGGCTCCGTCAAAGAACAACTGCCATACCTGTTCCTTGGAGACCAGATTAGCTTCATAAGGTTCATCAGGCATGTCTTGATACAATTCGATTTTCCCTTTCAATGGATGATTAGCCATAAGATCACCTGCAGCTTGACCCTTCGCCATATACGGGGTTTAAAGTGAATGTCGTGCTGAGATAACAACAATGCCCATCTAGCCATTCGACCATTCAGCGTGCGGTGGGTCATGAATACGGGATAGGGTCAATTTTGGAGATGGCGTGTATGGTGCGTCCCACTAGATAGTGTCGCATCTTTTGGATGGCGAAGACCAAAGCCAAACATTCCTTACGAATGGGAGGGTATCGATACTCGGCCCGCCGGTGTCTCTTGAGGTAATAGATCGCTGTTAGTGGCCATTGTCATCGTCTGTGCTAAGAGACACGCTAGCATATACGTAGCGGATGTAAATCGAAAGGGCTTTCGATTTAGGTGCAACTAACAGGGGGATTAGAAAGATATGTTTTGATCTCTTGAATGCCTTAGGCAATCTTAGTCCCAAATGAGCGATACACCTTTCTTCATGAGCTTGAGAATGGTTGACATTTTCAGATAAATTGGAAATGAATCTGCGAATGTAAGCCAAGCGCCCTTGGAGACCGAAGCTCTCGAGGCTTCTAGGAGGTGGAAGTTCTTGGATAGCTTTGACTTTATCCGGTTAGAAGTATCGCAGTCGCATGTGACCACGAACCCTAGGAATTTGCCACTAGACATCCCGGAAAGACTTAGTTGGGTTCATCTTGGTGATGTGCGCATTATCTCAAATCTTGTCCTCAAGTCGTGTAAATGATCACTTTTGTGGCGACTCTTGACCACTAAATCGTCTACGTAGCATTCTCTGTCTTAGTAAATGTTTTGGAAGATAGTGGTCATAACTGCTTGGTATGTTGCCCTGCGTTTTCAAGCGAAAGGCATAAGCGTATAACGGTATATTCGGCGGTGTGGCTTCGATGTGCTTTTCATCATCGGGGTGCATTTTGATTTGATTGTACCACGAAAAGCCATCCATAAAGACATCCTTTCAAACCCACCGCGTGTTATCGGCGATAATATCCGTGATTGGTAAAGGAAAATCATCTTCGGACATCTTTGAATTTAAGTCTCGATAGTCGACGCACGGTAGGATCACGTCGCTTTCTTCAAGCGGTACTATATTGGCTACCCGGTCGGGTGTTGAACCTCGAATGAAACTGCTTTGATCGGCTTCTCGATTTCTTTCTCAATGGCCTTCATGACACGAGGGAAAATGCGTCGTTCTTTGTTGTTTAACGGGCTTAGTGCACGGTTTGATATTAAGGCAATGCATAGCCACTTGAGGGTCTAAGCGGGCATATCTTCATAACTCCAGCGAACATCGATATATTCCGTACCAAGGCGATAAGGCTTTCCTTTTCTTCATTTGTCAAACTATCGCTTATGAATATGGGCTTGGATTAGCTTCATCCCCATATCAACTTCGGACTATTTTGTCATCGGTGGGCGGTTCTCGTTGTTCAAAGCGATATTCCCCTTGCATCGGCTGTTGACTTAGCGGATCTTGAATAATGACGGTGATCGTCCTCTTGAATCTCAAGTTGATCATTTGCGATCATATTGGCCATCGGGGATCGAAATTCATGTCTGTCACGACCGAATCGGTGATTCGGTGAGTGCTCACGAATGGCTCTCGGTCTCGACATGCCATGAATGCGATGGTGATTCATACCCCAACCCTTTACGAGTTTTATGATAGTAATCATCGGTGGCCTTAGGGACATAGGCGGATCGATCGGTGCCGATGCCTTTCGAAGTTTAGTCCTTCTTTGCGAAGGAAGTCATACCCCATTTTCTTCATCAAATTTAGTGCGTTGGCGAGAAATATGAAATGGGGTTCCTCTTCCTCCGCTTTGGAACGCTTCGAGCTTGCTTTGCCGGTGACGACCTTGCCAAGGATAATGTCTTCGATCACTATCCGGCGGGTACCACAAAACCGCTTGTGAAGAGTCATTATGCCTTTGGGTCATCATGAGCGGCGGCCGAATTGGCATGTGAAATGCGGGTTGACGCCTGGCAGTGGCGAAATTTACGACATTAAGTCGATTATGACTTTCAACACCGGTCGCGTAAGCTAAATCATAATCTTCATTGAAAATGGCGATATCGTCATCGGGATCATTGGTCGATTACAAAGGGTTTTACATCATTGAACACAACTCCTTGTTAGGACTCTCGTCGGCTTCATTCATTGTCATAGTCCTCGATCGTGGTTCACCGGTTTGGCCTTCCCAAGGTAGTGGGCGAATCGGTGAAATAATTCTCCACCCCTTGAGCGGTTGCCTTTCGCGACCAATGTTTTAACCACCCTTCTTCGTCGTACTTCATGCATTGATGCAGCGTAGATGGGGACGATCAAGTTTTCGTGGATCGAGGGTCGACCAAGAGCAAATTGTAAGATGTGTCCGTCGATGACATAGCAAGTGACATCGTCTTCAAGTCTCCTATCGGCATCGAGTTTGATTTTGCCCAAGGGGCGAGGTGGCGGCATTGAAGCCGTAGATGGTAGTCGGTTGTGCCAAACTTGATGCGGTATCCCAAGATGTTGTATGATTCTCAATGGGATGATACTCAATGCGGATCTGGATCAACTTGAGCTCGGTTGATTCGGACGAGCCAATGTAACGGTAAAGTATAATGGTCTATCATGCCGGGTTCTTCACTTGCATGTCCTCAGGAGAAGGTGATGCAAGGTATTGGCCCTGAAGACTTGGTGACATTGAGCAAACTACGTTGAGCTTTACGGGAAATGGCGAGGCAGCCGTTATCATGGCGCTTCGCAAGGCTTCTCGGTAGATTGAGAGAGGCAAGAGCTCGAATAGCGTGATCCTCGCCGGGATGTTGGAGAGTTGGGCTAAAACATCAAAGCTGGAAAGGGGCCGAGGTCTCAGCGTGTCCTTCCTAAAGCTCTGTTGTAGCGGTTTCCCTTGTTTTGGGCTCAATGGCCGGCACCCTTGATGGTACATCAGTCTTGCCTCGGGATACTCCCTTGAGAACTCTTTCCCACCTCGGGTAGCAGCGGTACCGAGTGTGCGGCAGGATGATTGCTCCTTTTCCGGCTAGCGAGGTGGCATTACAAGTCCTCCCTTTAGGCTTTGAAGAGGTCCATTGTTCATCGATAACAAGTCGGGTGTACCCACATAATTTAAGCCCTTGAAGTAGTATAAGGACCATACCTTGTGCTTCCGTGCTTTGGAGATCGAAGTTCACAACTTTGGCCTCTGCTTGAGGATCGGCTTTACCCCACCTTGCACTTGGAGTTCAGCGAAGTCGCCAAATTGGAGGCGACCATGTTTGCGGACACCTTCTTCGATCCTCCAGCGAGTCATAACACACGCTTCTAACAAGACTTGGATCTTGTCTTTCGGGATGTAGCATGACCCGTCGGATGGTGTACCATTCGATGGTACATCTGATATTTTGGATCATCGTCCTTGAAGCTTCCTCCGGCTTCCTCATTTAGGAAGCGTGATCTTGTTCATTTTGAGTAAAGTTTTAAGGATTGGTATGACACGGTCATCCTTAAAGTCATACTTCCTCTGGGGCGGTGTCAAAAACATTCGATTTACGCTTGAAGGGTCTCGAAGTAGGTTGGGTCTCCACGACCAAAGTCTCCTTCCTGACTGCTTTGGGAATAAAATTATTACGATTACCCCCTTTTATGGCGAGAATCACGGGTTCCTCGGTTTGATCCTCATAAGCATGTTCTCAACTTGCTGCATACGCCTCACCAATGTCGAGCCCGGCTGCTTGGCGAAGCCCGTTCAATGTCGAGCTCGCTGGCGAGCCTCGCTGAATGTCGAGCCTGGCTCATGGAGCCTCGCTCGAATGTCGAGCGCCTGTTTCGGGCGAGCTCGCTCAATGTCGAGCCTCGCCGCATGGCAGCCTTTGTCTCAATGTCGAGCTCACGCTTTGCCATGAGCCTTGTCCGAATGTCGAGTTTCAAGCTTCGCGAAAGCTAATGTTCGACTGCAGCCATAGCTCGTTTCATCGTCGGAGTCACAGCCATGAGCCTCGTCATACGAAGAATGTGTCAACTTTCAAACCGTGACGCCGGAATTAGACGAATTATATATGGAAATCGACCATTCGGACGAGACGGAGCCAATTGCCCTGTCATCTTACCCAGTTCCTTTGGTTTAAGAGATATCATCATTTCTGTCTTATTTGGTAAAGTCAATCATCCAGGTAAACTTAACCTTTAGGCGGGCCTGACTCCACTTAGATGGGCTCTTAAGCTCTTCTGCTCATTCCGAGTTGCTGTGTAAGGATTAAGGCAATTTTTACTGCCTACAAAACCCCCTCCAAAGTTTTCAGACTTGAATGCGGTTGAATGGAGTCTGGAACACTTTGGATACAAAGACTTGTAAGACGTCGCGCATCGAGGAACCTTCTAACGAACACGGTAGATTTGAATTCTTCACCGCAGCCTAATGACGCTTCTCGGGATTTTTAGCAAACCCCGCCTATCAACGGATTTGATGTGCCTTTACCGACATACCGCTTGAATCGGGCTAGCATGTAGATTACCTAAGTCCGCTCTACATGTAACGTTGTGCTAAGAGAGTTAACTCTTAGTGCTAATGATGTTGAATACGACTTTGTCTTTCTCACGGGAATAGACTACCCGCCACGTGTGTTAGACGTAGACTAATCTCAATAAGGGTCGAGATAAAGTCCTGCGTCGAGACATAGATTCACCGTTGTTTAATAACCGCTACACGTGATTGGTCGCTGCGGTAGACTTTGTCTTCTCCGCAAAGACGAACCCCTGCTTTGTCTTCTGTGGCAAAGACGAACCCGTAATAATGGTACATCGCATGGTAGGCCATTATCGAAAATGATCAATCGCTCGACATAAAAGTATAACGATCGCAATCAAAAGCAATCAAGTTGTTCAAAGGACGGAAAGTATAACAACAGTTGATTACGAACAAAATCATTTAGGGAATGATTCTCGTGGAGGTAGCCGAAGTCATTCAGCGACATGGAGTATAACGACTATGGCTGAAATAGAGGCACATCGCATGGTAGGCCACTATTTGAAATGATCTAATCGCTCGACATAAAAGTATAACGATCGCATCAAAAGCAATCAAGTTGTTCAATGACGGAAAGTATAACAAAGTTGATTACGAACAAAATCATTTAGGAAATGATTCCGATGGTCCCGTCATCCGCTTGAGAGGATTGACGGAGGAAATTCGGGGAACTATCGAGGTGATTGTTAATGATGATAGTCCCGCCATCCTATTGATGAGGATCGGGCGAGGATGGAGGAAATTAGTTATCGTGAGGTGATTAACATGACAACTCTGGGAGTTTGAAAGAAGACTATGGGTAGTACTTTTCTTGAAACTTACCATTAATAGGCATCATGATCCTCGCCGCTTCTTGATTGGTCAGCGGTATGCTCCATTCGAGTAAACCGATTCCACTACAATGGCCCTTCCCATTTTGGTTCGAACTTCCCCTTCTTTTGGAGTTCAAAATCATCAAGGCCGGACAATGGAGAACAAGATCGCTTTCCTGAAAATTTACACCGACTTTCTTGTCAAATGCTTTAGAACTGGTTCAAAGCTCGATATGTTGTTGAGCCCAATCGCCATCCAAAGATTTCAAGTTCCTCAAGGCGCCGGCGATGATTTTCCTCGGTTGTCATTCGTGGATAACGCCATTCGCTTAATCGGATTTGAATCTCTATCTGTAAAATGGCTTCACAACCATAAACCAGAATATGGGTGGTAATTGCCGGCAGCGAACCGTTGTACCCAGAAGCCCACGTGCTTTGCCCCAGCTTGTCGCTCCAATCCTTTTGTTCAAGAGACCATCTTAGTAAGGATTTTGATGATCGCCTTATTAAAAGCTTCAGTCGTCCATTCGCCAGGTAGTAAGTTGATGCAAAATTCTGGATCCAAATTTATCGCATCGCGAAGGCATGACTCGACAAATTGCGGACCATTATCGTACGATCTGCCTTGGACCCCATACCGTATATGACATGATGTTTAACAAATTTGATCACATCGCTTGTCTTGACCAATCTCAACGACGGCTTCGCTTCACTTTGAGAAATACTCGCCATCGCCAATATGAAGCGATGTTCTTTTGAAGAAGGTGGAGAAATTGGACCGACGATGTCCATTCCCCACGCCAAATGGCCGTGACGGGCGGTAGGATGCGTGTTCCCGAGGTTGAAGGTAATTAGCATGTATTTGCACGCATGGCATCGCGCTTAGCGAAGCCACGATCCCTACCATTGTCGGCCAATAATAACCGAAGTCTACTTAATCGGTCCCATTGAGCGATTTTCTCTTTCTCTGAAGGTAAAAAAGTAAAGAGTCAATCTGTTATAATAGAACTTGAGGCGCTCTATTTGTAATTAGGTGATAGTAAAGGGTCTATCCGCAAATCAACCTAAAATTTTGGTAGTTTCTTAAATGGTTATTGTAGAACATGCACAAAACATGCACAAGACAGGTTTTAGGGTTCGGTAATTAGGCTACTAGGCATTGTAGTTAGAAGCTGTAGCTGCTCTTGACGAAGTTTTGGTAGGCCCGGAGTAGTCGACTAATATGAGTTGTAGTCGACTACCTTTGTAACGACGAAAGGTGTATTTAGCGTTGAGTGCAGTAGTCGATAATCTGTATTGTAGTCGACTAATCTGATGCATTAGTCGACTAATATGAGTTGTAGTCGACTAATCAAGGCGATTCAGCGGTCTAATTAGAATTGGTTTTAAACCCAATTCGTTTAGAGGCTATTAATAACCCCTAACCCGATTGTTAGGGTAAGTTTCAAGCGTTTTGGAGCGACCTTTGAGAGAGTTTGGTGCATCTTTGGAGAGAGATCTTTTGAGAGATTGAGAGGTTTGTTTTAGGGTTTCTTTGTGAGAACTTGTAATCCTAATTTGTATTCTCTCTTTCTATTAGTGAAAATCCCCCTCCTTACCCGTGGACGAGGCAACTTGCCGAACCACGTAAATCTCGTGTCTTTACTCTTTTATTGTGTTTGGCTTTTCCGCTTGTGGTGGTTTCTCTCGACGGTTCCCGGATCCATGGCCTTGACAATTAATTGTCCAATTTATTGTTCGAGATTGGAAGTGGGGTAATTTCTAATTTGAGGGGTGTTCGGTGATTCTGAGAAGCGGATTCACGAAGACAAACAGAGGATGGCGTCAACCAAGAAATCCGGTCAAAGTGGGAAAATTCGAGATTGAAAAGTTCAATGGGAAGAACGATTTTTCTTATTGGAGGATGCGGATGAAAAACTTTCTAATTTCGCAAAAATTGCACAAGACTTTGGATGGAAAGGAGAAGAAGAACAAGGATATGTCGATGAGGATTGGGAGGAGTTGGATGGAAGCCGCGGGCGTCGATTATCCTATGCCTCGAGAGGATGTAGCTTTCTTGGTAGATGGAGAGAAGCGGTAGCGGGTGTGTGGAAGAAGTTAGAGGTACCTTCATGACGAAGAGTCTAACTAACCGGATCTACTTAAAATCCAAATTGTATACTTGCAAGATGGAGGAGGGCTCATCAATCCGGAACACATCAACAAGTTTGATAGGATCATATCAGATTTGAAAGACATAGATGTTAAAGTAGGAGACGAGGATCGACGCTTCTACTACTGCCTCGCCAAGTCTTATGAGAACTGGTGCAAACACCGAGGCTTGTGGGAGAGAATCGAAGATGGATGAGACTAGAACGGCACTTCTAGCGGACGATCTTCTAAGACCGCAACTAGTGACATACACCATAACAGGAACAAGCGCAGGATTGTTTGCAAGAGGAAGGAGCAATGAGCGAGGAAAAGGCAAGGGAGGAAAGTCTAGATCTAAATCAAGACCTCTTGCGGGAAAAGGATGTTTCAAGTCGCGTGAAGGCTGGGCATTTCAAAGTCGACCGTCCAAATAAGAGAGTAGGTGGAAAGAAGAACAACAACAAGACCGAGAGGAGAGAGGGCAAGGAAGAAGCGGCTTCACGTTTGAAGGGCGTCGAATGCTAATGAATCCGCGGTGGCGAGAGATCTCGAGAAGTGGATTCTTGATTCGGTTGCTCTTACCATATGTGTCCAAATAGGAAGTGGTTTACTACCTCTGAGAGGCATTGATGGGGAACTGTATTGATGGGGAATAACCATGCTTGTAAAACAGTGGGGCTAGGTAATATCAAAATCAAGATGCATGATGGAGTGGTTCGAACCTTGGCGGATGTGAGGCATGTTCGACTTCGGAAGAATCTTATCTCAGTTGGTGCTTTGGACTCTGGTGGTTGCGAGGATTGTGGCCAGGCAGTGAAGAAGGTTGTTCGTGGTTCCTTAGTAGTGATGAAGGGTGTTCGCCACGGTAATCTATATACTCTCGAAGTGCAACGGTGTGAGGAGATCGGCCAGTTGGAAGCTGAGAAGGAAGTGGTGAAACGAGCACCTACGGTTATGGCATAAGCGGCTTGGGCATATGTCGAGAAGGTCTAGTTACGCTTGGTAAAGAGGGTCTCAATAAGAGTCCAAGGAACCTAGCATGGATTTTTGCGAGGATTGTGTGTATGGAAAGTCACACAGGTCAAGTTTCAACAGCAAGTCTAAGAGCGAGAGGATACTAGATTATGTGCACACGGATGTTTGGGGTCCAATGAGACAACTTCAAGGGTGGTTCCGTGTATTATGTCTCGTTTATAGATGATTATTCTAGGTATGCTTGGATTTACTTTCGAAGCACAAGAATGAGGTGTTCGAGACATTCAAGAAGTGGAGAACAATGGTTGAGAACAGACAGAAAGAAATTGAAGACGCCGAGATCCGATAACGGTACAGTATACAGATGGTGCTTTCAAGGAGTTCTCGTGATCGAGGGAATTGTTCGACAGACGGTCAGTCTACACCACAGAATGGGGTCGCGGAGAGATCGAACCAACACCGCGAAAAGGCAAGTGAGTATGCGATCTTATGCGAGTTAGACGCGAATGGTGAAGCGGCGGGTGGCTCTGACTTGTTACATTGTGAACCGTTCACCACATTCGACATTGGATGGTGATACACCCTATAGGTGTGGTCGGAGCATGCAGATTATGATAGGCTCGAATTTTTGGATGTACCGCCTACTATCACGCCAACGAGGGAAAGCTTGACGCGAGGGCCAAGAAGGCAATATTCTGGGATATGCAAAGGCGTAAAAGGCTATCGCCTTTGGTGTACGAAAATTCAAAGTTCGTGGTCGCCAGGATGTTACCTTTGATGAGAAATCCATGATTGCGAGGGCGTCAAGGATGATGGTGTTATGGCGGTGAGACTTCTAAGTCTCGGGTTATTGAAATAGAACCTAAAGACCAACTAGGTTCTAATCGTGCTCAAGTGGGAAGTCGTAGATGATGAGCTTGAGCAGAGGAGGTTCAAAGAGAAAATACACGTACTACAACAACAGCGGCTCGAGGATAATTTGGCTTCCACTAGGCCAAAGCGAGCATACAAGGTGTTTTGAAGCCGGGGCTGATCAACCCCAAGCACTATGGCGAGCTAATATGGTTGAATACGCACTCTCGGTGGAGGAGGACGAGCCGGTCTCCTTCAAGGAAGCTATTCGGACAAGGATAGTGAGAGTTGGTTGGCTGCGATGGAGGAAGAGATAGAATCTCTTCTGAAGAACCAAACATGGGAGGTGGTCCCATTGCCCGTAGGAAGAAAAGCTATTGGTTGTAAGTGGGTGTATAAAAGAAAGGAAGATCTTTCAGAGTTCGGTGGTGTAAGATACAAGGCGAGGCTAGTGGCTAAGGGTTTTACCGCGAAAGAGGGTGTGGATTACAATGAGATATTTTCTCCGGTGGTGAAAACACTTCTATTGGTGCTATTGAGTATTGTTGCTCATGGTGATTTTGAGTCGGATCAACTTCGATAAAACAACCTTCTTGCAGGAGACTTGGATGAAGAGATCTACATGCATCAACGAGGGCACAAGGTTGAGGAAAAGGAGAATCATGTGTCGTTTGAGGAAGTCACTGTATGGATTAAAGCAATCTCCGGCGGTGGTACAAGCGATTTGACTCCTTCATCTTTGAGAGGGATACTAGATTATGTGCACACGGATGTTTGGGGTCCCTCGCACAACTTCCAAGGGTGGTTCCGTGTATTATGTCTCGCTTATAGATGATTATTCTAGGTATGCTTGGATTTACTTCGAAGCACAAGAATGAGGTGTTCGAGACATTCAAGAAGTGGAGAACAATGGTTGAGAACAGACAGAAAGAAATTGAAGACGCCAGATCCGATAACGGTACAGTATACAGATGGTGCTTTCAAGGAGTTCCGTGATCGGAGGGAATTGTTCGACATCGACAACAGTCTACACCACGCCAGTAATGGGGTCGCGGAGAGATCGAACTCAACACCGCGAAAAGGCAAGTGAGTATGCGATCTTATGCAGATTGGGCAACGAATGGTGGGCGAAGCGGTGGCTACAGCCTTGTTACATTGTGAACCGCTCACCACATTCGACATTGATGGTGATACACCCTATGGTGTGGTCGTGAGCATGCAGATTATGATAGGCTCGAATTTTTGGATGTACCGCCTACTATCACGCCAACGAGGGAAAGCTTGACGCGAGGGCCAAGAAGGCAATATTCTTGGGATATGCAAAGGGCGTAAAAGGCTATCGCCTTTGGTGTACAGAAAATTCAAAGTTCGTGGTCAGCAGGGATGTTACCTTTGATGAGAAATCCATGATTGCGAGGGCGTCCAAGGATGATGGTAAAGAGGACCGGTGAGACTTCTAAGTCTCGGGTTATTGAAATAGAACCTAAAGACCAACTAGGTTCTAATCGTGCTCAAGTGGGAAGTCGTAGATGATGAGCTTGAGGGAGGAGGTTCAGCAGAAAATACAGTGTACTACAACAACAAGCACTGAGGATAATTTGGCTTCCACTAGGCCAAAGCGAGCATACAAGCTGTGTTTTGAAGCCGGGGCTGATCAACCCCAAGCACTATGGCGAGCTAATATGGTTGAATACGCACTCTCGGTGGAGGAGGACGAGCGGTCTCCTTCAAGGAAGCTATTCGGGACAAGGATAGTGAGAGTTGGTTGGCTGCGATGGAGGAAGAGATAGAATCTCTTCGGAAGAACCAAACATGGGAGGTGGTCCCATTGCCCGTAGGAAGAAAAGCTATTGGTTGTAAGTGGGTGTATAAAAGAAAGGAAGATCTTCTGAGCTCGGTGGTGTAAGATACAAGGCGAGGCTAGTGGCTAAGGGTTTTGCACGTAAAGAGGGTGTGGATTACAATGAGATATTTTCTCCGTTGGTGAAACACACTTCTATTCGGTGCTATTGAGTATTGTTGCTCATGGTGATTTTGAGTCGGATCAACTTCGATGTTAAAACAACCTTCTTGCACGGAGACTTGGATGAAGAGATCTACATGCATCAACCCGAGGGCTACAAGGTTGAGGAAAAGGAGAATCATGTGTGTCGCTTGAGGAAGTCACTGTATGGATTAAAGCAATCTCCAGCGGGTACAAGCGATTTGACTCCTTCATCTTTGAAGCATGGGTTTTCCGGCGATCATGATTGTTGTGTTTACATTCGAAGCTTCAGGTAATTTTATCTATCTTCTTTGTATGTGGATGACATGCTTATTGCTTCTAAGAGCGTGGTGGAGATAGATAGGTTGAAATCTCAACTTGGTGAAGAGTTCGAGATGAAGGACATGGGTGCCGCTAGGAAAATACGGGTATGGAGATTAGAAGAGAGCCGCGATCGACGCATTGTTCTGAGTCGGCGGCTACATAGAGCGGGTGATCGCGAGGTTCGGATGCAAAGTGCTAAGTCGGTGGTGACTCCATTGGCTCCACACTTTAGGCTTTACGGTAATCAATCTCCCACTACAAGAGAAGGCACATGGAGCGGTTCCTATGCTAGTGCGATTGGCGGTTTAATGTATGCAATGGTGTGTACACGCTCCATATTTCACAGCGTTAGTGTGGTCGATGATTCATGGCTTAATCCGGAAAGGCGACCGGGAAGCAAAGGAAGTGGGTCCTCGTGTACTTAAAGGGTACAGCTTGATACTGGTCTGTGTTTTGGTGGAGAAACATGTCGATTGACGGGTTTGTGGACTCGATTATGCGGCGATCTAGATAGACGGCGATCTACTACCGGTTATGTATTTAAGATACATGGAGCTCCGGTTAGTTGGCGATCGATGTTACAGACTCTGATGGCACTTTCTACTACGAGGCCGAAAGTACATGGCCATGGCGAGAGGGAGTGAAGGAAGCATTGTGGTTGTGGGGTCTTCTAGACGATTTGGGGATTGAGCAGAAAACGTGAACTTGTGGTGTGACAAATGAGTGCAATTCACTTGGCGAAGAATCAGTTCATCATGCTCGTACCAAGCATATTGATGTCGTATCATTTTGTGCGGGATGTCATAGAGGAGGTGATATTTCTCTCATGAAGGTGCACACGAATGAGAATCCCGCGGACATGTTAACCAAGGTGGTCACGGTAGTAAGTTTAAGCATTGCTTAGACTTGCTTCATATCGCTCTTGTTGATTTGCCCAAGAGGGCATGGCCCTTCGGTAATGGGTAAGGTGGAGATGATTTGAGGTGAACTACGGTGAGCTTGATCCCGGTGGATTGGCCGTGCCTGGTGTAGTGGCCTGTTGGATTGGCTGGATTGGTGATGGTGATCTCTAGATGTTCTTGGTGTTCTTGATTATTCGTTCAATTTGAGGTGAATCAAATGATGTACGAGGTGGAGAATTGTAGAACATGCACAAAACATGCACAAGACGGTTTTGAGTTGATGAGTCGATTACTAGGCATTGTACGACTACTACTATGTGAGAGCAAAGCAAGTTTTGCAGAGGCTGAGTAGTCGACTAATATGAGTTGTGATGACTACTGTAAAAAAAAGGTGTATTTATGGAGTGCAGTAGACTAATGCAATGATTGTAGTCACTAATCCTAGGCATTAGCTAATACTAATATGAGTTGTAGTTGACTAATCTCGGCAGTCCAGCGGGTCTAATTAGGAATTGGTTTTAAACCAATTCGTTTAGAGCTATTAATAACCCCTAACCCGATTGTTAGGGTAAGTTTCAAGCACGCTTTGGAGCGCCTTTGAGAGAGTTTGGTGCATCTTTGGAGAGGAGATCTTTGAGAGATTGAGAGGTTTGTTTTAGGGTTTCTTTGTGAGAACTTGTAATCCTAATTTGTATTCTCTCTTTCTATTAGTGAAAATCCCCCTCCTTACCCCGTGGACGAGGAAAGCAACTTAGAACCACGTAAATCTCGTGTCTTTACTCTTTTATTGTGTTTGGCTTTTCCGTTTGTGGTGGTTTCTCTCGATGGGTTCCGATTGGCATAAGCAACGCTTATTTTGATATTAGCCCCCAAATCTGTGAAATTGTTTTAGGCGTTAAATCTTCAAATTTTTGATATTTGCCCCACAAAAAAATATCTTTGAAATTGATCTCAGACCCCCAATCCTATTAGTATGTTAAAATGGGTTTCCTTAGTTAAAATGTGGTTTTGGGTGGGGGTTGGAATATTCTATTTACTTTAACTTTTTTAGTGATTTGCCAGTCATGCCCTCGCACACAAACCCAAACCCAAACCTACTTTAACTTATACCCGTTAAGTTCTCCAAAATTATTTATTAAAATCCTAACTCAAACCCATTTTTCGCTTTATCTTCTCAAACATCTTTCCTGACAGGAATCTATTCGTTGCAAATTTGGGATTAGGGTCGAAGAGAGTCGTTGAAAAAGGCATCAGAGAAGATAAAGTGGAAAATGAGTTTACGTTAGGGTTTTATTAAACATATTTGGAGAGCTTAACATATATACGTTAAAGTGGTTAGTGGGTTTGGATTTGGATTTGTGTGAAAGGAGTATAACGGCTAAAATACCAGATTGGCATTTTAAATCGACCATAAATGACAATAGAGCATTTTAAATAGCTCCGACTATAATAAGACCTTATAATTGTTTAAATGAGACAATAAGACCCATATTTTCACCGGAAATTATTTACTCCGGCGAACTCCTGCTCCTCAGCTTCATCTCCTCCAACTCCTGCTCCTCACCAATGGATCCACACTCCCCACGACCCAAGTCTCCTCCTCCTCCTCCTCTTTATCCTCCGCCTTCTCCTCCTCCTTATCCTCCGCCTTCTCCTCCTCCCTCTCCCTTAGCCCGTGGCCGTCTGACCTCCTCCCCTGGCAGTAGCGTTCTTCGGCGGCAATTCAATCTTCTTCTCCTCCTCCTCTTTCTCTTCTTCTATTAACTCCTCATTCTTGATGTCCTCTCGATTCTCCTCCTCCAACACCATTAACCACTTTGAGAACACGCTTCTCGAATGGGACCCACCACCAATTTCTTCTTCTTCAGGTCTTCCTCTATTAACTGTCGACCAGTCATTCTTGGTGTCGGTCCAGCGTGAAGGGAGGGAGGAGGATAAGGCGGAGGATAAAGAGGAGGAGGAGGATGAGACTGGTCGGGGAGTGTGGATCCATTGGTGAGAGGCGAGGAGTTGGAGAGATGAAGGCGGGAAGCGAGTTAGCCGGAGTAAATGATTTTCGGTGAAAATATGAGCCTTATTGTCTTATTTAAACAATTATAAGGCCTTACTTAGTCGAAGAAATTTATTTAAAATCTTTCTATTGTCATTTTTAGGGTCCATTTAAAATGAATTATTTTAGTGGGTATAATGACAAATCATGGAAAAAGTTAAGGTATGGCCCCTGAAGACTTGGTGACATCAAAACTTCTGCTGGAGCTGGGAAATGAGCGAGGAACGCCGTTATCCGCCAACGCTTCGCAAGGCTTCTCTCGTAGATTGAGAGGCGCAAGAGCTCAATAACGGATCCTCGCCGATGATGTTGGAGAGTTGCTAAAACATCAACCGAAAGGGCCTTCGAGGTCTCAAAGGCTGTCCTTCCTAAGCGCTCACAGCGGATTTTGTTTTGGGCTCATGACCTAAGACCTTGATGGTACATCGGTACCGCCTTCTGGATACTCCCTTGAGAACTCTTTCCCACCTCGTAGCAACGCCAAAGGCCGTGGCGCGTGGATGATTGCTCCTTTTCCGCAAAATGAGGTGGCATTACAAGTCCTCCCTTTAGGCTTTGAAGAGGTCCATTGTTCATCGATAACAAGTCGGGTGTACCACATAATTTTTCGCCTTTTACGTATAGGGACCATACCTTGTGCTTCCTGCCGAGATCAAGTTCACAACTTTGGCCTCGCTTGAGGGATCTGGCTTTACCCCACCTTGCACTGGAGTTCCGGTCGCCAAATGGAGAGCCACCATGTTTGCGTGCACACCTTTCTCGATCCTCCAGAGTCATAACACTCCGCTTCTAACAAGACTTGGATCTTCTTTTTCGGATGTAGCATGACCCTCTTGGATGGTGTACCATTCGATGGTACATGCGTGATTTTGGATCATCCGCCCTTGAAGTTTCCTCCGCTTCCTCATTTCCTAAGCGTGATCTTGTTCATTTTGAGTAAAGTTTTGATTGTATGACCGGTCATCCTTAAAGTCATACTTCCTCCTGGGACTACTGCCAAAAACATTCGACCGCTTGAAGGGTCTCAAGTAGGTGGGTCTCCACAACCAAAGTCTCCTTCCTTCGACCGCTGGGGAATAAAATTATTCTCGATACCCCTTTTATGACGAGAATCCTGGTTCCTGTCATCCTCATAAGCATGTTCTCAACTTGCTCTCAGCCACCACTTTCCAAGAGTGTGCTTCAACCGCACTCCATCTTTGAAAGTGTTGATCGAGAGGTTGGCTCACATCCCGATGAATGTCGCCCGAGGCCGGTCCCGGAGTGCAAAGACAGATTCGAATCGCTTGACTAACGTGGCGACGGACTCCGCCTTCTTTTGCTTTTCACCAGCAACGTGGCCATAGACACCTCGTCATCATCAAGAATCGGGCCATAAAAGCCTCCGACATCTTTCCAAGAGTTGATAGAACCGTGCTCTAACCTTCAAACCACTCGGGCTTAATTCTTTAAGAGTGCTAATGAATAACCGGTCATGATAGGATCGCATTCGCTATATGCCCTGGGCTTATTGAAGTATTATTAGATGTGTCACGAGAGCTTTTCCGCCGAATCGCACTAAATTAAGTGGCTTGAATTTCGAGGATATGGACATCATCCCATTCTATAGGTACGGCCTTGCCACCCTAAATTCTTAGATTGCCCTGGAGTTTCGTGGCGCCCACCGCTTTGAAATCCCGCAACATATGATCCTCGCTTCTTCAGACGCTGGATTCGACCGCCCGATGACATTGAGTGAACATCATGATCCCCTCGTAACCTTCTTGCTTCTCGATCCGGATCCTCCTTCGCCCATCTTCTTCTTGCCCACGACTTTCTCCATCATCATTTCTAAGCTGCCCGATAGATTCTTGTTGCGCAAGAATAGTAGCTTGTTGCTTCAATTCTTCGTACATCTCTTCTTCTCGCTCGCCATGAGGACACCGGCCTGATCACCTAAATCGTGATTTGAAGGTTGAGATGTAGCGATGGCAGAGTTCTCCACCTTCGGGAAGGACCCCACCAACCGGCTATAATCGAACGGACGTCTCCGGTAAGATCGGTGCTTCTGATAGCTTTGGCTATTGATTAATGCGCCAGAAAACCCGGGAGTACTCGGTCGACGATTCGTGATCGCTTATCGGTCTTGCTCCCGCCCTCCAACCATGTTAATGGTCACTCCGCGACTCGCTGGGTCAGCTTTGCCTTTACGGAACCGCTTCGCCTAGTTGACGGGTCGATAACCGCCAAAACCGGCTATTGATGCGCTGATGAACATCAAGACGCGAGATGAGCTTCGCAGCAGCAATGACCGCATTTGATTGGCATCGCGCTTTGCGTGTGAGATAATCACGAGATCGGAAGTGGGTGTACCCCGCCTGATTCTCAAAAATGAGCCTCGCTGAGAGGCTTCAGAGTCGAAGCCATTAACCCGGCGAGGTTGCCACTCTCGCTCGGGCGGGCGGCTTATGGCGAGGTTCGCCATCCGAAAAAGTTCATCCGCTCGCGATGGACCTCATGTTGACGCAGGTTCGCCATTCCGACACTTGCCATGACGAGGTTCATCAACAGAGCGACGCTCATCACGCTGTCGTGAGGTTCGCTAAGCGCACGAGGCTCGCTCTTTCAAGGGGACCCGCCAGGTAGTTGTTCGCCACCTTGACGAGGCTCGCCACTTCTTGAGGGGACCCCACGCTGTGTTTCAGGTTCGCCACTGGACGAGGTCGCAAAGACGGGCGACGCTTTGTCTTGTGGGACGGTTCGCACCGCGACGTCACACGCGGACGCAGGTTCTGTACCCGGGCGACGCTCTCCACGCTGTCGGCGCAGGTTCGCTAAGCGCATTTCAGGCTCGCCTCTTTCAAGGGGACCTGCGTGCGCAGGTTCGCCACTTTGACGAGAGGCTCGCCACTTCTTGAGGGGACCCCACGCTGTAGCGAGTTCGCCACTGGACGGGCTCGAAGATGGGCGACGCTCGCCCCGTGGACGAGGTTCGCGCAGTGGGCGACGCTCGCCTTGTGGACGAGGTTTAGGTCAGCGAGCGTTCGTTTTGTTTCAATGAACCTCTTGATGATGACGCAGGTTCATCAGCTTTCTTCTGGACGATAGTGGAATCCATTCAACGAGACTAAAGCTTCGAGCACATCGGCGAGCTTAGTTACTGCCACGTGGCATGCGGCGCGGATAGGAACCGTTAGTAGGATCGGTCTCCCCATAGAAGCGAGGCTACTTGAAGCAAAACGGCTAACAACATCGAAGTTGACTTGGGTTGCTTAACAACCCACTTACCTCTTTCTAGCTTTGGAGCCTCGTCCTTGAGAGAGGCGAGTTTCGTCGAGGATTCACTCGAGAGGATTCAACAAAAGCCGGTGAAGTCTCATCAGTTCGGCGACACTAGCGTGCCTTTATTGGGCTAGATGCCCGGAGGAAAGGAACTC
This sequence comes from Asparagus setaceus, assembly GCA_012295165.1. Lineage (NCBI taxonomy): Eukaryota > Viridiplantae > Streptophyta > Magnoliopsida > Asparagales > Asparagaceae > Asparagus > Asparagus setaceus. Next base: position 59,389,402 of record CM022703.1, on the reverse strand, counting down.
CTCGTACTTCTGATCAAATTCAATGACCAAGGTCGAACCTCGGTTCCAATTGCAACCGTGGATTTAGCCACCCGGTTCACCGGAATGAATGGTTGCTCCCCTGTAATTGCTTCTATACGTAGGGTGAAAAATATTTATTTGATTGAATGAATGTTTTATCAAATTCTCTCGATTCTGGAGGAAGAGGTTGACTTGACTCCTCTTTGTATGGGTTCTTGGTGGCGATAGGATGCTTCCCTCGATGCTCACGGGAATTGCTTCCGTTGACGATCGGACCAAAGGCTGCGGATGATCTAGAGGTTCTTTGAAGAGCTTGATCTCTCTTGTGTGCAAGTGTTTGATTTTCAAGAGTTCTCTCTAAAAGCCATGACCCTTTCTTTGTTGGGCTTTCAACTATTTATATGGGCTTGAGGGGTGTAGTGACCCTATTGTCACTTTCATATGGGGGTTAATGACCCTTCCCATCGATGTCGAGCGGTCCAACGCCGGGCCTGCGTTGACAATGGCCTCCGTGTTTGCTACGGTGGCGGCGCCGCTACATTGATTGTCGGTACACTCTGATACGCTGTTTCGCTGCGATAGCGGCCGGCGGCGAGCCTCGTCGGACCAATGATGCGAGCGTTTGAGCGTCGAGGTTCCCTGGCGGGCGAACCTGCGAGTCCGAGGAGTTCACCGCTGCTATGGCGAACCTCGGTTGGATGTCGAGGCTCGGCTGTGATGGCGAACCTCGGTTGAGTGTTGAGGCGAAATCGAGACTCATCGCTATAGGCGAACCTCGGTTGAATGTCGAGGTTCATCGCTGCTAAGCGAACCTCGGTTGAGCGTCGAGGTTCATTTGCTATAAGCGAACCTCGGTTGAGCGTCGAGGTTCACGCTATAGCGAACCTCGGTTAAATGTCGAGCCTCGGCGCGGCGAGCCTCGTGCGAATGTCGACCTCGCTGCTTGGCGAGCCTGCGCGAATGTCGAGCCTCGGCGCTTGGCGGCCTCGTCACGAATGTCGAGCCTCGGCGCTGGCGAGCCTGGTGAATGTCGAGCCTCGGCGCTGGCGAGCCCGCTGAATGTCGAGCCTCCGGCTGGCGGCCTCGCTGAATGTCGACCTCATTTGCTTGAAACCTGCGTCGAATGTCGAGCCTCGGCTGCTTGGCGAGCCCGTCGAATGTCGACCTCCGGCCATGGCGAGCCTTATGCGATGTCGAGCCTGTTGCTTGGCGAGCTTCAATGCGAATGTCGAGCCGTGCTTTCGGCGAGCCTGCTGAATGTCGAGCCTCGGCTTGGCGAGCCTCGTGCGAATGTCGAGCCTGCGCTTGGCGAGCCTCGTGCCTTTCTGAAGAACAGTCGTAACTTTCAAATGCGTGAGAATTAGCGAATTATATATGGATCGACCATCGGCGAGGCGGGCCAATTGCCCCTGTCATCTTACGGTTCCTTTTGGTTTAAGAGATATCATCATTTCTGTCTTATTTGGTAAAGTCAATCATCCGGGTAAACTTAACCTTTAGGCGGGCTGACTCCACTTAGATGGGCTCTTAAGCTCTTACGCTCATTAGAAGTTGCGTGTAAGGATTAAGGCAATTTTTCTGCCTACACTTGCCAAATGATTATCACATTTTAATTACAAATTTATACCCTCATTATCTATTTTATATAAATAAATATCCTACTAATAACTATTTTTATCTTAATTTGGGTTAATGAAGAATTAATGAATAAATGCTAAAGAGAACTCAAATTTCCTCATTTTTCAACCTTTTTGAAGCAAGATCAAGCCGAGCAATCTCTGAAGCGAAGATGCAAGGATCAAATATAAAAGAAATCAAATAAAAATAATGTTCAAGATGTTAGCCACAAAGAAATGGCGATATCTCTCAATGAAGGCGAATTTAACATATAATATATGAAAATCGCCTATCTCGTGGCAAGCAGAGCTAACTATATTTTAGTTTTTAAATTCTAATCGGTTCAAACCGATTGGCCAATCGGTTGGCCAACCGATTGTATCGATCAGTCGTAATAACTTCGATTTGTGGCTAAGATTTGATCCTTAGAGCCCAAGTTTCATCCAATGGTTCATGTGCATTGCTGTAGGCTATAAATAGGGGTTGAGGGAGAGGTTTGAGTGTGAAATATTTTGTAAAAACTCCATTTGGAGAGGAGGGTTACTCTTAATTGAAAGACCTTCCAAAATTATAACTTTTGTTACACAATAAATAAAATTTTCACCCTTCAATTCCTTTCTCTTCTTCTTGTCCAAGGACCAAAGGAGGATGAGATGAAGATCAGGAGTTGTTGGTTTATCTTTTATTTCTTTTGCATTTCTTTTTCTTATTTTCTTTCTTGTTTATTTACATGCTTTGTAGAGTAGATTTACATACTTTATTTACATGCTTTGTAGAGTAGATTTACATGCTTTATTTACATGCTTTGTAGAGTAGATTTACATGCTTTCATTTCTTTATTTGCATTCTTTTCCTTTTCTTTTCTTTTCTTTATTTCTTTGCTCTTATTTCCCTTTCATAATTCACCTTGAGCGTAAGACCCTCTAGGAATTCTTTATTTTTTCTTTTCTCCATTAATTCACCTTGAGGCGTAAAACCCTCTAGGGAATTATGTGGAACTAGTAATTGTATGAATTCTAGTTTTGCATGAAACTAGTCTAATTTCTCTCTTATATTGTGAATCACTCTCTAATGCTTAAAATGATCATGTTTAGGATAACTAACTAGAGAACTAATCGGTAGAAGAATTTGATAGTCTATGCTTTCCTTAAGTGGTTTGATAGGTTATGCTTATGAATTCTAGGATTACTATCTTGTTGTTGTCCTATTCATGAGTATGCCTGCGCTGGCGAGCCTCGCTGAATGTCGAGCCTCGGCGCTTGGCGAGCCTCGTCGAATGTCGAGCCTCGGCGCTTGGCGAGCCTCGTCACGAATGTCGAGCCTGTTGCTTGGCGAGCCTCGTCGAATGTCGAGCCTCGGCTGCTTGGCGAGCCTCGCTGAATGTCGAGCCTCGGCTGCTTGGCGAGCCTCGCTGAATGTCGAGCCTCGGCGCTGGCGAGCCTCGTCGAATGTCGAGCCTCGGCGCTTGGCGAGCCTCGTCGAATGTCGAGCCTCGGCTTGGCGAGCCTCGTCGAATGTCGAGCCTCGGCTTGGCGAGCCTCGTCGAATGTCGAGCCTCGGCTTGGCGAGCCTCGTCACGAATGTCGAGCCTCGGCTGCTTGGCGAGCCTCGCTGAATGTCGAGCCTCGGCTGCTTGGCGAGCCTCGTCGAATGTCGAGCCTCGGCGCTTGGCGAGCCTCGTGCCTTTCTGAAGAACGGTCGTAACTTTCAAACCGTGCGTCGAATTAGGCGAATTATATATGGAAATCGACCATCTCGACGAGACGGAGCCAATTGCCCCTGTCATCTTACCCAGTTCCTTTTGGTTTAAGAGATATCATCATTTCTGTCTTATTTGGTAAAGTCAATCATCCGGTAAACTTAACCTTTAGGCGGCCTCGACTCCACTTAGATGGGCTCTTAAGCTCTTACGCTCATTCAGGATTCTTTGTGTAAGGATTAAGGCAATTTTACTGCCTACACCCCTTGCCAAATGATTATCACATTTTAATTACAAATTTATACCCTCATTATCTATTTTATATAAATAAATATCCTACTAATAACTATTTTTATCTTAATTTGCGGTTAATGAAGAATTAATGAATAAATGCTAAAAAGAGAACTCAAATTTCCTCATTTTTCAACCTTTTAAAGATCAAAAGCCAGGAGCAATCTGAAGCCAGAAGATGCAAGGATCAAATATAAAAGAAATCAAATAAAAATAATGTTCAAGATGTTAGCCACAAAGAAATGGCGATATCTCTCAATCTGGAAGGCGGAATTTAACATATAATATATGAAAATCGCCTATCTCGACGAGACGGAGCTAACTATATTTTTAGTTTTTTTAAATTCTAATCGGTTCACCAACCGATTGGCCAATCGGTTGGCCAACCGATTGGCCAATCGATTGGTCCGTAACTAACTCGATTTGTGGCTAAGATTTGATCCTTAGAGCCCAAGTTTCATCCAATGGTTCATGTGCATTGCTGTAGGCTATAAATAGGGGTTGAGGGGGAGAGGTTTGAGTGTGAAATATTTTGTAAAAACTCCATTTGGAGGAGGGTTACTCTTAATTGAGAAGACCTTCCAAAATTATAACTTTTGTTACACAATAAATAAAATTTTTCACCCTTCAATTTCCTTTCTCTTCTTCTTGTCCAAGGACCAAAGGAGGATGAGATGAAGATCAGGAGTTGTTGGTTTATCTTTTATTTCTTTTGCATTTCTTTTTCTTATTTTCTTTCTTGTTTATTTACATGCTTTGTAGAGTAGATTTACATACTTTATTTACATGCTTTGTAGAGTAGATTTACATGCTTTATTTACATGCTTTGTAGAGTAGATTTACATGCTTTCATTTCTTTATTTGCATTCTTTTCCTTTTCTTTTCTTTTTCTTTATTTCTTTGCTCTTATTTCCTTTTCATAATTCACCTTGAGACGTAAGACCCTCTAGGAATTCTTTATTTTATTTTCTTTTCTCCATTAATTCACCTTGAGGCGTAAAACCCTCTAGGGAATTATGTGGAACTAGTAATTGTATGAATTCTAGTTTTGCATGAAACTAGTCTAATTTCTCTCTTATATTTGTGAATCACTCTCTAATGCTTAAAATGATCATGTTTAGGATAACTAACTAGAGAACTAATCGGTAGAAGAAGAATTTGATAGTCTATGCTTTCCTTAAGTGGTTTGATAGGTTATGCTTATGAATTCTAGGATTACTATCTTGTTGTTGTCCTATTCATGAGTATTAATTCTATTTAGATGATAATTTGATAGGTTATGCTTTCCTTGAATGGTTTGATAGTCTATACTTAATAAATCTAATATAGAATGTGATCAAAGAGAATGGTCTACATTTTATAATTGAAATTAGGTAGTGGATTCAATTCTAGATTCCTCATATCTCTAATTGAATCCTCCATCTTTTGCTTTATTGATTTTATTTTCTTGATCTTGATTTCACTTCCTTTTTACTTCTCACACTCTCTCATTCTCATTTTGGTTTATTTACATACATCCGTTTTCATTCTCTAATCTCCTCACTCTCACTTTCATTTTGCCTTTATTTACACTTTGTCACAATCACACTCTTAATCTTTCCACAATACATTTTCTTCCTCGTTTTTCTTTTATTTGCGTATAATCCACAATCCACTCTCTTCTCTTTTCATGACCACTTTCACCATGTACATAAACTTCTAATTGTCATGCGCATAATTTGAGAACCAAAACTTGAACAAACTCTTCCTACTTCCCGTTCCTCGAGGGATCGATAATCTTATATATTATAACTTGATAAGTTGTATACTTGCAACTTAGGAGGTAACCATTTATTTCCCATCACCAAACAACATAAAATTCATGTAAGTTTTTTTTTTGTGATAATAAAAAAGTTATAGACCCCCGCGTGAACGATTTTCTCTTTCTCTGAAGGTAAAAAAGTAAAAAGAGAGTCAATCTGTTATAATAGAACTTCAGACGCTCTATTTGTAATTAGGTGATAGTAAAGGGGTCTATCCGCAAATCAACCTAAAAATTTTTGGTAGTTTCTTAAATGGTTATTTTGATATTAGCCCCCCAAATCTGTGAAATTGTTTTAGGCCCGTTAAATCTTCAAATTTTTGATATTTGCCCCCAAAAAAATATCTTTGAAATTGATCTCAGACCCCCCCAATCCTATTAGTATGTTAAAATGGGTTTCCTTAGTTAAAATGTGGTTTTTGGGGGGGGGTTGGAATATTCTATTTACTTTAACTTTTTTAGTGATTTGCCAGTCATGCCCTCGCACACAAACCCAAACCCAAACCTACTTTAACTTATACCCGTTAAGTTCTCCAAAATTATTTATTAAAATCCTAACTCAAACCCATTTTTCGCTTTATCTTCTCAAACATCTTTCCGACAGAATCTATTCAAGGTAAATTTGGGATTAGGGTCGAAGAGAGTCGTTGAAAAAGGCATCAGAGAAGATAAAGTGGAAAATGAGTTTACGTTAGGGTTTTATTAAACATATTTGGAGAGCTTAACATATATACGTTAAAGTGGTTAGTGGGTTTGGATTTGGATTTGTGTGAAAGGAGTATAACGGCTAAAATACCAGATTGGCATTTTAAATCGACCCTAAATGACAATAGAGCATTTTAAATAGCTCCGACTATAATAAGACCTTATAATTGTTTAAATGAGACAATAAGACCCATATTTTCACCGGAAATTATTTACTCCGGCGAACTCCTGCTCCTCAGCTTCATCTCCTCCAACTCCTGCTCCTCACCAATGGATCCACACTCCCCACGACCCAAGTCTCCTCCTCCTCCTCCTCTTTATCCTCCGCCTTCTCCTCCTCCTTATCCTCCGCCTTCTCCTCCTCCCTTCCCTTCGCCGGCGCCGATCGACACCTCATCAGAAGCAGCGCGTTCTTCGGCGGCAATTTAATCTTCTTCTCCTCCTCCTCTTTCTCTTCTTCTATTAACTCCTCATTCTTGATGTCCTCTCGATTCTCCTCCTCCAACACCATTAACCACTTTGAGAACAGCTTCTCATTGGGACCCACCACCATTTCTTCTTCTTCACCGTCTTCCTCTATTAACTTCGTCGACCCAGTCATTCTTGGTGTCGGTCCACGGCCGAAGGGAGGGAGGAGGATAAGGCGGAGGATAAAGAGGAGGAGGAGGATGAGACTTGGGTCGGGGAGTGTGGATCCATTGGTGAGGCGAGGAGTTGGAGGAGATGAAGCTGAGGAGCAGGAGTTCGCCGGAGTAAATGATTTTCGGTGAAAATATGAGCCTTATTGTCTCATTTAAACAATTATAAGGCCTTATTGTAGTCGAAGCTATTTAAAATGCTCTATTGTCATTTAGGGTCCATTTAAAATGCCAATCTGGTATTTTAGCCGGAGTATAACTGACAAATCATGGAAAAAGTTAAGTAAATAAAATATTCCCCCATTTTAACTAGGGGGCTTATTTCAACATATTAATAAGATTTGGAGGGCTTGAGATCAATTTCAAAATTTTGGGCAGCTAATATTGAAATATTGAAGATTTTGGGGGGCAAATATCGAAATAACCTTTTCTTAAAAAGTAGTAGCATGATTTGAAGAAAAGTTAGTGAAAATAAGCAAAAATTGATTTAAAGGTCTTATATGCATTAATTGGATATGAACTCGAGATCTTGTTATGCTAAACTAGTGATTTAGGCCTTTATTGTGGACACTTGTTTAGAAGAAAAACCCTATTGGAAACGGCATTGGTGCTAGGGTTTCTATTGCTAGCTTGGGTTGAGTGTGTTTGAGTATAATTTAACATCAATTGCTAGGGATTAGAGCTTTTATTGTGTTTTTTTGTGTTAAAACGTCATGTCTGATTTCATTGACTCATGAACTAGAGGTGGTGATATTGATTGATTATTTAAGGCTCATTAGTTCAACTTGACTGCTTGTGTTAACCCATGGGTTTTAGATTTCAGTGCTTTATTACTTCAAAGAAGTTGGTCTGCTTCAAGCACTCAGCTGAGGTTAATAAATTGCCTCCTATGTAATTGTGTTGCGTTTTCTAAAGGTAGAAGATAGTTTTGAGTAGAAATAATTAATTTGATTGCCAACATAAAATCTAATTTATAACATGATTCTTCAAGGGCAAAAAAAAAAAAGAAATGTAGCGTCTAACACAAACAACAATCTCATCAACTCAAAATCGATCATTGAAATGCAAAAAAAAAAAAAGAAAAGAAAAAAAAAAGAAAAAAAAGAAAAAAAAAGGTTATGAACTCAATTTGCTTATGGTCATAAAATTTAAGTGAAAATGTTTATGAACTCAATAAGTAAAAAGTTAATTTTCTTCGTTATTTTCTGCTGATGAAATTGGGTTACTGGGCTCATTTAACACCACTCGGGCGAATTCATCTTTAGCAATTCATGGATAGTTTTCGGCCCTGTATAGGCCCGTAGTGTTGAGATGAACATTGACTATCTGGTTGTTCGTTTATTATTTTTTTAAAAAGGCCTACTTGCTCATACAATTTGTTTAAAACCCACATAATAAACTTTGGGTCTATGGTAACGTAAATTTCACATTTTAAGTAAAATAAATTTAAATTAAATCTCTTAAAAAATAAAAAAAAAAAAAGAAAAAAAAAAAAAGAAAAGAAAAAAAAATAAAAGGTTAAATGACAAAATTTTAATGCCTTTATCTCTAACCACTAAATTAACCACTAGAAGGTATAGTGGGCGAAAGCTAACACTAGAACTAATGAGAGCCTTTCGAGTTGCACTTGTTTGTGCTTCTTCATAAAGCCACTAATATCCTTGGCACTATTATTGGGCTTTGGCCCATTATATTTATTGAGAGAAATAGTTGTGACCATACTTTCATGAATGGTTTTTTTTTGCATAGATACCCCTCATATGTTCAATATTAGCAATATTATCCCTCAAATTTTAATATTTACAAAATTTACCCCAACCCCCAAAGCTAGTGTATTAGGTCTTTCTACCACTCCAACTCAAGAATGTTACATTTTAAACAAGCCAATGTCAAAAATCCCAATAATTTCCAATAGCTTAGCAACGATTTCCCGTTTAAGAACTAAAATTGGTAAGTGGAATGGGTAGAATTGAGGGACAATTTTCAAATACCAAGATTTGAGGGATAATTTAGCAAATATGAATGATTTGAGAGGTATATATGCATGAATGACTTAAAAGACCAAAAAACACACACAACAAGAGTACCATTATCAAAAAATTCTCTCAAACACTAAAAAAGTTGAAAATTGTGATTAACTTTAGAACAATAGTCAAATCATCAACTACGTACAAACACACCTATAATTGAATCTGTTACTATATGTATACGTTAAGCCGAAACCTTCTCCCTCAAACCCTTCCACACCTTGACACGTCAGCATTCCTCTTCTCAATAAAACCGTCATGTGTCATTGATCCTAACCATTCATCTACCCATCTCAAAATCTCAAAAATAATTAAATTCACCAATCCAACAAATTTCCGAAATTTAAGACCGTTATGCATATGAAAAATAATACTTTCAGTTGTTTAATCTTTAAATTTTCGATATTTAAACCCGTTAATCAATAAATTTCAATTTTAAGCCCGTAATGCATATGAAAAATAACAAATATGTAGAATCAGAGATTAATCAAATATTTCCTACCATATATATTTGTTACTTATTTTAATTACCAAAATGAAATTATATATATATGGAAGGAAATACATATTAATTTATCGACCTAAAATTATTGCACGTACACAAATTTCTAAATATTCGGTTAACATATAACCGAATATCTTTCTGAACTACCTAAAATTATTGCCATATCTTTTAACCAAGATTTATTACATATTTCAAATATTTTTCCAAAAATTTTCGAAATAGCATTAGATTTTATATTATGGTAAGATATTTAGTATCTTTTTCAAACCACCTACAATTATTTCCATATCTTTTTAACCGTTTGTTACATTTTTCAAATTTTAAAAACATGCATGATAGAGGGGCAATATATTTTCCAAATTTATGTCTATAAGAATCACTGGATCGGCCATAAAAACTTAATTGCAGTGATATATCATTGGTTCTCTTGGTAAGTGCTTTCTTATTTGAATTTAAAATTATTTGTAAATTTATTTTTCGTCTTTATTTAATATAATTTATTTTTTGTCTTTGCAGCGATATAGTTTAATTGTGCAGATATAATTCATTGCTTCTCTTGGTAAGTGTTTTCTTTTTCGAATTTAATAATTTGATAGAATTTTTAATTTATTTATCTTGAATTGTTTTATTGCATTCCTTTTATTTATCACAGTGTATACAATTTTTTATTTTTTATTAATTAAATCCCCATGTTAAGCCATTCATAACCTTTGGTAATTTTATTCATTTTTCTGTTAATTTTTATTGATCTTTCATGATCTTTCAAATAAAAAATGTGGCAAAGATCATGAAACTCAATTAAAATTGTTGAAAGAACATGAAATATCAATTGTTTTTAAAAATTAAATAATTCTAGAGATATATCATTGCTTCTCTTAAAGTGTTTTATATCCATAAACAAAGAATCTTTCTTCATTATGTAAATGATGATGATATTTATTTAAATTTTCATATTGTATATATCACCCTTATAGTTTTGAATTTAAAATTTTTTCAAAGGAGGGAAAATTATATTTCAACATTGTGAATTGAAATCAATCCCAACCATCCATTCTCTTTATAACTTAATTAATAATAATCCAAAAATCTGTAAAATCCAAAAATAATACTATGAAATTAAAAGGAAAAATATCCCTTAACAATGCATAAATATCGATTAATCTTCTATCATTAATTAGAAAATTTAAATGAGATTTCTTTCTCTTCATAATTTTGGCCAATTTTCTTAAATAATAGATAAAATCAAATATTCCCTAACAATGCATAAATATCGGTTAATCCTTTTGTTAAATATTATAGTTAAATATTTCGGTGAAAAAGATCTTTGAGATTTCTTCTAGCTAATCACGATATCCAATTCCTATATGGTTGACATCGGCTCGCTATGCTAAATATAGTTATTTGATGGCTAATCTAATTTGAAAATTCAAATAAATAACAAATTTGAATTTATTACTATAACAACTTGATTAAAATTTAATCACATGGTATTATTAATATTTCTATTTTAAATGATTAAATATGCCAAATGTGTACGTTCTCTTCCATTTCTTTTCCTCTATCCTCAGCCTCCTCAATTCTCTTTCCCAAAATAAGTTCCCCATGATGTTTGACGGCGAATTAACATTGGCAACGAAGACGCAAGAACTAACCACTGATGTTTCTAAATTTGGAGGAAGCGGATCTTGACAAGTTGTCCCCGGTTTGATTCGATAGACAATTTATTCTTTTAGTTATTACTAAAGTTTGATGATGATAATTTTTGGTTAATTATTACGGTAATTGCTAATTTTGGTTTAGAATTCTTGAAATTTAATTTGTTAAACTTTAGGTATTTGTTGCTATGACTACTAATTTGTTTCGGTCGACAAGTTCGAGGTTTGTGTCAGGACGATTCTCAATCCACAACAACGAAAGCCCAAGCTTGGATTTGCAATTGGATGGGATTGAATCAGAGACTGGGAAGATATTTAGAGAAGATTCTATACTTTTAACATTATACTCTAATAGCTTGACAGCTAATTGTTAGCCAACAGGTTCAACACATCATTCGGGGAATGTGTTGCAATTATTATCAAGAAGTAATAAAGATTGATGCTTTAGTTTGCAAATATTTGAAAGTTGCGATAATTCTTACTCAATCTAATGAGCATCTTGAAGTGAATGCTTATTGAAAGGTACTCTTTTACCAATTTTTAATTTTTTAGAAATTATAAATTATTATAGGTAAATTTTGAATCATCATCCCAAATAATTAACTTATTTTTTAAAGAAAATTGTAAACTTTGCTGCTGTGTTTACTAATATCGGCTTAGAATTTTTGAAATGTGATTATTTGTTTTCCTGCCTCTACTGGCCGCTACATCGTCCCTGTCGAAAGATTAGGTGGTTGTTGTTTAATTCTCTCCAATTCATTTGGTATGAGAGGGGATCACTTCATCTCCTCTATAAGTTTTGATTTGTATGTATCTCCATTAAAATATTATGTGAGGTTGACCCCTCTTTATTTTTAGCTACGTGTAGTTGGTTTAAATTTTTTTTTAATTTGGTTTGAGACTGATTATCATTTTCTATATGTATTGTCTTCAGGTGCTGAAGTAAATGGCCTTTTGGATCATTTGAGTACAACTTTCATTAGGTACATAATGTAAGCTTATTTAAAACAACTAAAGGTTATTCCTTTAGAATCATCATTTGTTGTAACAAACTTAGCATTATGGATGAGCTTGAGTTTATTTTACAATGACTCAAATTTGTATTTGAATACTATGAGTTAAACAATTCTTATATAATTCACACATGATTTTTCTGTGAAAATATTAATTTAGTTGTCAAGTCGTGTATTGCCAAATATTTTAGTTACAGAAATTCAAGGTTTTTGAATTTTAAAAGAGAGGAAAAAGATAATTTAGGTAAGTTTTGATTTTTTGGTTAAACAATTTCATAAATTTAGGTAATGTGATTTTTTCACTATAAAAATATTTATTCAGTTACCTATTCGTGTATTGCCTAATATTTCAGTTATCAAAATTCAAAGTTTTTACTTGGAATTTTATCTTTATATGTAATTATGAGAATTAATTGTTGAAAATTAGATTTTTATCACCTTAATCTTCAGCTACCAAAATATATCATATGCAAAACTTTTTGTGCCTAATTTTCAGTTACTAAAATTTTGATATGTTTTGAAATTTAAGAAAACAAAGGAAATGGTATTATAGGTAATTTAATCAAATTAGGATTTGTTACCCAAATCATTAGAAAATCATCATTAGCACATTGTAATTAATATTTTCCTAATCTAATTTACCAAATTTGACTAATTTCTTTGGTAAGTATCATTTCGATAATTTTGAATTTCAAAACTAGAGGGAAAATGTACGTTAAGTATAACATAACTAATTTCATTGCGTGAATCTTGCACAAATATATTTAATTTAATATCCAAATTGATACTTGAATACCTTATTTCACATATTTTCCTTAAATCAATAGAGTGACCAGTTCTCTTCGATTATAATAGGTTCAGACCATTAAGCTATTGAGGATGTTTATCTTTAAGTTGTCTCTCTTGATCAACAAAGCAAGTTATGAAAATTTAAAGATTGGATTATGAAATTGTTAACCTTGAAATCCCTCTCGACTAGAGAACAAGCGACTCAGTGTTATTTCTAATGGTGGAGGTCATGTTACTGGAATTATTTTCATCTATTTACTTATATTTTGAGATTTTAGCATTCTAATAATATATAAGATCTATGATCGATATTTGTTATTCACCTATGTATTTCATAATAATGACATTTTATAATTTGAACATTATCATAATTTTTATGCGAAATGTATTTTCTTACCTTAATCAAGAGGGTTTTCCATGCTTGGAAGGGAGCGTGTCACTCTTTTATTTATATTCTTTAGGTAAATGAGTGATTAGAATACTGTGAAATTTCATTAATTGCAGTAGGCTGCTTGCAGGGCTAAAAGACTAGTATAAGTTAATGCTCAAACATGTTACTAGCATAGTATACACACATGATCAAGTGACTTATTTTCTCCACTAATTAATTTTTTTCTCACAAGTTGCACAAAGACAATGCAAGCCATTAATCAATCCTACGTACCATGTTAATTATCAATCTTGGTGGCCGTTCCAGGATTTTAAGAAAGTGGTGTCACAATATAATTGTTAATGAAAAAATTACTAATTAAAAAATGACGCTAAAGAGGAGGGTTGATTAGAAGATCCTACAATCGTTGCCGGAGGAGCGAGGGTGTCCATCATGTTGGCTTCGTGGGTCCACCGTCAGCCGTTCATAAGGAGGTCCACTATATCGATCATTGCTCGCCTATCCGGCGACGGAGAGAAACCCGAGGCATTGCATAATGCGCTCTCGGTGCCACGCGCGGTGGCGTCTGCAGGCAGATTGTGTCATGTGTTAGGAGATGGATGATGCATGGTTTGGAACTGAAAGATGTGTAGGCAAATATTGCTTCCTGAGCATTGCAAGAATAAGTTGTGAGGAATTTTGAATGAACCGCTTCACTAAATGGTTGAATCAATAGCACTTTCTATGTTTGTATATCTTTCAAGCTTTATTCTTGCGACATATTATAGGGTTTGAGAACCGGTGTACGGTTTTAACAATTGGAGAGGAACCAATACCGAAATATAAAGATTCAAGGGACCAATTTCTATACAAAATCCTTTATTTATCCAATTAATGGAGCTGGAAAGTATGTATGAGATAAGAGCCATAAAGTTGTTTGTTTTCATAGATGGTGATGTGATGTAGAACGTGTTGCGGGCATATTCATGGAGAAACGGGACCGTCACAAGCCTAAACGCGGACCCGGCCGAGGAAAAGAGCTTGCTACGAAGAACAGGTCGTAACTTTCAAACCGTAAGTCGGATTTGGACGATTTTTTTTAAATTGCGTATTTTTTCGAGACGGAGTCAACCAAACCAACCTACGTTTGGTTTGCAGCCGTCCATTTCGCCAAATTCCTTCCGGATTGAGAGATACTAGGGTTTTTGTCAGTTTTTTACTATTTTTAGTAATGTTTTAGGAGTCTTTTTTGATTAGGAAGCAAATCCGGTTTGATTCCAAATTTGACCGAATTACTTCTCTAATCATAGGGAGTCTTTTAAAGATAGTTTTCTTATTTCTATTTTTGGTAAAGTTCGGGTCAATTAGAAGTCTTGTTTCTATTTTTAGTAAAGTTCGAGTCATAGTAGGAGACTTGTTTATTTTCTATTTAAACAGAGTCTTGTAAGCCCTAGAGGCATATCTTTTCATCAATAAAATTTCGTTTATTATATTTTCTTCGTGGATTCGAAGCTCTTCGTGGATTCGGAGATCGCTCTTTGTGGATTCGGAGAGCAAACCCTTGGTGGATTCTGATGTTTCAACATCCGCGCTGCGTCATGATGATCTGGTTCTGCCGGTGCTCGGTGCCGACGTGAGGTACTGTATTTTGTCACATGATGCCCTCTTCTTGTGTCGCCAAATCTATGACTAGCCTTACTCTTTTTAGTCCCACATGGTCAAACCATCCCGAGGGTTTCATTACAAATTTGGTGAGTAGAGTCAGTTGCAAGGCTTGAACATAAATTTAAGGAGGAGGAGAAAATAAAGTTCTTAATTACAACCATTAATATTTGATAACAGTATAATCGCTATTATAGTAAGTAGAAATGGACTATATTGAGATCCTTCGGGCTTGTTGCTAATGTGACACCCATTCGAATTGTGAGGTGTGATTTGAATATGCCGATCACCTCGATTGTAAAAATTTAGATGTGTTATGTCAATAACATACCAATCAAGAGCGTGACGAAACATACCAATTTTTGTTTACTCCAATTGTATAATCTATAATAAAAAAAGTTCAAAATTACCACCTTTTATTTAAGATACTTACATTTATTCATAATTGGAGAAACGATATTTATACAGCCCTATCTCAATAAAATGACCCAAATCAGAAAGACCTTAGCGGCTTAGCCTGGCTCACTCAATTGCTTTGAATTGAATCACTCTCCAAAATACAATGAACTTGAGCACTCAGGTGACTCGTGTTTTTAATTATGGGGCCAATGCAGAGATCTCATCTAAAATTATTTTCGCCAGAGAATAACTCAAGTCCAGTTCGTGGGATCTTTGAACAACAATTGGTCAAACTACAGCCCGTGGTCATAGGATTACACCTTAAACACTTTTGATTATTTTTAGCATATCGATAATAATAGATTTTAATCATGTATGACAACGAATATTGCTTACCACTTGCGAAGGATATTCTATATAAGATTTACAAGTTTTAATAAATATATTTCTAATGAAAATCTAGTTTTTTTAGGCAAAGAGGCTACATGATATGTGCGGAGATTAATTCGTTGCTGCTTGTTGATATATCTACTTAGTCGAGGGTCTCCTCCGGTTTGTGTAGGGTCCCATAGTTCTAAAAAAGGAAAAAAGGGGAAAAAGAAAAGAAAAGAAAAAGTCTACATGCTGTATAATTTAAAATGTACATTGCATTAGCTGGAAGATGTGATATATTTTTAAATTTATTATAACGAATTTATAGTATTTTAAATTTGTGGTCCTTAGTTATGGAGTTCTGTCCGTGTGGGGGTATTTCTCGTATATGTGAGACCCAATCACGTTAAATTTATAGTATTTTAATTTTCTCATAGTTTTTATTTTCATTATTTTAGAATTTGAACCAATAGTTCACTTTTCCAATTATAATTGTCAACCGTTTAATAAATGGTAATGATTCATCTGAAAGACAAGTAGAAATAACTACAATTCATGAAAGGTATGATATAACTATGATCCTATAACTATAGTTTGAAAAGGGTCAATTACAAATACACTCATTATCCCCCGTTTGGCAAGGGGTTAAGAGAAGGGTTAAAGGGGTTTAGCCCTCATTAACTATCCAAACGGGTTAATCTGGTCAAAGGGCTAACAAACCCTTTACAACTGTTAAAGTTAGTTAACCCTCATTTAGAGGGGTTAACAAATCCGCCTAAAGAGGAAGGTTAAGATTACTCCCTCGGAAAATAAAAAAAATAAAACTTTAAAAAAGAATATACGTTAGGATATTTATGACAATTAACCTCCTTAACCCTTTTTTATTTGTCAAACACAAAAAAACTTGACCCTACATCTTGACTATCAAATCCAAACTGAATTAAATTATACTAACCTCTCGTGAAGGGTTAACTAAGTTAGTCCTTCCCCTTAACCCTTCTTCTTAACCCCTCGCCAAATGGTATTCATTTATTATCTCTAGACTTTCTTATAACATCTTGATCATATATTTCAGGATGAATTTATGTCCCTATTATATGTACGTATCATGCGAGTATCGTATGATATTAATGTTTTATAGAGTGATATTCTAATAGTTTATTTTTTCCTAGAAACCACCTTAAAAATAGGGTCATTATACGAGAAAACCATCTTTCAATTTCAATTTATATGTAAACCATCTTTAAAGTGAGTTTTTGTTCCAATCAACTATCTCCAAGAAAAATTAGCGGATAAAACCCAAAACCCTTAAAAACACATTCGAGGCGTGTAACTCACTTTGTTAATATTTACGTCTAATTAAGATACAAATCACGCACCTTAAACATGCATTTTAAAAGTTGATTTTGATTTTTTAGTGAAAATTTGGCTAGGAGGTGATTGATTGGAATAAAAAGCCAATTTAAACATGATTTACATATAATTTGAAAATAATTTTTGTGCACTGACCCTATTTTTAAGGTGGTTTAAAAAAAACCTTTATTATATTGCAGAGAGACCCTTATCCCCTTAAAATTATTTAGGGTTTTTTTAGATATCAGTCCTTTAAATCATCAGTATTTTGATATTAATCCCCCAAATCTTCATATTTTAATATTAGTCCCTCAAATTGCCGTAATATGTTGATATGAGTCCCTCTGTTAGTTTTTCCATCCAAAACCCTCAACTCTGGTCAGGTTTAGATTAATCATTGATGGTCAATTACCAACATATCCGCACCGTTTAATTTTCCTACCCGATTCATTTCCTTTCTCTTAACCCTCGTTTTAATGATCGCTGGAGTTGATGGGTATGGAGATGGTCAGAGAGAAGCAACGACAATGGGAGAGGGGGTGGCAGTTGAGGATTGAGCACTTGGAGGTGACCTGGCCGTGGCTTGTCTATGCATAGGTGAAGGCGGAGTTAGGCCTATGATGGGCCGTCAGCTGAAAGCAAGCCCATTAATTTGAATAGAGCTGGAAGCTCTTGGCCTTGTCTTGGTTGTGGGCTGTTGTTTCATGGCAGGAGAGAGGGAATGAGAGGTGGGTGATTGTGTGCAGCTCACATAGGAAGGGAGGGAGGAAGAGGATAACGAAGAAGGGAAGAGGGAGTAGGAGGAGGAGAGACAGTAGAAGGAGAGGATGTTGGCGGCCTAATGGGTTTGGGTTTTATTTAATGGTATGGGTTCGGAGGTTCTTAACGAGTTCGGGTTTAATTGGTTATGGGTGTGGATTTGTTAAGTGAGGGATATAACTGTCCATTAATGATAATGGTTAAAGAAAACGGAATATTCCCCTAAAGTTTTAACGGGACCAATATCAACACATTAAAATAATTTGGGGACTAATATCACAATTTGAAGATTTGAGGGACCAATACAAAATACATATGATAAAGGATTTCAAATCAGTATTCCTTTTTTTTCTTCTCATTTTTCCTTTTTTAGAAATTTTTCTCTTTCTATTTTTATCAGCTTTCATATACCCATAGTATTTTTTTACAAATTTTTGTTGTTGGTGTTGTGAGATAGTTGTTGTTAAGCTGTCATGAAAGGAACTGCCATGTGAGTATCTCTCCAAATAATAGTTGTTGAGCTCAACAAATCCACCGTAATTGTCACCACGTTAGATTCCCTGTTCACCATCAATCAACTTCACCTAAAACGCTTACTAGTACTCATTTGTCCTTTCATTGCCAGCCGTATTTCCAAATAAATTGATTTAATTGGTTCACGAAAGAATTTGCCAATTATTATTTTATGAGTGCTTATTCATAAGAGGAGCATGCATAACTCAAAACATTAACAAAAAAAAAAAAGAAACACAAAAGATAAATAACTTTGTCTCATTTTTTACTTTATATTTTCTTTCACATCACGGAAAATAAAAAAATAAAACTTTAAAAAGAATATACGTTAGGATATTTATGACAATTAACCTCCTTAACCCTTTTTATTTGTCAAACACAAAAACTTGACCCTTCATCTTAACTATCAAATCCAAACTGAATTAAATTATATTAACCTCTCGTGAAGGGTTAACTAAGTTAGTCCTTCCCTTAACCCTTCTTCTTAACCCTCGTTTTAATGATCGCTGGAGTTGATGGGTATGGAGATGGTCAGAGAGAAGCAACGACAATGGGAGAGGGGTGGCAGTTGAGGATTGAGCACTTGGAGGTGACCTGGCCGTGGCTTGTCTATGCATAGGTGAAGGCGGAGTTAGGCCTATGATGGGCCGTCAGCTGAAAGCAAGCCCATTAATTTGAATAGAGCTGGAAGCTCTTGGCCTTGTCTTGGTTGTGGGCTGTTGTTTCATGGCAGGAGAGAGGGAATGAGAGGTGGGTGATTGTGTGCAGCTCACATAGGAAGGGAGGGAGGAAGAGGATAACGAAGAAGGGAAGAGGGAGTAGGAGGAGGAGAGACAGTAGAAGGAGAGGATGTTGGCGGCCTAATGGGTTTGGGTTTTATTTAATGGTATGGGTTCGGAGGTTCTTAACGAGTTCGGGTTTAATTGGTTATGGGTGTGGATTTGTTAAGTGAGGGATATAACTGTCCATTAATGATAATGGTTAAAGAAAACGGAATATTCCCCTAAAGTTTTAACGGGACCAATATCAACACATTAAAATAATTTGGGGGACTAATATCACAATTTGAAGATTTGAGGGACCAATACAAAATACATATGATAAAGGATTTCAAATCAGTATTCCTTTTTTTTCTTCTCATTTTTCCTTTTTTAGAAATTTTTCTCTTTCTATTTTTATCAGCTTTCATATACCCATAGTATTTTTTTACAAATTTTTGTTGTTGGTGTTGTGAGATAGTTGTTGTTAAGCTGTCATGAAAGGAACTGCCATGTGAGTATCTCTCCAAATAATAGTTGTTGAGCTCAACAAATCCACCGTAATTGTCACCACGTTAGATTCCCTGTTCACCATCAATCAACTTCACCTAAAACGCTTACTAGTACTCATTTGTCCTTTCATTGCCAGCCGTATTTCCAAATAAATTGATTTAATTGGTTCACGAAAGAATTTGCCAATTATTATTTTATGAGTGCTTATTCATAAGAGGAGCATGCATAACTCAAAACATTAACAAAAAAAAAAAAGAAACACAAAAGATAAATAACTTTGTCTCATTTTTTACTTTATATTTTCTTTCACATCACGGAAAATAAAAAAATAAAACTTTAAAAAGAATATACGTTAGGATATTTATGACAATTAACCTCCTTAACCCTTTTTATTTGTCAAACACAAAAACTTGACCCTTCATCTTAACTATCAAATCCAAACTGAATTAAATTATATTAACCTCTCGTGAAGGGTTAACTAAGTTAGTCCTTCCCTTAACCCTTCTTCTTAACCCTCGCCAAATGGTATTCATTTATTATCTCTAGACTTTCTTATAACATCTTGATCATATATTTCGGGATGAATTTATGTCCCTATTATATGTACGTATCATGCCAAGATCGTATGATATTAATGTTTTATAGAGTGATATTCTAATAGTTTATTTTTTCCTAGAAACCACCTTAAAAATAGGGTCATTATACGGAAAACCATCTTTCAATTTCAATTTATATGTAAACCATCTTTAAAGTGAGTTTTGTTCCAATCAACTATCTCCAAGAAAAATTAGCAGATAAAACCCAAAACCCCTTAAAAACACATTCGAGACGTGTAACTCACTTTGTTAATATTTACGCCTAATTAAGATACAAATCATTACCTTAAACATGCATTTTAAAAGTTGATTTTGATTTTTTTAGTGAAAATTTGGCTAGGAGGTGATTGATTGGAATAAAAAGCCATTTTAAATATGATTTACATATAATTTGAAAATAATTTTGTGCACTGACCCTATTTTTAAGGTGGTTTAAAAAACCTTTATTATATTGTAGAGACTCTTATCCCCTTAAAATTATTTAGGGTTTTTAGATATCAGTCCTTTAAATCATCAAGATTTTGATATTAATCCCCAAATCTTCATATTTTAATATTAGTCCCTCAAATTGCCGTAATGTGTTGATATGAGTCCCTCTGTTAGTTTTTCCATCCAAAACCCTCAACTCTGGTCAGGTTTAGATTAATCATTGATGGTCAATTACCAACATATCCGCACCGTTTAATTTTCCTACCCGATTCATTTCCCTTTCTCTTAACCCTCGTTTTAATGATCGCTGGAGTTGATGGGTATGGAGATGGTCAGAGAGAAGCAACGACAATGGGAGAGGGGGTGGCAGTTGAGGATTGAGCACTTGGAGGTGACCTGGCCGTGGCTTGTCTATGCATAGGTGAAGGCGGAGTTAGGCCTATGATGGGCCGTCAGCTGAAAGCAAGCCCATTAATTTGAATAGAGCTGGAAGCTCTTGGCCTTGTCTTGGTTGTGGGCTGTTGTTTCATGGCAGGAGAGAGGGAATGAGAGGTGGGTGATTGTGTGCAGCTCACATAGGAAGGGAGGGACGAAGAGGATAACGAAGAAGGGAAGAGGGATTAGGAGGAGGAGAGACAGTAGAAGGAGAGGATGTTGGCGGTCTAATGGGTTTGGGTTTTATTTAATGGTATGGGTTAGGAGGTTCTTAACGAGTTCGGGTTTAATTGGTTATGGGCGTGGATTTGTTAAGTGAGGGATATAACTGTCCATTAATGATAATGGTTAAAGAAAACGGAATATTCCCCTAAAGTTTTAACGGGACCCATATCAACACATTAAAATAATTTGGGGGACGAATATCACAATTTGAAGATTTGAGGGACCAATACAAAATACATATGATAAAGGATTTCAAATCAGTATTCCTTTTTTTCTTTTCTCATCTTTCCTTTTTTAGAAATATTTTCTCTTTCTATTTTTATCAGCTTTCATATACCCATAGTATTTTTTTTTTTACAAATTTTTGTTGTTGGTGTTGTGAGATAGTTGTTGTTAAGCTGTCATGAAAGGAACTGCCATGTGAGTATCTCTCCAAATAATAGTTGTTGAGCTCAACAAATCCACCGTAATTGTCACCACGTTAGATTCCTTGTTCACCATCAATCAACGCTTACTAGTACTCATTTGTCCTTTCATTGTCAGCCGTATTTCCAAATAAATTGATTTAATTGGTTCACGAAAGAATTTGCCAATTATTATTTTATGAGTGCTTATTCATAAGAGGAGCATGCATAACTCAAAACATTAACAAAAAAAAAAAAAAGAAACACAAAAGATAAATAACATTGTCTCATTTTTTACTTTATATTTTCTTTCACATCACGGAAAATAAAAAAAATTTTGGGGGTGGGGAGGGGGGGGGGTGTGGGTGTATATGTCAAAGTTTCAAAACTCTCAGCCAAGTTCAAGCTGACCCATGGTGCGGATGAGCACTCTTGGGCTCTCATGACGCTGTGGGCCCCGCTTTCTCCCCCTTTCACACTACTCGTCTTGAAAAAACGGATTCCGGTCTTCTCCATTATGAAAAAATAGTATAGAGATCACTATGTTATTAAAACTATTAATTGTCTGATTGATGGTTATGATTTGTCTTTGAGTACAAAGTAGGTATAAGTACAATACATATGGGTATGGTGAGTGTTAAATTTAGAATGAATATTTAATCACTTAAGAAATATTCAACGATTAGTATGAAAAGCAATGGTCTCTTCACTACTTGTCTCTCAATTACTTTTTTATAGTGAAGATGATCCAAATTAAAAAAAAAATCAAAATGAGAGGAGAAAATCCTTACGCTTTGAAAAAATTTCTTAGGGGCTAGTCCATGAGTAATACACCACACTAATAAGAAAATGGCACGTCACTAGTAAATGAAAAGTGGAAATTCTAAACTAGTCAAATTTTACCACGTGTCACTTGGACATGGTCGAAGCTATTGACAAGAAGCTGTCCCCAGACCAATGTGTAGAATTTGTCTAAATGGCACTTAAATACCCTAATGTTTTACTATCTTTACACTTAAATATCTTAAGTTGTAAAAAATAACATAAAAATACCCCAAGTTGTTCACAGTTAGAATTAGGCTAACACTGCTAGTTTTGATGAAAATGCCCTCCATTAAAATATTAGTAATAAATTAAAGGAGTATGTAAGATGGTAATTAAAGCAATAAATAGGGGCAATACAATAATAAAATTTATGTGTACTATGCACATGGGAATGTTCTGTTATCTATTTAACAAAAGGTAGCAATATGCCAATTTTTGACAACTTAGAGTATTTTTATGCTACTTATTACAACTGAGGGTATTTAAGTGTAAAGGTAGAGAAACATTAGGGTATTTAAGTGCCAGTTAGCCGTAGAATTTCCACTGTCCATTTTGAGTCGTACCATATTTCCATATCAACTATGAAGATTTTATGAATCACTATTAAGGTTTCTTTATGAATAAATTAGAATGCTTTAATAGTTAATTCACAGTCAAAATATCATATACGGATCCAATGCAGTATTATGATTTATATCGTATGCACTCTCGTATACACTTAATTATAGTCTTATGTACATGTTATATGCACCAACAAGTTGCTAGCCCAGTGATAAGCAAGCTGGTTTCCAGGCGGATTCCTGCGTATTAGCAAGAGTATGAAATTTGGAAGCGACATTTGTTGGGAGGGAGAATATGAAACATGATTGTTCGCGGAAATTGAAAATTGTTACAAATTAGATAACAGAAAACTAATATGAATATAAAATGTAAAAAGGGGGTCAATAATGCAAACATCCTGCGGTTGTGCAGTCACTCCAGGTGAGGACTCCATCATAAATTCATAGGACATGTTTGGACCCATGGTGAATTTTTTGTGTTGTTTTTCTCTAAAAGTGTTAGATATTATATATTCACTCCCTCAATTTCAAAGCATATAAATGTGTTTTTAAATAAGCATTTGTGTTTATTCGTTTGAGAATGCTTAAGTTCAAAAACATGCATCACGGGTCCACGGTATCTAAATGCTGTCGAAGAAATCAGAAAGTAAAGTTCTAAAAATCATTTGAGAATTAAAATGTAAAATATTTGAAAATACAGCTCGCAATGAGAGAGGAGTCCTCACCTACCATTTGCAGAGGCATCAAGTTTAACAGCAGATGCACTATTGGGCTTGGTTTGGTAGGGCATTTGAAGAGGGAAGGTGAGGTAAGAGGAGGTGCAATGAGATGGAGATAGACATCTTTATGTTTGGTTGGAGAGAAGGGGGAGGAGGGATGCATGTTTTTATAGTTTATTTTATCCTTCCTCTTGAATCCTTCCAATTTGCATGGATTCTTCTTTCTCTCTCTCTCTCTCTCTCTAATTTTTTAGTTCATTTTAGGATGTCCCCTCCCTCCCTTCCCGTCCCCTCACTCTACCTCACCCTCGAAACACTTCTTACCAAAGGCAGATCTAATTTTTGTCTCTACCCTCCCCACACCTTCCCACCTACCAAACCAAGCCTTAGTGGGATCCCTCGCAAGCACAATACTATTCATTCTCCCATTCTCTCAGCTTTCTTTCTCTAAACTTTCTCTCTCCTCACGTTCACTCACTCACTGTCTTCATTATTCTCATTCTCTCCCCTACTCCAGCTCAAGCTCCTTTTTAAGGCCTTTTCTCCTCAACGCACATTCATTCATTCTCTCTCTACTATTAATTTACTCAGAGGAATGGAGGAAAGTTTAGCGAGAAAATTTTGAAGGAATTTTGATTACTGGTAACAATTCTAAAAACCTCTAGTTTCTCTCTAATTTCGATTTTCATTTGGGTCATCTACGTAATTAATTAGTTTCCCTCTTATTGAAGCCGAGCTTGAATTGCCCATGTCATAAAAATGATTATTGGGGGTTAAGTGAAAAATCTAAATGTTTTGAAGGTTTTAATAAATTCCCAACAGTATTTGGGGTTTACTGAGAGTTTCAAAATGTTTTTGAGGTTCAATGTGGTTTAGCGAAATTTATTTCATAAAACCTGAATTTGATGTGACAACTGGGTAAGAGAATTATATTAGTCTTTTTTACAAAATTATTTTCACGTCGACCTCTTTGTGATGAACGGGAAGGTTTTCTTCTTTGGCTTAATATCAGAAAACCCCTTACCTTTAGACAATTATCGAATTACCCCTCACAACTTTGAAAATATAAGAAAACCTCTCCTTAGTTTTAAGGATTATGAGAAAATCTCCTTTTAACTTTAAGCTTTTATCAGAAAACTTTCTTTAACTTTGAGATTTTATAGAAAAACTCTCATAGATATGATTTTTTTGATAACGTCTCAAAGTTAAATAGAGTTTTCTAATAACCCCTCAACATTTTTTTGGAGGGGGGTGGGGGGATATTTTCAAAGTTAAGGGGGGTTATCTAATAATCGTCCAAAGTTAAGGGGGTTTTCTGATATTTAGCCTTCTTCTTTATCCATATTTTAATAAAGCAAGAGAAAATGGGTGCAAGAGGAGAAAGGAAAGATATTTATATGCTTATTAGCACTTCTCATATTTTAACTCCTAAAGAAATTCAGTAGCACTTATAATCTCTCAACTTCTGGAAAGTCAGTATTAGCACTTATCATCTCTCCATTTCTTAAAAGTACTAATTTAAAAACGATAAGTCCAAATAAATAGCTAAGAGATAATAACTGCTACTGAACATACGTATGAAAATAATTATCTGCAATTTATCCAAATAAATATACCACGATTTCCTTTTATCTGGTTTTCGAAAAAAAATAAATGGATAAAAAAAAATTTGTCCAAGTTGACCAAACTTCAAAACAATACTAAAAGTCAATCATTCTCATACTTTACCTCGAAGTAACCCTAAATTTGACTGCGTCTCTCCAAAAGACACAACTTCGAAATATGACGTGCACCGACCAATATCAGCCGACCACGTGTACATGTTTTCCATTTGGAGAACATCCAACGCACGCGAAAGACACGGAATATTCATCTTTGCACCGTAATTCAGTAAAATTCTGATAACTAATTATAATATTACAGTTACCTGTTAAGATTTAATTTAAATTTGAATTATATTCTCTATATATACACGTAGCAAATTTGTTTTATTTTGCTGATTGCCTTTTCATTTTTCTTTTTGTCAACAGAAACTCTAATTAATTAGTGCGTTACACAAAAGGGTTATGAATGAGAACGATCATTGTCATGTTTACATGATGAGTGAGGGGGTTTTGGGTAATATTGAAGAATTTTTTGATTTCTCAAGTGATGGTAAATTCAAAGAAATTATGGATTCTTCTTCTGATGGTAGTAATAGTAACGGTGGTGACAATTATTGTGATAATGATACACAAATTTCTGCTGCTTCTCATGGCGAAGAAGGATGTGGAGTTACGCCCACTTCCGAGGAGAATGAAATTGTAAGTCATTTTCCAACTTGTGAAGTTTTATTTTTAAAGAAAATTTTGAAGCGTATTAGAGAATGTCAATTATGTTTCCCACCCAAATTATCTCTTTATTTTCTTTATGAACTAGGGGGTTTCCCTCGAAATTCCCTGAATTTTTTTTTCTTATCAAACACTGAACTTTGGGAGAAAGTATTCCATGGACCGTCCCTATAAATTTTGAATTTCCAGATCCCAAGAAGATCCAACAGATCACAGGGAGGGCAATGCACCCGTCCTCATGAGATACTTTTCCGAACTTTGGGGTGTCTCACAACCCCAAACCCTACAGAATTCAGATTTTTTTCCCTTTTTCCAATGGATTCTCTAACAGTGTTAATGGTATAACTTGTTAATCCATTAACACTGTTGCTTAGAAATATTTGAAAGTTTGGAGAGATTTGTGAGAACGCCAAAGTTCAGAGGGTTTGGTATAAAAGAAAAGTTTAAGGGCTTTTCTTTAAATTTACCCTTTTTTCCCCCTTGAGAACAAGGGTTATAAATGATTTGTGCTATGGTGGTAGGGGAAAAAAGTTTAAAAGTAGTATTCCCTGTCTTACAAGGATTTTTATTGTCATAATAAAGATATTTGTTGAGTATAGCATTGTCTTTTTCTTAGACCAAATCAGTTGATTGGCAAGTAAAACTTTTGTACTCGTATCTTTGTCTTGTGTGCAATATAATGCATACCACATATTCAAGAAGAAAATGTTACTCATTTTCCTCAGACTTGTCTAACTCTTCCTCTTTTTTTTGTGTTGAGTTTTAAAGAAACTTTTGAAGAGTATTAAAAACATACTGCTTATAGTTCTCCCATCATCTCTTTTATGTCTTCTTGAGAATAAGGGGCAATAAAGATTTTTACAATGATAATATGAAAAAAATATAGCGGCATTCCTTTTTGTAGTAGGATTTCTTTGCCTCAACAAAGATATTTAATGAGCACCCACCACGGCTAGTGTAGGTGGCTTGTGAGGTAGTGGTGATACTGCCAACACACCTAGGTCTATTCAATCATGAAAGGTGGGACCCAAACACCCTAGGGTTTACTTAGTAGGGGTCGGAAAACAAACTCGGGCTTCGGCCTGAGTATCCTCATGTCTTGCTAAGGTTTCCCTTGTATTAAAAAATAGAAATAATAATAAGCATTATAATCTAATTTTCTTTTGCCCAGTCATTATGTCTCATTTTTGTTCGATACAACATGATACATGAATTTCAAGTTACTAACTCGTTTCTTTCAATACAGAACAACGAAACAAATGCTAGCGAAAAGGATTGGGTCACAAATTTCTTCGATCCACAATTCAACATTGATATTCCTGCCACCTTCGTCCCTCTTAATGATTTCATAGACAACGACGAGGCTGTGTTCGGCCCATTAAGCCCGAGCTCTGTACTGGACGAGCCCATCATTATCAGCATCAACAAAGATGGCTCCTCTTCCTCTTCGATCTCACGGCCCCCAATTCGGCGAAGGCCCGTAACGCCAATCCCGGCCCCGGCCCGCATGGCAATCCCCGTTGGGCCCACCATAATGCAAGTCCCTGGCCGGGCCCGCACCAAGCGAGCTCGTCGGCCCGCCTCGGTCCGCTTCACCGCCCCGGTTATCTCTCCATCCGCCGAGGGCCCTCCGGCAATACCGACATTTCTCGACACAATCCAAGAACCCATGAAAATTCCTCCGGTGAAGAAAATGAAGAAGAAGGTCACTAGAGTCGACAATCATCCTGATGGAATCATGCCATTGCGAGAATGCAAGCATTGTGGGATTTCAAAGACCCCACAGTGGAGAGCAGGCCCAATGGGCCCTAAAACCCTGTGCAATGCTTGTGGAGTCAGATACAAATCGGGCCGGCTGTTCCCCGAGTACCGGCCCGCTGCCAGCCCGACTTTCGTGCCGAGCCTGCATTCGAATTCGCATAAA
Organism: Asparagus setaceus; assembly: GCA_012295165.1. NCBI lineage: Eukaryota > Viridiplantae > Streptophyta > Magnoliopsida > Asparagales > Asparagaceae > Asparagus > Asparagus setaceus. The sequence continues at coordinate 59,361,516 of CM022703.1, read as the reverse complement.
AAGGTGGTCGAGATGAGGAACAAGGCGGCGACCGGAGCCAAGAACTGTGAACTGCTTGCATACGTTAGGGATTAAGGGGAATTCAGTTAGGAGTAGGATGGAGTTAGTGTTTTTAATAGTAAATAATGATATGAGAATGCCGATTTCTTAAACGATTATCGAAATAGTATATGGTGGATCTACCTGCAATATATTAAAAGTTGCATGACCTCATCACTTATCTCTTTAGACATTTTAAAAACGAACACACCTCATATATATCATTCCCTTTTAGTATTATTTGAGTTCTTAATTTTTTAAATTATTTTTTATTGATTTTGATATAGAGGGTTTTCCTTGTTTTGTACAGAGTTAGTTTAGGGTGGAGGATTAGTTTAGATGAAGATTGATGTATTTAGATTAATGTAGGATAATCAGGTTAGTTTAGTTTGGTACTGTCATCTTGATGTATTATTCTTTTGTAGTAAGTGATTACTAGGTAGGAAGACTATTGATAGTTTGATTATTGACAAACAATTTGTCTTTTTCCTTTTTCTTTTAAATTTATTGTACAATTTAGATTTTTCTTGGGAGATAAATGTTTGGGTAGACGAATGAATTATGATCTGATAAAGGACTTCATTATCAACATTCTGAACGTACAATAAAAAGAAATTTAAGAGCAAGTGTTGCATGAAAAGGAGATTTAAAAAAAAGAAAAGAAAAAAGAACAAGGTTATCAAAGCAATCACTTGGACAGCTTGTAAAGAAGATGGATAGGGAATTGCTTAAACTTTAAATTATATATATTATTAACCTAACATATTTGGTAATCAATAGCTATAAACTCTACAACTAATACCTGTTAGGTGATGACAAATGAAATTTGATCCATCTGTAATCAAGGTGGTTAATTAATTAAATCATGTGTTGGTGGTTAACATTTTTGGTAATTAACCCCCTGAACGCAGGGGGGGGGCACATAATCCCCCTACTTTGTTTATCTCATATAACTTTTCTGAACAACTATGAACTTTTCTCACCATACCCGCTACATGTAATTTGCAAGTGACTTAAATTTCATTGAGAGGGGAAAAAAATCCAAAATTTAAGAGAAAAGGGGGGTATTTTGCCTGTAGACGACAAATGACAAAGTTTAAAATTTTTTCTCTCAAGAAAAATTTTGTTATTTACAAATTACATGTAGGGAGGTCCAATGAAAAAATTCAAAGTTCAATGAGGTTTTGTGAGGCACCTCAAAGTTCAAGGGAGATTTTGAGACAAACAATGCTTAGGGAGGTTATGTGCAACACCTCCCAAAGTTCAAAGGGAAAGAAATTAAGATTACACTAGCATACATTCGAAAAATCCTGAATCTCCCTCAACCCCCTGCACAATGCATGGATGTCTTTACTTACTCTACTAGTGCTGTTGCGGGGTCTGAGAGCTACAACAAGATGATGAATTGTCTATGTGGAAAGGTACATCCTGGTATTTTCAACTTAGGACATCTTAAACTTGAATTCATCTTGCTCAACCTCTTCCTCAAATTCGATCTGTATCCCAATGCTGCTTATACTACCCTTAGCATTCGTGAGGTTGTTCTTATGTATTGGATAGCAAAGGAGAAGACATTTAATCATTCTGTTCTGATTTTTACTTGAATGTGCATGGTTGCCACTCTTGCTCGGGAGATGATTGAGAAGAAAACTAGGCAAAAGAACTCAGCTTGTACATCCTTTTCTCATCACCTGTAGCTGCCAAGGTCAGAAGATCCCCTTCCTCTCTGCTGATCGATATGGACAGGGGAGAGCTTCACTCTCAGCATAGACTACGAGGAAGAGCATAGCAGCGAGAAGGAAGGGAGAGACCACTGCTGGGCAATCATCCGGATCTCAGCCATCTACATCTCAGGTACCGGGTTCTTCCAGTTCGACTCAGTGGACCTTGCAGGCACTTGGGGAGAGAGTAGAGACTCTGAGTAGGCAGGTTGATACCCTAGGGAGAGATATGACTACTCAACACACGTATTATGATGCCTCTCTTCAGTTCATCATGGGAGCCCTACATCAGATGAATTCTTCTTTGGGGAGACAACCCATATATGCTGATTATTACACAGAACCATCACAGTCTACGGAAGCTCCTCATCCATCTATTTCACAAGGAGCTGACAGTGGTGATGATCAGGATGAGGAGATATAGGGGGATGACACCGATGCTGCGTAGGCCAGGAGGAGATTTACATCAGATTTTGATGGAGGGCGTATTTCTTTTATTTTTATTTCTTATTTTTTATTTTTTTATTTGGACTTGTATATTTGTATTTGTGAAACATGAGATACTTGGTCTGTACTAACTTTTTATCTGCACTTAGGATGGTGGATACTTAGTTTAGTATTTCCTTAGGTTTCTATGCTTCACTTTCATGTTGAATGTACATAATTTGGTTTTTTTTTTTTTTTCCTTTTTAGTTTGTTTTTATTTTCCTTTTTCTTTCATTTAAAAGTTTCTTGTTCTTTCTTTTTAGTTTCTTAGAAAAATAAAATAAAATAAAATAAAAACTTGGATATGCCTATGCATATGCTTTTACAGAATGATTCAAAGTTATTATTCACTGATATATAGGCCTGGTTATGACACATAGGTTCACATGTGATCTTCAATCTATATGTATGTATTTCTGTACACAATAATAAAAAGCTGATTGCATGACACTTTATTTACACGAGATATTTCATGTAACTATTCGCACACTTGTATTTCATAATTATCATGTTTTGTATTGTGAAATAGTGGTAGAGAAGTCTTATTTTTAGTTCATAGATAATTCAAGTTATATCATGTATTTTTGAGCATTTTGACTTGGCTAATGCAAGCATATATCTTTATCTATACTTAAGTGCATCTGTGTTAAAAATATAAACATACAATAAGAGTGTATTTGTTAAAAGATGATCAAAGATCCACACTCTTATAAAATCTATGAAAATTGAGTGTATTTATTAAAAGATGGTCAAAGATCCACACTCATGAATTCGTGTTTGTACATATCTCAATGGATAGTCATCCTGTACTGAATATAACCTATGTTTAGAGATGGCATGAATCGCCGGCCAAATAGTATCGTTCTTCCTCCTAAGTCCTGTATGGCTGAGGTGATAGGTTGATACTTTGGTCCTTAGTTTTTAAGGTTGAGATAGCTTGACTCTTATTTTTTGCTTATTTATCACTTTGATATACTTAAATTTGTCATACAAACTAGTACAAGTCTCTTCACTATCTATTTCATGCACTTTACATTGGTATTTAATCTTTTTGTGTGTGCATATTGACGTGTTTTCTCTCATGTTCATGTGTCTTGTGATTAATTTTGATCCCTTGTGCTATTTTATATCAAATTTTTGTGTGACCTTGTGTGTTTTTCTCTCTCGTACACCTTTCGGATGATTTTTATCTAATTTTCTTGTATCACGTATATCCATTGGTATGTTTTTCACTTTTGCTAATAACCAAAGGGGGAAATTTTGGTGAAATTTGATGAGTTTTTACATGAGTGGAGTTTTTGACTAAGTGGTATATGATTTTGAAACTTTTGAAAAACTCAATGCATTGTTTTAGGGAGAGCTTTACAATACTTGTGTTTGTGCACTTTTATAAATGCATGAATGTAGGGGAGCATTGCATATTAATTTTTATAGCATGAAAGTGTACATGTGTCAGATTTATCGCCTATATATCTCGAACATGCATATATAAATTAGGGCAAAGATGAAATTGACACAAATTAGGGCAAAAGTAAAATTAACACAAATTAGGGCAAAAATCAAATGAAAATATATGGATTATAGCAATAAACTAGTGCAAAGTTGAGAAGGAAGTGAGAGGAAGAAGAAAGCATGTGAGAAGATACCTTGATCAGAGTCGGAGGTGGCAGCAGCGGCGACTCGGAGGCGGCAACGGCAACTCGGAGGTGGCGACGACTCGGAGGTGCGGCAGCGGCGACTTGGAGGCGGCATCGGTGAGTTGGAGGTGATTTTCAAGCTGTTAGGGTTGGAGGGAGAAAGGGGATCGGCTTGGGTAAAAAAAAGACTCACGGGTGTTTTGAGAAAATCGTTTAAATTTGGGATTTTTGATGGGTCAGCCCAAAAAAACACCACATTTGCCAAACACGTTTCATTTTTTTTCAAAAAAAAAACAACAAACACCAAAACATTAGGTTGCCGCGCTCCTAAATCCCAAGAACTTTCAAAAATCACACTAAACCTCCAATAGCTTTCAAAATCACATTAAACGCTCAATAACTTTCAAAATCACACTAAACCCTCAATAACTTTCGCAGAAAACCCCTAAAGTTAATGTCATTATATTTGACATGGCACATACAACCCATGTGACATAAAAAGACCAAAATACCCCTTTAATTTTTAAAAAAATATTTATGACCTTTTTATATTTTCAATCCTAAAAATAAAAATCTCTCATTTTTTGTGATTTGTTTTCCTCTTGCTCACTCCGATTAGGGTCACAGACCCTAATAATTTTCTTTTGCTGAAATTGTCCTTCAAAATGCCTTTTTATGTTGCCTTTTGGTTCTAATTTATGGAGGTTATCCGCAAATGCGAAACTTATTGGAGATTTTCTACAATTTTAAAATTTATTGGGGTTATAGTGTGATTTTGAAGTTATTGGGGACTAGTGTGATTTTAAAAGTTAATAGGGTGTAGGGTGATTTTAAAAATTCTTGGAGGGTTTAGTGTGATGTTGAAAGTAGGCACGCCTATTGAGGGCCGGCAATCGAGGTCCGCTGGGCAAAATATTGGCCGGACCCGGAACTGGGAAGCCAGTAGAGTGCAGAACTAGAATGGAAGTAGGACAAGGCAGGCCAGTTCTTTCCTTCTTTTTATTCGATTTTTTGCAAAAATTGTTAAAAATTAGTTTAATCTTATTATATTTATATAAGTATGTATTAGTATATACTTATAAGTTATAACTTGAGAGAGAGAGAATCACATAAGTATATATTTCTTACTTATAAATATGTATTATATAGTTATATATGTATTTGTTAGATACTTATAATATGCTTATTTAAGTATAGTTATATACTTTACTTATATTATATACTTATATGTACTAGATGCAAAATACTTATATATAATTATACTTATGTACTTATATAAAACATACTTATATAACTATAAGTCTATAATATACACATGTAAGTATACTTATAACTACATTATATATTCAGATATCTTAGTATCTATACCATGGTAGGAGTATACATACAAGTATATAATATAATATACTTGTATACTTACAAGTATATATATATAGTTGTACATATATATACTTGTGTACTTAAATATATACAACTATATACACTTAGGGCTAAGAGGTTACGATCATTTTTCTAAAACAAATCATATACACTTAGAAATATATATAAGTATACATTAATGACTATATCATAATATAATTATATATAAAAAAATATATATAATATAATATACTTGTATACTTACAAGTATATATATATAGTTGTACATATATATACTTGTGTACTTAAATATATACAACTATATACACTTAGGGCTAAGAGGTTTCATTTTTTCAAAAAAAAAAACGAAACGCTAAAACATTCCTTGCCAAACGCCCCTAAATCCCAAGAACTTTAAAAATCACACTAAACCTCCAATAGCTTTCAAAATCACACTAAACCTCCAATAGCTTTCAAAATCACACTAAACCCTCAATAACTTTCAGAAAACCCTAAAGTTAATGTCATTATATTTGACATGGCACATACAACCCATGTGACATAAAAGACCAAAATACCTTTAAATTATTAAAAATATTTATGACCTTTTTATATTTTCAATCCTAAAAATAAAAATCTCTCATTTTTGTGATTTGTTTTCCTCTTGCTCACTCGACATTTGGCCACAGACCCTAATAATTTTCTTTCTTTGAAATTGTCCTTCAAAATGCTTTTTATGTTGCCTTTTGGTTCTAATTTATGGAGGTTATCCGCAAATGCGAAACTTATTGGAGATTTTCTACAATTTTAAAATTTATTGGGGTTATAGTGTGATTTTGAAGTTATTGGGGACTAGTGTGATTTTAAAAGTTAATAGGGTGTAGGGTGATTTTTAAAAATTCTTGGAGGGTTTAGTGTGATGTTGAAAGTAGGCCTGTTCATTCGGCCTACCGGAATCGTGGTCCGAGGGCAAAATGGGTGGCCCGGACCCGACCGGGCCGGGCCGAGCCCTGTCAGGTCCCGGGGTCCGGATGGGTCTGACACCTGCCTGCTTTCTTTCCTTCTTTTTATTCGATTTTTTGCAAAAATTGTTAAAAATTAGTTTAATCTTATTATATTTATATAAGTATGTATTAGTATATACTTATAAGTTATAACTTGAGAGAGAGAGAATCACATAAGTATATATTTCTTACTTATAAATATGTATTATATAGTTATATATGTATTTGTTAGATACTTATAATATGCTTATTTAAGTATAGTTATATACTTTACTTCTATGATATACTTATATGTACTAGATGCAAAATACTTATATATAATTATACTTATGTACTTATATAAAACATACTTATATAACTATAAGTCTATAATATACACATGTAAGTATACTTATAACTATATTATATATTCAGATATCTTAGTATCTATACCATGGTAGGAGTATACATACAAGTATATAATATAATATACTTGTATACTTACAAGTATATATATATAGTTGTACATATATATACTTGTGTACTTAAATATATTCAACTATATACACTTAGGGCTAAGAGGTTACGATCATTTTTCTAAAACAAATCATATACACTTAGAAATATATATAAGTATACATTAATGACTATATCATAATATAATTATATATAAAAATATATATATAATATAATATACTTGTATACTTACAAGTATATATATATAGTTGTACATATATATACTTGTGTACTTAAATATATTCAACTATATACACTTAGGGCTAAGAGGTTACGATCATTTTTCTAAAACAAATCATATACACTTAGAAATATATATAAGTATACATTAATGACTATATCATAATATAATTATATATAAAAATATATATATAATATAATATACTTGTATACTTACAAGTATATATATATAGTTGTACATATATATACTTGTGTACTTAAATATATTCAACTATATACACTTAGGGCTAAGAGGTTACGATCATTTTTCTAAAACAAATCATATACACTTAGAAATATATATAAGTATACATTAATGACTATATCATAATATAATTATATATAAAAATATATATATAATATAATATACTTGTATACTTACAAGTATATATATATAGTTGTACATATATATACTTGTGTACTTAAATATATTCAACTATATACACTTAGGGCTAAGAGGTTACGATCATTTTTCTAAAACAAATCATATACACTTAGAAATATATATAAGTATACATTAATGACTATATCATAATATAATTATATATAAAAATATATATATAATATAATATACTTGTATACTTACAAGTATATATATATAGTTGTACATATATATACTTGTGTACTTAAATATATTCAACTATATACACTTAGGGCTAAGAGGTTACGATCATTTTTCTAAAACAAATCATATACACTTAGAAATATATATAAGTATACATTAATGACTATATCATAATATAATTATATATAAAAATATATATATAATATATATATATATATATATATATATATATATATATATATATATATATATATATATATATATATATATATATATATATATATATATATATATATATATATATATATATATATATATATATATATATATATATATATATATATATATATATATATATATATATATATATATATATATATATATATATATATATATATATATATATATATATATATATATATATATATATATATATATATATATATATATATATATATATATATATATATATATATATATATATATATATATATATATATATATAATATATATATATATATATATATATATATATATATATATATATATATATATATATATATATATATATATATATATATATATATATATATATATATATATATATATATATATATATATATATATATATATATATATATATATATATATATATATATATATATATATATATATATATATATATATATATATATATATATATATATATATATATATATATATATATATATATATATATATATATATATATATATATATATATATATATATATATATATATATATACTTGTGTACTTAAATATATACAACTATATACACTTAGGGCTAAGAGGTTACGATCATTTTTCTAAAACAAATCAGTTGATTGGCAAGTAAAACTTTGTACTCCTATCTTTGTCTTGTGTGCAATATAATGCATACCACATATTCAAGAAGAAAATGTTACTCATTTTCCTCAGACTTGTCTAACTCTTCCTCTTTTTTGTGTTGAGTTTTAAAGAAACTTTTGAAGAGTATTAAAACATACTGCTTATAGTTCTCCCATCATCTCTTTTCTGTCTTCTTGAGAAAAGGGGCAATAAAGATTTTACAATGATAATATGAAAAAATATAGCGGCATTCCTTTTAGTAGTAGGATTTCTTTGCCTCAACAAAGATATTTAATGAGCACCCACCACGGCTAGTGTAGGTGGCTTGTGACGTAGTGGTGATATTGCCAACACACCTAGGTCTATTCGATCATGAAAGGTGGGACCCATACACCCTAGGGTTTACTTAGTAGGGGTCGGAAAACAAACTCGGGCTTGGGCCTGAGTATTCTCATGTCTTGCTAAGGTTTCTCTTGTATTAAAAAATAGAAATAATAATAAGCATTATAATCTAATTTTCTTTTGCCCAGTCATTATGTCTCATTTTTGTTCGATACAACATGATACATGAATTTCAAGTTACTAACTCGTTTCTTTCAATACAGAACAACGAAACAAATGCTAGCGAAAAGGATTGGGTCACAAATTTCTTCGATCCACAATTCAACATTGATATTCCTGCCACCTTCGTCCCTCTTAATGATTTCATAGACAACGACGAGGCTGTGTTCGGCCCATTAAGCCCGAGCTCTGTACTGGACGAGCCCATCATTATCAGCATCAACAAAGATGGCTCCTCTTCCTCTTCGATCTCACGGCAATTCGGCGAAGGCCCGTAACGCCAATCCCGGCCCCGGCCCGCATACTATATATATATATATATATATATATATATATATATATATATATATATATATATATATATATATATATATATATATATATATATATATATATATATATATATATATATATATATATATATATATATATATATATATATATATATATATATATATATATATATATATATATATATATATATATATATATATATATATATATATATATATATATATATATATATATATATATATATATATATATATATATATATATATATATATATATATATATATATATATATATATATATATATATATATATATATATATATATATATATATATATATATATATATATATATATATATATATATATATATATATATATATATATATATATATATATATATATATATATATATATATATATATATATATATATATATATATATATATATATATATATATATATATATATATATATATATATATATATATATATATATATATATATATATATATATATATATATATATATATATATATATATATATATATATATATATATATATATATATATATATATATATATATATATATATATATATATATATATATATATATATATATATATATATATATATATATATATATATATATATATATATATATATATATATATATATATATATATATATATATATATATATATATATATATATATATATATATATATATATATATATATATATATATATATATATATATATATATATATATATATATATATATATATATATATATATATATATATATATATATATATATATATATATATATATATATATATATATATATATATATATATATATATATATATATATATATATATATATATATATATATATATATATATATATATATATATATATATATATATATATATATATATATATATATATATATATATATATATATATATATATATATATATATATATATATATATATATATATATATATATATATATATATATATATATATATATATATATATATATATATATATATATATATATATATATATATATATATATATATATATATATATATATATATATATATATATATATATATATATATATATATATATATATATATATATATATATATATATATATATATATATATATATATATATATATATATATATATATATATATATATATATATATATATATATATATATATATATATATATATATATATATATATATATATATATATATATATATATATATATATATATATATATATATATATATATATATATATATATATATATATATATATATATATATATATATATATATATATATATATATATATATATATATATATATATATATATATATATATATATATATATATATATATATATATATATATATATATATATATATATATATATATATATATATATATATATATATATATATATATATATATATATATATATATATATATATATATATATATATATATATATATATATATATATATATATATATATATATATATATATATATATATATATATATATATATATATATATATATATATATATATATATATATATATATATATATATATATATATATATATATATATATATATATATATATATATATATATATATATATATATATATATATATATATATATATATATATATATATATATATATATATATATATATATATATATATATATATATATATATATATATATATATATATATATATATATATATATATATATATATATATATATATATATATATATATATATATATATATATATATATATATATATATATATATATATATATATATATATATATATATATATATATATATATATATATATATATATATATATATATATATATATATATATATATATATATATATATATATATATATATATATATATATATATATATATATATATATATATATATATATATATATATATATATATATATATATATATATATATATATATATATATATATATATATATATATATATATTGGGCCCACCATAATGCAAGTCCCCGGCCGGGCCCGCACCAAGCGAGCTCGTCGGCCCGCCTCGGTCCGCTTCACCGCCCGGTTATCTCTCCATCCGCCGAGGGCCCTCGGCAATACCGACATTTCGACACAATCCAAGAACCCATGAAAATTCCTCCGGTGAAGAAAATGAAGAAGAAGGTCACTAGAGTCGACAATCATCCTGATGGAATCATGCCATTGCGAGAATGCAAGCATTGTGGGATTTCAAAGACCCCACAGTGGAGAGCAGGCCCAATGGGCCCTAAAACCCTGTGCAATGCTTGTGGAGTCAGATACAAATCGGGCCGGCTGTTCCCCGAGTACCGGCCCGCTGCCAGCCCGACTTTCGTGCCGAGCCTGCATTCGAATTCGCATAAAAAGGTGGTCGAGATGAGGAACAAGGCAGCGACCGGAGCCAAGAACTGTGAACTGCTTGCATACGTTAGGGATTAAGGGGAAGTCAGTTAGGAGTAGGATGGAGTTAGTGTTTTTTTAATAGTAAATAATGTATATGAGGTCATTTTAAAATTTTATCGAAATAGTATGGTGATCATATTTATTAAAGGTGTATCATCTCTTGGTATCGTTTTGAAATGGTATTATATATATCATTCCTTTTAGTATTATTTGAGTTCTTAATTTTTAAATTATTTTTATTGATTTTGATGTAGAGGGGTTTCCTTGTTTTGTACAGAGTTAGTTTAGGGTGGAGGATTAGTTTAGATGAAGATTGATGTATTTAGATTAATGTAGGATAATCAGGTTAGTTTAGTTTGGTACTGTCATCTTGATGTATTATTCTTTTGTAGTAAGTGATTACTAGGTAGGAAGACTATTGATAGTTTGATTATTTACAAGCAATTTGTCTTTTTCCTTTTTCTTTTAAATTTATTGTACAATTTAGATTTTCTTGGGAGATAAATGTTTGGGTAGACGAATGAATTATGATCTGATAAAGGACTTCATTATCAACATTCTGAACGTACAATAAAAAGAAATTTAAGAGCAAGTGTTGCATGAAAAGGAGATTTAAAAAAAGAAAGAAAGAACAAGGTTATCAAAGCAATCACTTGGACAGCTTGTAAAGAAGATGGATAGGGAATTGCTTAAACTTTAAATTATATATATTATTAACCTAACATATTTGGTAATCAATAGCTATAAACTCTACAACTAATACCTGTTAGGTGATGACAAATGAAATTTGATCCATCTGTAATCAAGGCGGTTAATTAATTAAATCATGTGTTGGTGGTTAACATTTTTGGTAATTAACCCCATGAGGAAAGGGGCACATAATCCCCCCTACTTTGTTTATCTCATATAACTTTTCTGAACAACTATGAACTTTTCTCACCATACCCGCTACATGTAATTTGCAAGTGACTTAAATTTCATTGAGAGGGGAAAAAAATCCAAAATTTAAGAGAAAAGGGGGGTATTTTGCCTGTAGACGACAAATGACAAAGTTTAAAATTTAAGAGAAAAGGGGCACATAATCCCTACTTTGTTTATCTCATATAACTTTTGAACAACTATGAACTTTTCTCACCATACCGCTACATGTAATTTGCAAGTGACTTAAATTTCATTGAGAGGGGAAAAAAATCCAAAATTTAAGAGAAAAGGGGGGTATTTTGCCTGTAGACGACAAATGACAAAGTTTAAAATTTTTTCTCTCAAGAAAAATTTTGTTATTTACAAATTACATGTAGGAGGTCCAATGAAAAAATTCAAAGTTCAATGAGGTTTTGTGAGGCACCTCAAAGTTCAAGGAGATTTTGAGACAAACAATGCTTAGGGAGGTTATGTGCAACACCTCCCAAAGTTCAAAGGAAAGAAATTAAGATTACACTAGCATACATTGAAAAATCACGAATCTCCCTCAACCCCTGCACAATGCATGGATGTCTTTACTTACTCTACTAGTCTTTGTTGCGAGTGCGAGAGCTACAACAAGATGATGAATTGTCTATGTGGAAAGGTACATCTGGTATTTTCAACTTAGGACATCTTAAACTTGAATTCATCTTGCTCAACCTCTTCCTCAAATTCGATCTGTATCCCAATGCTGCTTATACTACCCTTAGCATTCGTGAGGTTGTTCTTATGTATTGGATAGCAAAGGGGAAGACATTTAATCATTCTGTTCTGATTTTTACTTGAATGTGCATGGTTGCCACTCTTGCTCGGGAGATGATTGAGAAGAAAACTAGGCAAAAGAACTCAGCTTGTACATCCTTTTCTCATCACCTGTAGCTGCCAAGGTCAGAAGATCCCCTTCCTCTCTGCTGATCGATATGGAAAGGGGAGAGCTTCACTCTCAGCAAAGACTACGAGGAAGAGCATAGCAACGAGAAGGAAGGGAGAGACCACTGCTGGGCAATCATCCAGATCTCAGCCATCTACATCTCAGGTACCGGGTTCTTCCAGTTCGACTCAGTGGACCTTGCAGGCACTTGGGGAGAGAGTAGAGACTCTGAGTAGGCAGGTTGATACCCTAGGGAGAGATATGACTACTCAACACACGTATTATGATGCCTCTCTTCAGTTCATCATGGGAGCCCTACATCAGATGAATTCTTCTTTGGGGAGACAACCCATATATGCTGATTATTACACAGAACCATCGCAATCTACGGAAGCTCCTCATCCATCTATTTCACAAGGAGCTGACAGTGGTGATGAACAGGATGAGGAGATATAGGGGGATGACACCGATGCTGCGTAGGCCAGGAGGAGATTTACATCAGATTTTGATGGAGGGCGTATTTCTTTTATTTTTATTTCTTATTTTTTAATTTTTTATTTGGACTTGTATATTTGTATTTGTGAAACATGAGATACTTGGTGCAGCTAACTTTTATCTGCACTTAGGATGGTGGATACTTAGTTTAGTATTTCCTTAGGTTTCTATGCTTCACTTTCATGTTGAATGTACATAATTTGGTTTTTTCTTTTTTTTTTCCTTTTTAGTTTGTTTTTATTTTCCTTTTTCTTTCATTTAAAAAGTTTCTTGTTCTTTCTTTTTAGTTTCTTAGAAAAATAAAATAAAATAAAAACTTGGATATGCCTATGCATATGCTTTTACAGAATGATTCAAAGTTATTATTCGATATATAGGCACGGTTATGACACATAGGTTCACATGTGATCTTCAATCTATATGTATGTATTTCGTACACAATAATAAAAGGCGATTGCATGACACTTTATTTACGAGATATTTCATGTAACTATTCGCACACTTGTATTTCATAATTATCATGTTTTGTATTGTGAAATAGTGGTAGAGAAGTCTTATTTTTAGTTCATAGATAATTCAAGTTATATCATGTATTTTGAGCATTTTTGACTTGGCTAATGCAAGCATATATCTTTATCTATACTTAAGTGCATCTGTGTTAAAAATATAAACATACAATAAGAGTGTATTTGTTAAAAGATGATCAAAGATCCACACTCTTATAAAATCTATGAAAATTGAGTGTATTTATTAAAAGATGGTCAAAGATCCACACTCATGAATTCGTGTTTGTACATATCTCAATGGATAGTCATCTGTCTTGAATATAACCTATGTTTAGAGATGGCATGAATCACGGCCAAATAGTATCGTTCTTCCTCCTAAGTCTGTATGGTAGGTGATAGGTTGATACTTTGGTCCTTAGTTTTAAGGTTGAGATAGCTTGACTCTTATTTTTGCTTATTTATCACTTTGATATACTTAAATTTGTCATACAAACTAGTACAAGTCTCTTCACTATCTATTTCATGCACTTTACATTGGTATTTAATCTTTTGTGTGTGCATATTGACGTGTTTTCTCTCATGTTCATGTGTCTTGTGATTAATTTTGATCCCTTGTGCTATTTTATATCAAATTTTTGTGTGACCTTGTGTGTTTTTCTCTCTCATTACACCTTTCGGATGATTTTTATCTAATTTTCTTGTATCAATATATCCATTGGTATGTTTTTCACTTTGCTAATAACCAAAGGGGAAATTTTGGTGAAATTTGATGAGTTTTACATGCGTGGAGTTTTTGACTAAGTGGTATATGATTTTGAAACTTTTGAAAAACTCAATGCATTGTTTTAGGGGAGCTTTACAATACTTGTGTTTGTCTGCACTTTTATAAATGCATGAATGTAGGGAGCATTGCATATTAATTTTTTATAGCATGAAAGTGTACATGTGCTGTATTTACTGTCTATATATCTCGAACATGCATATATAAATTAGGGCAAAGATGAAATTGACACAAATTAGGGCAAAAGTAAAATTAACACAAATTAGGGCAAAAATTAAATGAAAATATATGGATTATAGCAATAAACTAGTGCAAAGTTGAGAAGGAAGTGAGAGGAAGAAGAAAGCATGTGAGAAGATACCTTGATCAGTGAGGAGGAGGCGGCAGCTGGCGGCTTCGGAGGCGACAACGGCCTTCAGTGGCGGCGACTTCGATCTGGCGGCCAGCGACTTGGAGGCTGACATCGGTGAGTTGGAGGTGATTTTCGAGCTGTTAGGGTTGGAGGGAGAAAGGGGATTGGCTTGGGTAAAAAAAAGACTCACGGGTGTTTTGAGAAAATCGTTTAAATTTGGGATTTTTGATGGGTCAGCCCAAAAAAATACCACATTTGCCAAACACGTTTCATTTTTTTTCAAAAAAAAAAAAAAAAAACGCCAAAAACATTCCGGTTGCCAAACGCTCCCTAAATCCCAAGAACTTTAAAAAATCACACCAAACCTCCAATAGCTTTCAAAATCACACTAAACCTCCAATAGCTTTCAAAATCACACTAAACCCTCAATAACTTTCGCAGAAAACCCCTAAAGTTAATGTCATTACATCTGACGTGGCACATACAACCCATGTGACATAAAAAGACCAAAATACCCCTTAAATTATTAAAAAAAATATTTATGACCTTTTTATATTTTCAATCCTAAAAATAAAAATCTCTCATTTTTTGTGATTTGTTTTCCTCTTGCTCACTCCGATTAGGGTCACAGACCCTAATAATTTTCTTTTGCTGAAATTGTCCTTCAAAATGCTTTTTATGTTGCCTTTTGGTTCTAATTTATGGAGGTTATCTGCAAATGCAGAAACTTATTGGAGATTTTCTACAATTTTAAAATTTATTGGGGTTATAGTGTGATTTTGAAGTTATTGGGGGACTAGTGTGATTTTAAAAGTTAATAGGGCTGTAGGGTGATTTTTAAAAATTCTTGGAGGGTTTAGTGTGATGTTGAAAGTAGGCTTTGCGGCCGGCCCGGGAATCGGTCCGAGCTAGGGCAAAATGGGTGGCGGACCCGGACTTCGGGCGGAACTCCCGAGTAGAGTCAGGGTCTGCGGTGATGGGACATGAGTAGAGCCCGGTTCTTTCCTTCTTTTTATTCGATTTTTTTGCAAAAATTGTTAAAAATTAGTTTAATCTTATTATATTTATATAAGTATGTATTAGTATATACTTATAAGTTATAACTTGAGAGAGAGAGAATCACATAAGTATATATTTCTTACTTATAAATATGTATTATATAGTTATATATGTATTTGTTAGATACTTATAATATGCTTATTTAAGTATAGTTATATACTTTACTTATATTATATACTTATATGTACTAGATGCAAAATACTTATATATAATTATACTTATGTACTTATATAAAACATACTTATATAACTATAAGTCTATAATATAATGATATAAGTATACTTATAACTACATTATATATTAGTATATCTTAGTATCTATACCATGGTAGGAGTATACATACAAGTATATAATATAATATACTTGTATACTTACAAGTATATATATATAGTTGTACATATATATACTTGTGTACTTAAATATATACAACTATATACACTTAGGGCTAAGAGGTTACGATCATTTTTCTAAAACAAATCATATACACTTAGAAATATATATAAGTATACATTAATGACTATATCATAATATAATTATATATAAAAAAATATATATAATATATATATAAATTTATTATATAGGCCGTGCTAGTATTGGGTTATATAAATGGACCCGGACATATACCCAGTTGGAAGGCTTAGGGCTTTTCCTATATAGTCCGGTGGCCCAGCTTGAGGCAAGTGCAGTCCGGACATGGGCAGTCGAGCCTTGGGCCCGAATGGACAGCCCCAGTTGAAAGTTAATTGAGAGTTTACTAAAAAAGCTGAAAGTTAAAATAAAATAGAGGGACTAATATATGAGCCCCAGTACAAACACCAAGTTGAGGATCAAATTGAGCATGAAGGCTCAGTACAGGAACCAAATTGGCCGTTTAGCCAGAAGGAAACCAAAAGTAGCTCAGGAAAAACCAACTAGGGCTAGCCTCATTGCTGGACTTGACAACAGCATCGACCTCAAGATTCCAAAGGTTCCCTCTCCAAAGATAAACCTTGAAATTGATCTCGTGATCGACCGGAAACCTCGACTTCACTCCGCCGCCTCCACCATCAGCGACCGAAGTGAGAGGATCAGAGAAATACGAATCGGGCAACGAGGGATCATCACTCGGCGAGGTTCGCTGATCGGAATCCGTCCATCTCGGAACACGATCGAGATTCCAACGGCGTCGACGGTCTCCGTCCGCATTCTTCCTCTCGTGGCGGCGCTTGGCGCCACGCTTCGGTACATAGCCCCAACCTAGGTATCTGAATCTTTAAGCCTCGAAACGACGAGATTGAAACCCTAAGTCGGACGTTCGAGTCTTCTGATTGTAGCTAGGGTTCGAAAAACGAGGAATTGGGATCAAGATCGCAAAGATTTGGGGTGAGGATAGAGAGAGATAAGCACGTGGTGACGTGGATTTGTCCAAATGAAAGCTGCTTACAATGAGGAAGGGACGAACAGTGCAGGGTGCACAAATTCCTTATTACATTTGTGTGTTGTACAAAGTAGAGAGGAGAAAGATAGATAAACTGGGGGGAAAAAACCTGGTTATATGATATACTGGTTGTTTAAATGAAAAAAAATTCGCAAATAAAAATCCACAAATGTGTTCGACATATCTACAAATTGATGCGAAAGACAGAAAAAGAAACTCATTGAACCGTCGAAGACTTCAATAAATTATGGGAGCGAGGCTTTCACAGTTGCAAAATTACAGATCTCGTTTTTCCTCGAAGAAACCAAAATGAAACATGCTATTGTTATTGGCATATAACTGAGATTCTAGTTGAAGGAAAAATGCAAGAGAAAGGCTTTACAAAATGCTGTAAGCTTTGCACATACTGGGCTACTCTAATGAACAGTTATATGGCCAGAATTTTATGCTTTAAGGCGAGTTTCCCAGTTGTGATGTTAATTTCATTCATTCTTTTTTTTTTTTTTTCAAAACTACTGATATAGACTGATGCCATCATTTCTTTTTATGCCAATGTGTCAACAAATAATGTCTAAAATTTTTATATATTGCTAGAATTCTGGATTTTTATCTATCAAATAATTGTTACCCTATATATGTATTGAGGAACATGCATGAATCGACTCTATCAGAGAAAATGTATTTTTCAGAAATGACCAAATTCTTTGCAACGGAGAAACTTATGGATCAAACATTAAAGGAATAAGAGTAGTTCATGTATACCGCTCAACATTATATGCACAGTAATCTCTTAGTATCCTAATTTCGAAACTTGAAGGCTACATCAGATATTTAGCATATCTAATAATTCATTTTTCCATGTTATATATACCCCTCATTATCTTACTTAGTCAACCTGCAGTATCAACAAAAGAAGGGAAAAAGAACGAGAGGTACAATTTCTATCCTTTCTTATATTCTTTCTTTCTTCATATCATTTTACCCAGTCTTCTTGAATTCTACCACACAAAAAATAAAAAATTAAAAAAAATCCCTTTTCTAATAGAACTTATATTAAGATATTATATGTATTTTCTGCATTGCCTATCAGTTATGGTAATTTCCTTGATATTACAAAGTTATAAATCCTCAAAATTCTACATATTTCAACAGGAATTTTTAGCTCAAACATATGTTTACGTGGCGCTGTTACTTCTTTTATAGCTTCTGATGATGATTAAGTGGAAAGATATTGGAATAAGCAAGAATTGAATTAGATAAGCCTTGGTTGTAACGTTCTTTTACATAATTTTTTCAATCTTCGAATATTTTCTTGTTTTCAGGCTTAAAATGAATATTTCTGTTTCTGGCTTCTTTGCTCATCTCATTTTGCTGATAATGCCAACAATATTATTCCCATTAATCTACCATCCCAATAACACAGTTCCACTCCTAACCACTAAATTAAGCCTCACATAATGAACTATTGTATATTTCTTTTATATTATGAGATATGATTATTTATGTTTTTTTTTTTTACTTCAAAGAAAAGGATACATATGGCAAGTGGAGCTCAAAACGATGATACAGAGACAACTTGCTCAGCTGAAGGAGCTTCTAATGCTCAAACTGGGACAGTTGAAGATAATACTGTTGAAAGCCCATCTCCATTTAGTAAAATTCAAACATTAGTAGCAGAATTATCGAAGACTCTGCATCCAAAAAGGACAAGCACAATGAAGAAAATCCATAAACATTACATGGTAAGAAAAAAGGTGCGTTTAGTTTTCATTAAAAAATTTATTTTATTATGATACCATGAAGTACATTTGATGCAGGATAAAAGAACTAATCACAGTCAAACGATGGAGCTGATAAGAAACATTGTTCAGGAGGAATTGCTTGTTAATTCCATCAGATCTTTTAATGAAAAGGTATGGTATCAATTTCTCTTTTTTTGATCTCCAAGTTAGAGTGTTGATTATCTACAAACATATATAAGGAACTTGAAACTGTCATGTGTTGCTTTACTTAATCAAACGAGGGATAAAATATTAGGCAAACAAATAATTAACTCTTTTATAGTTCGAATGTTGATAAGGTAGCGATTATCACGCAATCATTATGATAACCATGTTTACTCGGATGCAAATTCATGTTTTTCAAAAGAAATTACTACTAATTATATTATTTTTCAAAAGAAATATGACGAATTATATCAAATTTCCAAATTATACTTCTCAGGCAATGTAAAACCTCGTGTTCCCCTTTAGCCTATATCACATCTCATTAATTGTCAAGCAATACAAAAATATTTTAAAGTTCAATTCAAATTGTTTAGTAATCTGGTATTTAGATAAATAATTTATCTAATACTGTAATTGACTTTGCAATTTCGTAAACTTTTTTCTTTTTCTTTTTTTGTTGCAACACTTTGACTAACATTGTTTTTTCTTTTTCTTTTTGGATTAACTTTTGACTTTGTTATCTTTCTTTTCAGATCATGGTAGCTGCAGCTACACGCGAGTTTCAGAAGCTTGCTTGCGACGCCAAATAATGTGGGAGATAGGGATCAACTGCGTAATATATCTGCTCCATTTTAATTTATTTCTTTAACTATTGTTGTAGTTTTTTTATTGGCAATTCTTTCCAACTCATTGGGAGGCTTTTGAATTTCTGCATACATTAATGTTTGTGAAATTAGATATACTTGAACATAAGTTTTTGAAGTTCCGATAACAATTCTGTTTGAAAAAGTCCCCCCTCTTCTTGTTTCCCTTTCTGTATTAGTCTTCTTGTTTATCAATAAATCATTGGCCAAGGCCTTGTTCTCCAAAATATAAGATCTGTTTGAAAACTATGCTTTAAGATGCTTATTGGTGTTGTTATAAGTAATATAAGCTAATTTGTAGAATCACTTGAGCGGCAAACTTTTTATTTTAATTGATTGTGGATCAGCAGTCAAGCTAGTTTCCTCTGAGTTGATAGCAACTCAATCACAATTAAGAGATGGAGTATATGATAAAATTTATAAGAGAAATAATTAGTTTTAATTTTCAAATTAAAGGGAGAAGATGATCAAGAACACAGAGGGTATGTATTTCTACCTTACTGATGTCTCAAAGTGTAATATCATCCCAGCTTGTTGACCCATGGAAGGAAACTTTTACATCTTTTAGTACGTTGATCATCTCTCCTTAATCAAGGTTATCAAGTATACATGACTTGAACACGAGAAATGAAGATCATTTGCCGCTCATAACAAAATATGTCTTATAATCTAGTATTAGAGACGTATTAAGGTTATTAGCGTCATATTAAATCAGCAGACCACTTAGATTATTTCGGGGAAATGTGCGTAAAAAGATAATGAGATTTCTAGGGAGTACTGATGTAGAACATGTTGCAGACATATTCATGGAGAAACGGGACCGTCACAAATCGAAACGAGGACCCGGCTGAGGAAAATAGCTTGCAACGAAGAATAGGTCGTAACTTTCAAACCGTAAGTCGGATTTGGACGATTTGTTTTCTAAAATCACGTATTTTTTCGAGACGGAGTCAACCAAACTTATCGAAGTTTGGTTTGCCGCCGTCCGTTTCGCCAAATTCCTTCCGGATTGAGAGATATCAGGGTTTTTGTCAGTTTTTTTTACTATTTTTAGTAATGTTTTAGGAGTCTGTTTTGATTAGGAAGCAAATCCGGTTTGATTCTAAATTTAACTGAATTACTTCTCTAATCATAGGGAGTTATTTAAGGATAGTTTTCTTATTTCTATTTTTGGTAAAGTTCGGGTCAATTAGAAGTCTTGTTTCTATTTTTAGTAAAGTTCGAGTCATAGTAGGAGTCTTGTTTATTTTCTATTTAAACAGAGTCTTGTAAGCCCTAGAGGCATATCTTTTCATCAATAAAATTTCGTTTATTATATTTTCTTCGTGGATTCGAAGCTCTTCGTGGATTCGGAGATCGCTCTTTGTGGATTCAGAGAGCAACCCTTGGTGGATTCCGAGGTTTCAACTTCCGCGCTGCGTCAAGTACCGCGTCAAAGGGACCGGAATTATGTGGAGAAGCTTAAGAAAAGATTTTTTTTAAAAAAAATTTATTAGCAAAATTGACTCCTTTTTCATTTAGCCAAAAAGATGTCGACTTTGCGAAATAGAGTTTTTAAAACATAAGAGACAACTAGTCCTGTGTATTTAGTAATCACTAATCACAGATTAATTAGATATTTAAGTATACAAGAGACTAATACTCCTATGATTAGTGACCGTTAAATACATGGGACTAGTAGTCCCATGTATTATAAAGATTCTATTTTGCAAAATTGATCTCCTCTTGGTCAGCTGTGATGATGTGGCCAAGAAAAAGTTGTTTTTGCTAAATAAATGAAAAAATATTTTACAAATAAAATTTAAAAAAAATGATCTTTTTAAAAAAAATTCTCCGAATTATATGCTATAAAAACGAAAATACCCCTACCAAGTGACTCTTAAGGGCATTTTAGTCACAAGACAATGCGGGTTTGCTAGTAACCGAACCGGCCCATTTCAGACTTCATCTCTCTCTTGATTTCTCTTTCCCTATTCGTTGAATTTGGAGCTGCGTCTTTTCTACTCCAATTTTCATGGTAAGAATCAATCAACCATCGCTATGTCTATGTTGTTAGGTTTCAATTTCATTCTCAATCAATTGTTTGTCTAGAGGGAAGACAGATTTTAGTGAATTCGGTATTATCTGCCATCTCGTTTTTCTGGATGTCCATTTTTCTATTTCCGAAGTGGCTATGTGATAGAATTGATAAAGTAGGGAAAAGATTGTTAGAACGTTGTTCATGCAATACCTCTTGTTTGATTAATAAAAAACTCTCATTTGCTATTGATATGTTCATGAGATGATATATTTTAGATATAAACAGGTACGAACAAGTTGTGGTTCAAAACGATGTAAAAATCAACAAGAACGTTGATTTCAGCCTTTGAACCATCGATGGTCAAGAGGCATCATCGATGGTCAAGCAAGTCATAGATGGAGTACAGGAAAGAATCGGAGAAAACAGAAACCAAAGATCGGACCATTGATGGTCTACAGTCGACCATCGATGATCGCAAGGACCATCGATGAACTATGGTTAACAATCATAGAAATCCAGAAACCAGAATTTACACAATCGATGGACTACAATCAACCATCAATAATCATCAATGAACCATCGATGATCGTGACCTACCATCGATGGTTATGACACGTTTTGGTAAATTTTTAGATTTGATCTCAGCCATTCGTTGATTGATTTGATCTCCTATTAAAACTCTGATTAGAGTATCTATTTCCTATTCTATCATGGCCTATATAAGAGGAGTTGGAGATCATTTTTGTAGAGAGACAACAAGGGGAGAGACAATTGTATAAAAAAGAGAGACTTTTTCTAGGGTTTGACAGAGACAGTTGATCTAATCTCCTGAGCCTCATTCAATTTCTTTTTGGTGCACTTTTGATTGGAGCTTGATTGAGAGAGGAGTGCCCTACGCCTACAACGATACACCGCTTCTTCATGAATCTTTATCTATATTGATTTGGAGAACGGTTTGATAAATAGTTGTAAGATTGTTCTTTTGTTCTTTATTTATTTTGGGTTGATTGTATTTTAAACTTGTGAGTTTGATGGCGTACTCAACCCAGGGTAATTGAAAATTAGCATGCATAAGCCAGGGTAATTGAGGGTTTGGCTAGCTAGGTTAGACGACTGATTTTGGGTAGATTCCAGGGTGCGGTCTTTGAAGCCTACTGAATCTGGTTATGACTCAAGTGAACTCTAATCATAGCGAGGAGGGCCCTTCGCTAGAAGAAAGAGTGGATGTAGACTTTGATCTGAACCACTATAAAAATCTTATGTGTTCCTGTGTTAGTTTGCTTTTAGTTTTTCGCTTATTATATTTTCGTTGCTTATTCTAAGTTAGTCAAAAAATTGTAGCAATCCTATTCACCCCTCTCTAGGCATACATCTCAGTTCCAACAAGTGGTATCGAGCCTCATTACCCATATTTAGGTATCACAACCTAGGGTGGAGATGTCAAGCCTTATCATTGCTTCAGCCTTTCCTAAAGGACACGCCATCAATCGCCCCCCACTTTTTGATAGCCAATTATACTTTTTTGCAAAGCATGCATGAAAATCTTTTTATTATCTACTGACTTTAATATTTGGCACTGTGTCAAACACGAGTATCATAATCCTACTAAGGATATAGGAGGAGTTGTTACTAAAATTGCTATAGATTAATGGACTCCTCAACACAAAAAGATTTTTTTTTCTTATAATTTGAAAACTATGAATGCTTTATATTTCTCTCTTTCTGCTGAAAAATTTAACCGTGTCTCTAATTATACTACTACGCAGGAAATTTGGAAGACACTGGAAGTTACTCATGAAGGAACTTCATATAGGGAGGCAAAGCTTACAATACTTATGAGCAAATATGAAAACTTCAAGATGAAGACCTCGGAGGACATACATGACATGTTCATGCGATTCACCAATATTGTGAGCAAGTCTAAAGCCTTAGGGAAGGAGTACGAAAATAAGGAGCTGTGCAGAAAGATACTCCGTTCTCTATCTCATGATTGGAAACCTAAGGTAGTAACGGCTATCGAAGAACTTTAAAATTTCTCTAATCTTTCTCTTGATGATTTTGTAGAAAATCTCATCACATATGAAGTCAGAGTGAAATAGAGAGAAGATGTCTTAGAAGAAGGTTTGAAGAAGAAGTCATTAGCCTTAAGAGCAAAGAAAGAGAAATCCCGATCAAAGAAGAAGATGAATTCAAGCTTGAGTTTAGAAGATGAAGATGATCAATTTGCGCTTATTGTAAAAGGATTCAAGTTTTTATTCTAAAATTAAAGAAAGGATAGAAATATCTTTAGAAAAAACGGAATCAATTCACTAAACATGTAAATAATAATTCTTTAAGTGATTCTGAAAATGAACCTATCTGTTATTGTTGCAGGAAACCATGTCACTACAAGAATCGATGCCATTTGAACAGAAAGGAAAAGAAGGAGGGTAAAATCTTAAAGTTATAACCTGGGATTTGACAGATGAGGATGAGTCTGAAGATGAGATAAGTGAAGATGACAAACAAGTAAACAAGTGTTTTATGGGGAGAGGCGCATTATTTTCAGATTTAGATCAGAGTAACTCAAGTGGTGTTCGCGGGGAAAGTTGGTTTGTTATTCATTGCTCGTTTGAACTTGTTTACAGCTTCGTTGGCCTACAACAAAATTCAAAACAAAAGAAATGCCTTTTATTTTAGGCGTACAATGAAAACACAAATTACAACTTCTTCCTTTTGTGAACAAACACGAGGATCTCTATTTTACGGATCCTCGCCATGGGTTCTTTGCCCGTGTCGGACTTTTATTCGTCCGTGGACTACCGCAATTCGATCCGTGAAAACCCGGTTCGAACCACGACGTAGGGGCTCGCTTCACGAGGGAAACGGTTACCGAGGGGATCGCGACTCACGAAGGAGAGGATCGCCTTCGGGGATCACACTCACGAAGGAGAGGATCGCCGGAGCGGGTGAGATCTACTAGGAGAAATCACAGCGCTATTCTGTAGCCGACCCGAGTTCGCTCACCTCGCGGTTTGTAGATCGGACGTGCTCGTCGGTGCTCCAGGCTGCGTCGGCCGGCGGCTCGTGGATCCCGCGAGGGCTCTCTCGAATATCGAAAAATCCAATCTCCAAAAATCCGACCCTAAAGCTGAGCACCCCCCCAACTATTTATAGGAAAACAATAGAGGGTTCTTGGCGGCCGGACACCATTTGGTGTCCGGCCAATTGGCCGGACACCAAACGGTGTCCGGTTTCGCCGGGCGCGTTTTGGCTTCGGTTTGGTTTTCGGACTTTTCGTGGCGTTCGTTCCGCTCTTGTCGCCGCTGCTCTAAGTCCGTGCTTGGTTCTCTTGATCGGTTTCATCCCGCCAACGGTTTAAGTGACGATCGGTCAATGTTCAAACCGATCTCGCCGACGCTCGAACCGACGATCTCTTTAAAGCTTCGCTTGTTGGATTCATTCCATAACACGTAGCCTCGTTGATTCAGACGCTGTCGACCCACTTTGTGTGTTCGTCAATTTGCTTTATGCGGCGTCGGTTTTGTCGAATGGGTTGTTGGTTGTTAACCCATCGCCACGAAGTTTCGCTCGCACCGATAAGCAATTTTAACGCCACAGATACCCTCTCCAAAGCCGCCTCGCCCGATTCTTGATGAGTCCGATGCTTTGACATGATGAGCCCTTCACCCTTCAATCGGTGTGATGGGACTTGTGAATGACCTTGGCGTTCAATCTCTCCACTCCTTCGGTCTTTCCGGTGCTTTGTAGGATTGCCAAGATCACTTGATTTTTTGTCCGGATCTTCGAGATCTTGACCGAGGTCGGTAGATGAATTCCTTCGAGGTTAACTCCGTATTTGATTCCTCCAATTCTCGTGTTCTCCGCTTTGTAGGATACGGGATGTTACGTCGCATTTATTGCTTGACCGTTGTTGGAATTTCAACCGTAGCTAATTGAGTTTATTTGATGTTGACTCGTGTCGGTAGATTGTCGCCCAATTGACCATCGAGATTCCTCCGCTGATCGGGAATCCCTCACCACACGCTAGGGCGCTGAACCATATAGGTTTTAGCCTTCAATCGGCAAATGCAACGCTGACGCATGACGATCTTACGTGGATTCGAACCGCTGATCGCTGAATCCTTCCATGACGCTGGTTGGCATCGCATCAGATACTCCTCGCTGGAGTGCATTCATCCACGGTGGAAGGTATTCTTCCTGGGATTTGTTCCAGTCCTCAATTGCTGATTGGTAGGCCCTCGGGCGGCGACGCACGAATCGGCATTGATACAGTGGGGGAGTTCTTTCCAGGTAGAACGCGTTGTTCGACGTCTATATAAGTCTCGGCAGAATTTATTAACTTTTTCCACAGCGGGAGGAAATTGAGGATTATCGAGTTATCCTTAAGAATATGGTAGTATTCTCCAGGAACTTCTCGTTAAATTGGGAAATAGTTTATACTCATAATCCTAGTTGGAGTAGGATTAGGCGACGCGTTGATTGGCGTCGATGCAATCCGTACGATCGAGTTATCCCTAAGAATATGTTTTGTGAAAATACTCTTCCGGGAACTTCTCAAAAAATTAGGAAACAGTTTATACTCGTAATCCTAGTTGGAGTAGGATTGGGCGACGCGTTTGATTGGCGTCGATGGGCCTTCGCAAGGTGTTATTCTGCGGAATAAATCTTCAGAATCTTTCCAAATATAGCGGAGGGGGTAGGAGCCAATCAACGGACTGATTTGGCACTTATTTTGACATCCGGATAAGGTTCCAATTAGGACTCCTAATTAGGGGCTGATTAGAGTTCTAATTAGAATTGGTTTGGGCCCATTAGGAGTTGTTATAAATACCCATACCCCTCCTATTCTTCTGACCTAGGCCGGCCCCCCTGTGCTCTCTCTCTCTTGTTTTCATCTCGCTTCTCGCCGTCTTATCTTCCTCGATCAACAAGGTATGCACACGAGAGTTTTACAAGATCTTTTTCATCTTTTTCCTCTCTCTCTCTTTTTTTTTTTTGTTGTTGGTGTATGCATGCACGGGAGGAGAGGAATCGCCCAGGCGCTTCGCGCTGAAGGGCCTGGCGACGGCTAACCGCCAGCGGCTTTGGCGACCGAGTTCGCCGCCTGGAGCTCGTCGCTGCCGAAGGCCAGCCGTTACGGCTTGCTACCGAAGGCCAGTCATTGGCG
Source organism: Asparagus setaceus (assembly GCA_012295165.1). Taxonomy (NCBI): domain Eukaryota; kingdom Viridiplantae; phylum Streptophyta; class Magnoliopsida; order Asparagales; family Asparagaceae; genus Asparagus; species Asparagus setaceus. The sequence continues at coordinate 59,333,521 of CM022703.1, read as the reverse complement.
TCTTTGACTGAAGGCCGCGCTGGCCGTCATGACCGAAGCGCTCGTCATTGGCGCTCGGTCGCTGCCGACGCTGGTGCCGGGCCGGCTTGGTTGTTCGATCAGTTAGGTCGGACTACGCCGTCGTTGTGCCCTTGGCCGTGGCTAATGAGCCGCGACTGACCAAACGGGAGCTCCTGGCCTATACTTCGCTGATCTTTTAGCCATGTATTTGACTTTTCGCCGTGTTTTTGCAGCTTTCGATGTCGCCGGAAGATCAGCGCCCGAGGAGCCGACCGCCTACTCCGCCTCGCGGATGACGCCGCCACCATCATTCGCCGGTGAGGTTTTCATGTTAAATTGCTCATTCACAACTTGTATTTGTAAATTGCACGCCTTGATTCCTCCTTCGGGAACGACGCCCATATAGCCTCGATTTCTCCTTTGTGAGAATCGACGCCATGACAGCCTTTGATTCCTCCTTCGGGAACGACGCCCATATAGCCTCGATTTCTCCTTCAGAAAAATCGACGCCATTTTCTCGGACGATGGGGAGCGATTGGGCGCATCACGATTAGACGGATAGGATGCATCGCCATTTTATGTGACGGGTATATTATCCAAATAATCAGAGTGTGTTCTGGATTGATCTTCCCATTATAATGCCGTGGACTCTACCCAAGAATTCTCGTGAGTTGAGTCCAACGCTTATTTAAAAAATTTTTGCGGGTTCCGACTCATTCCTATTTCATCTTTTTCGCTGAGTATCCTCTCGTGCGCCCCTTCGATGCGCTTGATCACGCCGTGACCAATTCTCCTCCTCTGATGACCCCACTATTCTTATTTCACCCGCTTGACCGGATACCATGAGGTGACCCAGTTGGTACTTGGGGGAAGTCCTCGTGTGTTGAGGTCGCTGATGACTGACGCGCCACTCGAGAAGATTACTGGTTCTTCCCAACCTTTGGGCAAGACGGACTATTTATTTGGCGACTCCGTCGAGGACCCGGATACGACTTTCATCGAGAGTGAGCAATGGCTGCATAGGGATGATGGTGGATTCTTATATCTCCCTTGGATTCCTCGGCACCGTTGTTTGACTGAGCTACGTCATCAGGGCATCGCACGGAAAATGTCGTGGCGCCTGACAGAGGAGCGTGACAGCATTCATTGCGGGTTTATCACCCATCAGTTGGTTCCTGGTTCACTCGAGGTCGAGTTATTGGGCGCACCACGATATATTGGGCCTCGATTTCCCTTGACGCAGCATTTCGTCACTGGTCAGACTTTGAAGAACCGTCTTGCTCTGTTGGGACGGGAGATGCCGGCATCTGGTCATAGATTCTTCGGCTGGGTTCATTCCGCAGATAAGCTTTGGTGGACTCGTCTGACTAGTCACGTTCTTGGCCGATGGGGTGAGGACCTTCGTTCGTGGTTTATATGTCGCCGCTCGTGCCACCATGTATGGGCTCGATCGGTACCAACCACTTCTTCGCTTTATCGAGCTCTATGATCCTCGATTCAACACGCTTCTAACCGTGCATGGCTTAACTTGATTGGCTTTGCACGAGATGCATCGGGTCTCGGGTTTGCCTATGGGAAGGATGCTCTATCGTGAATATTTCCCTTCGGCGAATTGGATCGGTGAAGGTTACTCGCTCGACCGCTATGACACTCGGGACCTCACGTACATTATCACATTGCTCTAGCACGATAGAGCCGTCCGTAAAGAGGAAATCGATTATAAGCCCCAAACAGCCCAATTATTTGTTCAAGCATCCGAAGGTGATTCGATGAGCGATTTGTGAATTGGCTCCTTCTACCCCTGAGATTAATGAGTTAATTGAAAAGTCTAGCTAAGTCATATACCCCGAGTAGTACGGAGTATGGTTTTCCAACAGGACCAAGTTCTCGACCTTCTTATGGCATGCAAGAAACGGATCCCACGATGACTTCTTTAGCTCGCCATCCGGTTGAAGAAATGTGTGATGCCGCGGTCACCAGCGACGCTTTGCCGTTAGAGGTACTCTATCCCGCAGCTCACCGCTCATAAGAAGGAGTCTCTTCTTCCGATGATGGTGGCTAACATTCATCGGGACTTCACAAATAGTCACCGCCTTCACTCGTGAGGAAAACAAACCGCCGATGAGATTCCTCATGTCAAGGTGGAACTGCCGTACACCTATTTGATGGCCTGGTTTGTCCTTCATCGACCTGATATGATGACAGCGCCGAAGCTTGCAGATCCGTCTGTCCCTTTTGTCCAATCTTTAGAGAAATGTAAATGGCAAGGGCGCCGGATTTTAGCGGTATCGAAGCGCCTGCAAATCCACAAGGGTTGGATCTTTTCCGTGTGTTTTCTGCTCTCCTGGCCAAGACGGGAGTCCTTGATCGATGAGGAGAGGCATAAAATGAACCGGACTTTACTTGACGTTGGTTGTTTTAATTGGCTGACCAACATCCGACCCGGCTATCTTATCTCTCGAGTGAGAAACGAATGCTACATTGAGCCTTTACTTCTTCTGCCGGTTACGCACTCAAATTTTACGCTGGGAACCCGAACCGAGCTCCGGACTCGCACGTTTGATCGATGGTGTCCGGGCGTGGCTGTGGAGTATAGCGGGTTGTACCGACGCTAAATTTAGCCTCCCAGGTACTGATCGCAAGTTGGAGTCGACATATTTATACTGCAGCTGGCTTTTGGCCGCCAAATAACTCGCTCTCGTGAAGTCCCTTGACGAATCAAGGTCAAGAGGCTTCCCGAGCCGACACTCGCCGCTCAGAGGCCGCCGAGCCTTAAGAAGCTGCCGCCAGACTCGCAAATCGCATGTGTCCGATGGGGAGATTCATAGTTCCGCGGGTCGATACTTCAGAGATGACCGTGAGGAGATTGCAACTCATGAAGAGGACTCGTACTCTCTCCTTTACTCTTATTATTCCCTCCTATGATATCCTAGTCCGACTCTATCTTTTCGTGCATACCGAAAGAGATGCGTCCGCCCTGCGATGGGGACAAACTCCGTAATGGAGTTCCTTTTGCTTAAAGAGACTTGTCCACGATCTCGCCTCTCTGACCATTAGCTTGATTCGACAAGCCAAGACTCGGCCATGATAGGGTAATGTTCGCTAACCCATAACCTTCGATTATCCGACTTTTTATGAATCTCACGATTTCCTCTGCAGGTGAGAATTTGATGGGGATGCCAATTTTGATTTTCCTTCCTCGACTTTGCCACCGGCCAGGAGCAAGTACTGAGCTATGGACTGAGAGCCCGAGAGTACCAACATAGGACCAGATTGGAAAATCCGGTTCGCCTAATATTGGTATTTTTCTACCCGCATATCACTTGTAAAGACATGAAATTTGTTTCCTCGCAGCTTCATCTATACTTCACACTCTTATGCCTTTTTCGATGGAGGAGTTCGAGGATTTGATGCTGACATTTGAGACGCCCTCCTCCGGCGACATCGAAGCTTGAGTTAGGAATTCTAGGATATCGAGGCATTCCTTTGAAGGTAAAGCTCCTTCCCGATAATCATAGGACTATTCAATTTTAAATAGTATGTCTATGATCAAAAATGTCTCCCGCTTGATAACGAGACTCGCCCCGGTGACATTGAGGTCGCTATTCCTCCGTGAGTCACCGCGAACCGCTGATATGTCGGACGGGTGTTGAGATACCGATTGAGATCGCCGATGCGCCACCGACCGCCAAGCCACGGTTTCATTAGGGCAAGGAGCTGGCTCTACAGGTATGAACCCTTCCGCTGCCAATACTCATATTGATTTTGTTTTTGGGGGGTTTTAACCCTTTTCTTCCTTTTCGCAGGGTCTGTCACGACTCTTCACGACTTAGTGAGAGCTTTGATGTCCGACGACGATCCTCTCTGCTTATTATCCCGTGGAAATTCGCTCGTTTCTTTTCCTATTTGGCCATAGTGGTAGACACACTTCTCGGTACTGTTGCTTCTCATTCCTTGATCCTAGGGTAACCACGATACGAGATGCGGGTTATCCAGAATTGGCCCAGACCATTGCTGATGATCTCGATCATTTGGAGGTTAAGCTCAAAAGTCTGCAAGACTTTGAGGCAGCCGGGCTCTCCTCATATATAGAGACAGAGACAGAGGCTCGCCTGAAAGCTTTGGGCGCGATGCCATTACCGGACTCCTGGCAGAGCAAGACCGGTGCGCTCTTTGAGATCGCTGCCACCGGCTTCGCTTCCGCGGAGCATTTTCAATCTTGTGTCGCCGGGCCGGGGCGAGGATAGTAGAGCTCGAACAGGAACTTCAAGCGGCGAGGGAGAGCTTGATCATCTTGAAGCTGACAAAGGCCAACAAGGAGGAGACTCTTGCAGTCATGTCCGAGAAGCTTAAGTTTTCAAAGCAGAAGCTGGTCGAAGTCGAGGAGGAGACCGCGAAGACCCTTAATAGCAACGAGGAGACTTTCAGGGCCGAGCTTCAAGAGGAACTTCAGCAAGCTTTCCTCAATAAAATATCTAATTTGAAACAGCAAATTTGCTATCACAAATTTGATGTTTAGAGAACTTGTGACTTCAGACTTTCATCAATAAAACGTGTTTCTATCCTCTTTTGTGCTTTATTATGATTCTTTTATTTCGTCAGAAATAATTAACCATAATGCTTATAGGATTTTTGGCAAACCCTCAGCCGTCAACGGATTTGATTAGCCTTCACCAACTACCGCTTGAGTTGGGCTAGCGTATGGATTATCCGATCCGCTCCGCGACGCGACGCTAGGCCGAAGAATGAAACTCTTCTAGACTTGTTGCTATGATATTGAATACATAGGCTTCAGACTTTTACGGGCAAGAGACCACCCGCAACGCTGTGAGGCGCTGGCTTTATCCCTTCTTAGGCTTCGGATGATGTACCCTTAATCGAACTCGTGTCTTCTTCAATCGAAAAGACTAAACCGCAACGCTGTAAGGCGCTGACTTTAGGGTTATTGGCCAACCCCACCTTCAACGGGTTTGATGAGCCTTTACCAACTACCGCTTGAGTTGGGCTAGCATGTAGATTATCTAAACTGCTCCACACAACGTTGTGCTAAAAGAATGAAACTCTTCTAGACTTAATGCTACGATGTTGAATACGTAAGCTTCGCCTTTATCACGAATAGACTACCCGCAACGCTGTGAGGCGCTGGCTTTATCCCTTCTTAGGCTTCTCGATAAAATGCCCTTAATCAACTCGTGTCTTCTTCAATCGGAGAAAGACTAAACCGCAACGCTGTAAGGCGCTGGCTTTATCCCTTCTTAGGCTTCGATAAAATACCCCAAGATGAATCTTGGCCCCTTCTTTGACCTGAGAAGGGTTGAACCTGATTAAGATTGATTGAGGTGGGAAAGGAAGAATGTATTCTATTTCCCGAATGTGGAGAGGAAGGAGGATCTTGTCTCCTATCTCCGGATGAGGGATGAACAAGAGAGGAAGGTTTTGTATCCTATCTCTTGCTTATGGAGAGGAAGAATGTATTCTATCTCCGGGTGTTTATGGATGAACAAGAGAGGAAGGTTTTGTATCCTATCTCTTGCTTCGGAGAGGAAGAATGTATTCTATCTCCTGTGTTTATGGATGAACAAGAGAGGAAGATTTTGTATCCTATCTCTGCCGATGGAGAGGAAGGAGGATCTTGTCTCCTATCTCCCGTGAAATGTGGGAAAGGAAGAATGTATTCTATTTCCCGAAGGTGGAGAGGAAGGAGGATCTTGTCTCCTATCTCCGGGCGTTTGGAAAGGAAGGATTTTTGTCCTGTTTCCAGTGAAAGAAACTGAAAGTGGGATCTCCACTTCGAGAATCCCGAAGGCTAAACTAAGAGCGGATCTCCACTCCAAGAATCTAAAACAAGAGAGGAAGAATGTATTCTATCTCTTGCTTCGGAGAGGAAGAATGTATTCTATCTCCGGGTGTTTATGGATGAACAAGAGAGGAAGATTTTGTATCCTATCTCTTGCCGATGGAGAGGAAGGAGGATCTTGTCTCCTATCTCCGGGTGAAATGTGGGAAAGGAAGAATGTATTCTATTTCCCGAAGGTGGAGAGGAAGGAGGATCTTGTCTCCTATCTCCGGGCGTTTGGAAAGGAAGGATTTTTGTCCTGTTTCCAGTGAAAGAAACTGAAAGTGGGATCTCCACTTCGAGAATCCTGAAAGGCGAAACTAAGAGCGGGATCTCCACTCCAAGAATCTAAAACAAGAGAGGAAGAATGTATTCTATCTCTTGCTTCTGAAGAGGAAGGATGTGTCCTATCTCCAGGTGAATATGGGAAAGGAAGAATGTATTCTATTTCCCGATGAGAAACTAAGAGCGGGGTCTCCACTCCAAGAATCTAAAACAAGAGAGGAAGAATGTATTCTATCTCTTGCTTCTGAAGAGGAAGGATGTGTCCTATCTCCAGGTGAATATGGGAAAGGAAGAATGTATTCTATTTCCCGATGAGAAACTAAGAGCGGGGTCTCCACTCTGAGAATCTTTGGAAGGGTACGGATAGCTTTCGCTTTTATAGGATTGCAACCGTAATTTGAAGTGGGCCTCGCTCACAGCAGAATCGAGAGGGATTTTGGCCGGTAGTTGGACCAGAGAGGTTTTTAGTGGGCCCACCGTCAATGAATTTGATCGGTGAGAGAATTTTGGAGGAAAACACAATAACTTAGGGTTATCCTCATGACAATGAGTGAGATATTCTCGAGGAACTTCCCATCAAACGGGTTATCCTGAATGTATTAAGGATAATACTTTTCGTAAACTTCCCATTTATCTAAGATTAATTGCCTGGGCCGCCATTCTCGGTGATATATGATATGCACCGCTTGAATAGATCGGTCTATTACAAACGGTCCTTCCCATTTGGGTTCGAATTTACCTTTCTTTTAGAGGTGAGGATTATCGGCCGCCGAAAGCAAATGAGGACGCAGATCTCCTCCTTAAAGGTTCTCTCGTCGAACTTTCTTGTTGAAAGCCTTCGACATTCTAGCTTGATAAAACTCAATACATTGTTGAGCCTCCGTGCTTCTCATCTAACATCTCGAAGCTCTTCGAGACGCTTCGATGTTGTTCTTCGGTCGCCATCTCTTTGGAAGGGCTGGCGCGGTGACGGAATTGATTTCCAACGAGAACCGCTTCACACCCGTAGACCGTAGAGTACGGTAGCTCGCCTACAGACGTGAAGCAGCGATATGCCCAGAAAAGCTCCGAAGTTTATCGCCCCGCCTCGCTTGTTATTCTTCACAAGCTTTGACAAAATCTTGATGATCGCCTTGTTGAACACCTCGCCTAACCCATTCGGCCGATAGGTCGCCGACGCAGACGCCTTGTATCTTGAATTTCTCGCAAAACCCGATGAAGGAATTGCCGATGAACCGGGACCGCTGTCATGCACGATCCGTCTTGGGACACCGTGGTCGATAGATGACATGGTGTTTGATAAACTTGATGACGGTATCGCTTTTACTTCCTTTAGCGGATTGCTTCAGCCCACTTGGAGAAGTAGTCGGTGATCGCTAGAATAAACCGATCTCCTTTAACCGACGGAGGAAAAATGGGACCTACAACGCCCATTCCCCATGTCTCAATGGCCGATGTGGCCGGCGATGCAACCGCCTCGAGATCGATGCATATAATTCGCGGAATTTGACACGCGGCATTTCCGAGCCGCATCGACCGCCATTAATCATTGTGGGCCAAAAGTAGCCCATTCTCCGATTCGATCAGAGCTTGGGACCAGCCGGTGGCCCGCATTCACCTTCGTGTGCTTCGAAGGACCTCCTCCGCCTCGCTTGAAAGGCATCGGCAAGAGACCGCCATACCTCGACGATATAACATCCGGTCTCGTGGTCGTAAAGAACTGGGAGCTCTTCGCCGATTGACTCTCTTCACGCCTTCCTGCTAATACCGCAAGACATAGTCGATGATAGGAAAGCCAATCTCGGCTCCACCGGGTTTGGGTTGCATGTACCTCTTTGGTAATTACCCTTTGTCTTCTTGTACCCCAACATATGTTGGCACGAAGAGCCGGTGAGTCCCGACCGTAACTAATTGCTCTGCCTCGAGGGTTGTGCTAACGACACGCCTAACGCCGCCAACAAGATCCGCATGAGCCGCTCTGGCGCCGATGTACTGATGAAGAATTCTTCAATGAGTCCGCCATCTCCACGGCTACCGATGATAGGGGATCAGATCGGGTTCCTAACTTCAGAGTCACCACGGACTTGCTTAACTATCAATTGTGAATCACCATACGCCGAGATACTGACTTCTCCTTACGGCTAAGTCCGATAAGTAGCGCTGTATTCGGCTACGCTATTGGAACAAGGTTCGTGGAGCTTAATAAGCACGGCGCGATGACATGATTCCCTGGGAAACTAAGACAACCCCGACTCCAAATGAGATTTTAGAACATCCGTGATGCACTTGCCACATTGGTAGCTCGAGAGGCTCACAAAATACAATCGCCATATTTGTTGGTGCGATGTAGTGTTGACTTCTTGAACTTCATCCTAAGATCATCATATAGCTCAACCGCATCCGCTGTCGGGCCGGGTACCAAGAGATCACAAATCGCTTGTCCTTTGACCGACTTCGTTGTTTGAAGTGCAAGTCATATTGGGACAAGAGTAAGGCCCATTTCGCCAAACGCCAACTCATTGAGGCCTACTGGTCATAAATATTTGGACCGGATTTACGCTAGAGATAACATAAATCGCCCGTCCACCAAATAGTGCCGCGATTTTCTGAATCGCGAACACTAATGCAAGGCACCGCTTCACCATTGGGTATCGAGATCACCACCAATGTTCGCCAGTAATACATCACCGCTCGCGGACCATCGCCGCCGCCCCGCGAGTAAGGCGCTTTAACGAAAGTGATCCGCTGCCTTGACGTAGATCAGAACGTTTTCCGGACATGTGCAACAAGAACAGAGGTTTAGCGAGATACGATTTGATCTCTTCAAACGCCGACAGCGCCGCCCCAAATAAACGACGCCCTTCTTGTTTAACTTAGAAAATGGTTGGCACTTCCTGATAGGTTCGATATGAACCGCCGGATGTACGCCAATCGCCTCTTGTAACCCCTCGAAGTTCTCTCAGATTTCTGAGGTTGCAACTCTTGAATTGCCTTCACTTTGTCGATTGACGTGATTCCTTTGTCGGTGACGACAAAGCCGAGGAACTTGCCACCGACATCCTAAGGAAGGATTTGGCAGATTCATCTTTAGTCGATGAGTCCGCATGAGCTCAATACGGTTCTAAGATCTTTAATGTGATCTCCTCTCACACGCTTTTACGACTAAGTCGCCGACGAGCATTCGACCGCTTTTCCTGAGATAATCCCGAAAATCTTAGTCATTGCTCAACATATGCCGCATTTTGAGGCCGAACGGCATGACCGTAGCAATATATACCGATAGCGCTCAACGCTTGTGCTTGGCATCATCGGGTGCATCTTGATTTGATTATACCCTAAAAGCCATCCATAAAGGACATCCTCTCAATCCACATGTATTGTCAACTATGACGCCGGTGATTGGCAGAGGGAAATCATCCTTCGCAAGCAGCCGCTCGTGTCTCAGAGTCGGTTACTGCATCCTAATCGAACCATTCTTCTTCATGACCGACTATATTCGCCACCCAATCCGGATGTTGAATTTCCTCGATGAACCCCGATTCTATGAGTTTCTTTACTTCGCTTCACGATCGTCAGAAGATTTGTGGATCTAAACCGCCTTTGGCGATTGCTTGACAGTTTGACATCCACTTTGATGTTGAGGTGATGAGTCGCCACATTAGGGTCGAAGTCCGCATGTCCTCATAGCTCCAAGCAAACACGCCGATGTATTCCCGATTAGGGCGATCAGCTCTTCCTTCTCTTCCGAGGGAAGACTATTACTGACGCTTATGAGCTTAGGATGTTCCTCGTCACCCATGTTAACCTAGACTACCTCGTCCTTAGTGGGGGGTTCTCTTTGTTCGAATCTATCCCCAAACCGCCTTCGAAGTTGATGGATCCATGGGTCTTCCCATGTTGGCATATCTTCATCATTCTCCATAGTAGCGTGATCGATCGTAGCCATATTTGACATCAAAGCTTTGAAAGCTTCTCGAGGCTAGTGTCGTAATCCCAAACCAAGAATCATCGACGTATCTCGCTTCTTCATCGTGAATGGTCGCCGATCAACCACGAAGCATTCATCTTCTCGAGGAGGATTCATATCCCAATCCTCGCCTAAATGCGTAGTAGTCATCCGCTTCCCTTTTGGGACATATGCCGCTTTAGGAGGGACTCAAGGACCTCGCCCGAAACATAGACCTTCTCCTTGTGTCAAGTCATACCCCCACTTCTTCATGATACCCAGTGTCTCTGGACTATATCTGAATGTGTGGAGGATAGGCCCATCGCTATCCTCATCTTCTTCTAAGAAGCGATTCTACTGGCATCGTGATTCCTTTTCCGTGAAACCAAGTCTTTTTCAATACTCGATCTTTAAGGGATGACGAGTGTTGTCCCAAAGGAGTCTCGGAATTGCTTTTGTATAAAGTAAGATGACCGAGTTGGTAGATGTAACTCCGGATTGTTATATAAACCGGCCATCACATCATTCAAAGACAGAGGGTACTCTAAATCGTCATTTATTGCTTCATCGGCAATTTGCCAATTACAATGTTCATCTGACGATTCTTCATCGTCAAGATTGATTACAAGGGGTACAATGTTATTTAAAACAAATCCTCCGCTATAATCAAGCCCGGCTTCAGTATCAGCTTTTTCACCGCTGTCCGTGCCTTGGGCCGATGATTCAATTTCGGACTCATTACCGTAGAGGAGGGAATCAGTGAAATAATTCTCCATCCCCTTAAACGGCTGTTTGTCCGCGACCACCGTCTTGACCTCATTATTTGTGTCTACATACTTGAGACACTGATGAAGAGTAGATGGGACTATAATATTATTGTGGATCCAAGGTCGACCCAACAATAAGTTATAGGAAGTCTCTGCGTCAATTACATAGCAGGTGACTTCGGACTTTAAGTCCCCCATTTGGCACTTAATCCGGATTTTACCAAGTGGACGGGACCCACTGGTGTTAAATCCGTAAATCATTATGCCAGTTGACGCCAGTTTACTGGCAGGGATTCCAAGATGATACATGAGGCGCAGGGGCATGATGCTCACAGCGGAACCCGGATCGACTTGGATCCGGTTGACTTCGCTAGAACCAATATACCCGGTGAAGTATAGCGGCCTATCGTGTTTGGAATTCTTGGTCTGCATATCCTCCTTTGTAAAGGTGATGCAGGGTAAGTGTTTAGCCACAAGGTTGCATTGTTGTGCAGATTCTTCCGGAATCGGTTTGATCTGAGTAAGAAACACCTCAGAGTCAGCCAGAGCTTCTTGTAGAGCTTCCCGGGTTTCCTTTGACAATCGGAGCAACTCGTAGAGAGTTATTCGCCGGATGTTTGCCAACTAGGCCATGACGCCAAACGGTATGGAGAGCTCGATGTTCTGCCTATCCTCACAATCGGGCGATTGAATCGGATCGCCGAGTTGAGCTTCCCGACCCGGAGTTTCTCCTTTGCTTCACCGCTTTTAGCAACCGTCACGTTGTCCTTTCTCGCACGAGTGAGAGGAGTCGTGACTACCCCCTTTCGTGATAACGCTTCGCGATTCGGGTTTGGAATCTCCTGATACTTGTAGTTGTATTCGTGCCCACTCCTTGTGGCAAAGACTTCATGCTCATCCTCCGAAAATTGGAAGGTCGCCACTTCTTCATCGCCCTTTTCTCGAATTGCCGGCTGCTTGGCATAATTTGCCTTTTCCCTTGGACTTCTTTTTTGGCCGAAGACGCGGTCCATCGATCGCCTTCCAACAAATCGTGGTGGACCCAAAGGATTTCTCCGCTTGTCGCTGTGTGGTATGAGTCCCTTCACGCTGCCCGTGAGGATCCTCATTCACCATCTTTATTCCTACCTTCACAATCGGGTCGGTTGAAACCAATCCAAAGGAACCGATCCGGTTATAGAGATCGTGATTCGCCCCACCTTCTTCTCTTTAGAAGGCTTTGGAGTGATGACTCCAACATCGATCAAGGCTTGAATCTTGTCTCCGAGATGGTAGCGTAATTTCAGATGATGTACCGTGATAAGCAAAGACTTAGGATCTCAGAACTTTGTTTGCCTCCTCTTGGTTTACAATTGGGGCAACCGGATTTTGTTGTTTTCCGTAAGGTACTTGAAAATGCCCTAACTTCCTCATCTTTGAACGAGTAAGTCTTGGGAAATCTCGAACCGTAAGGTTTTGATTCTCGAGTTTGTCGGGCGCCATTGAGGCCGCGATGTCGTGGCGATGCCGCGCGACCGCCGTTGTGGTTGCGCGGAAGGTTTGATTGGCGCTTCATGCCTTTGCCGGCGCTTTGCCTCGCTGGCACAAAATTCGCTTGTTCGTGTTTGTCGCCGGGCCTCTTTCTCGCTTTCTTCCTTTTAAGGAACCTTTCAGCCTTGTTTCCACGAACTTTCAAGTCCTTCCACATTACAGATGGTGCCGCCGCCATTGCTTCGAAAGCACGCCTATCGATAAATTCATCGCTAAGTCCGAGGATGAATTCCTCATATCTGATCCCTGCAGCTTCATTGCCTTGTTACGAATCGCTTAACAAAGATATCCACAGCTTCCATTCTTCGCTTTTCGAGTAACGCTCCAATGGATACCTCGGTATCGCCATCAAAGAAGTTAGAGAGAAACAAGGACTCCATATCGCCCCACCGTTGATGCTCCCTCGCTTAAGACGGCGGTACCAATCGAAGGCAACTCCACGGCGGGTGCCAACGAATGACCGAACCATCGTGGGTTCATTGCCGTAAATGACCAGGTGCTAATTTGAAGTAAATCAAGTGTTGCGTCGGGGAACCCTTACCGCCAAACGGTATAAAGTTTATTAAGTTAAACTTTGAAGGGTATGGGATTGATTCCCACCCCTGTATGGGCAAGGGATACCCGCCTTCTTCACCTTCTGCGGAAATTAACGAAGTTAATTTTGCTCTCGAGGTCTTTAATCTTCTCGCTCTCATGAGCAACAGCACAAGGCGGGTTCGAGGGTTATCATCTTCGGTGCTTCCTCCCGATTCGAAGTCAGCCATCTTGATCAACGCCGATGTGTTGACTTGATTCCCTCGATGCTTTGTTAAAGCTTGGATCATTGGTCATGCATTTCTCTCATCGCCCGCATGGCCAACTCCATCTCTAATTTGAAGTTTTCCGTTGCTTATTCAACGCTTCGCCCAAAGATCTTGGCCACCTGACCAGACCGATCATAAGCTTTTCGGTTGTCCGTCACTAGAAGTCAGATTGTCGGATGCCATTGCCAACCCGGCCTCGATACTTCATCCTCAAGGTAGCCCTCTCAAGAGCTTGTCGTAATTGGACCGCCGAATAGTCCCGACCGCAAACGAAGTTAACCGCTATGCGATGCGCTGAATAGCCCTTGACGATGGTTCTTTGCCGCCATATTATTAGTGACCTCGGCAATTCATCCTCTCGATGCCATCCTTCATGGAATCTCCTTAACCTAGGTTTTGGCGTGTTGGTGCTAAGTCTCCAAAGACCGAGACTCTTTTCGAGTTCCTTGACAACAATTACACTGAGCACCGCTTTGATAAGCTTGGAGCATAAACACGATCGCGGCTTGGGGAGCACCTTCGAGATTTCTTTGTGTTCCTGCACGTAGTATAATTCGCCAAGATGAGTGCCGAGCAATCTTCCGCATGTCGAAACGATCTCTGCATAACGCCTCATCGCCGATGAAAACGCCTCCGGCCCGAGGCCGAATTGTTTTGTAAGAACTGGCGAAGTAACCCGCCTTTGACTTTCGCCGCAGGAGGGTGAAGTTCCGGCATTTCGACTTCGACTTTCAACCGGTGATGCAAAGCCGTAGGAATCTTCTTGTCTTTGTGGGTGCTACCCCTCAGATAGGAGTGACCCGCGATTCTTTAGCGGACCCAGCGATCCTTGATGGTAAGCCCGCCGTCGTGACGGAGTTGGCTTCACGGAGTTCGGGTGCGCACGGAGGTAACTTTACGCCATTTCGCTGAAGTGCTCACAATCTTTGATCCGAGCACGAGCGGAGTTCCTCGGCCGGTGGCCGGGCTTGGATGCCAAGTTCCTCGGAGGTGAAGCGTCGACGGACTTGGGCTTCCAAACTAGCCGACTTGTTGACGACCTCTTGGCCGCCTCCTTCTTCAACTCGCGGGCTTGTTGCACCAAAGCCTTTGCTTGTGCGAGCGCTGACGCCCGGATACGCCTCGGCGTAGAACGGTTCCGTTTGACTCGGACCCATTCGTTTGTCGCCGGCCTGTAGGAGTCGGCTACAATCTCAGACTTCAATCTCTGAGTTAACCTGGATCTTAGATCCGCCTCATAGCGAACCCCATCCATTGATTCTTTTGCCTGGGCGGTTTGTTTTGCCAGGCGTTGACGTCGCCTCTGACGGGCTCTCTTAGAGAGAGTCACGACGCCATCGACGAGAACTACCTCTTGAGGAGATAGAGGTTCTGATAATTTGGCCGTTTTGCCGGCCGAGGAACCACCATTATCTGCAGTCTTGACGGTGGTGGTGGTGGATTTTCTCGCCTCCGCATCCGAGGCCGATTGGGTCTTCCTTGCAGCAGAGACCATTTTGGACTTGCGGGGGGAACTGGATCTGGACGAGGAAGAGAGGTACTCCTCATACTTCTTTTGGTCGAACTCGAACTCGACCTCTTCTATCACCGGGATCTGAATCCGCGGTTGCGACACGACGGCTTCTTTGTTGAAGCCGCTGCTCCCATCGCGGGTCGCCTTTGTTCAAGGAAAGTTGGTTTGTTATTCATTGCTCGCTTGAACTTGTTTACGCCTTCGCTGGCCTACAACAAAATTCAAAACAAAAGAAATGCCTTTTATTTTAGGCGCATAAATGAAAACACAAATTACAACTTCTTCCTTTTGTGAACAAACACGAGGATCTCTATTTTACGGGATCCTCGCTATGGGTTCTTTGCCCGTGTCGGACTTTTGTTCGTCCGCGGACTACCGCGCATTCAGATCCGTGAAAACCCGGGTTCGAACTACAGACGCAGGCTCGCTTCACGAGGGAAACGGTTACCGAGGGGATCGCGACTCACGAAGGAGAGGATCGCCTTCGGGATCACACTCACGAAGGAGAGGATCGCCGAGCGTGAGATCTACTAGGAGAAATCACAGCTTATTCTCAGAGTCAATTCGAAGTTCGCTTACCTCGCGGTTTGTAGATCGGACGCGCTCGCCGGTGCTCGGAATCAGGCGCGTCACGCCAGGATCCCGCGAGGGCTCCTCTGCATATCGAAAATCCAATCTCCAAAAATCCACCGAATCGAAAGCACCCCCAACTATTTATAGGAAAACAATAGAGGGGCTTTGGTCGCCGGACACCATTGGTGTCCGCTTGTCGACACCAAACGGTGTCCGGTTTCGCCGGACGCCGCTTTGGCTTCGGTTTGGTTTTCGACTTTTCGGACGCTCGCTCCGCTTTGTCGCCGCCGCTCTAAGTCCGTGCTTGGTTCTCTTGATCGGTTTCATCCCGCCAACGGTTTAAGTGACGATCGGTCAATGTTCAAACCGATCTCGCCGACGCTCGAACTGATTGATCTCTTTAAAGCTTCGCTTGTTGATTCATTCCATAACACGTAGCCTCGCTGATTCAGATCGCTGCTAATCCACTTTGTGTGTTCGCCAATTTGCTTTATGCGGCCGGTTTTGTCGAATGGGTTGTTGGTTGTTAACCCATCGCCACGAAGTTTCGTCGCACCGATAAGCAATTTTAACGCCTACAAGTGGTTCTGATGGTGAGTATTCAGATGAAGAGATATAGCCTTCTTATGATGAACTTTATTCTAAGTATAAGGATATGTTAATTCATTTGGAAAATATAGCTCAAAAATATGAAGAGGGTAAAAAGATAAATACAAGCTTGAAGAAAGAAAATAAACTTTTGTCAAAGAAAGTTGATTTTTCCTCTTCAAATTTAAATTCAGTGGATTCAACCTCTTTTAAGTGCATACAATATTCTGAATTGAAAATCAAATCTCTTATTTATATAAGCAACTTGAAAATATTCAATGTGAAAATTAGTTGCTAAAATAAATGAGTTATTTTGTGATTTGTCATCCGACAAATTAAGTTTGAAACTCGATGCACACTAATTATTTCCAAAATGAACAACTAAAGTTCAAAATTAGTGATTTGAAAAAGGCGATGACGAATTTTTCACTGGGTTCAAAAGGTCTTAACATGGTCCTTTCCAATCAATGATTTACAAAAGCTAAAATTGGACTTAGTTATTCGTATTCTAAAAAACATAAAAAGTTTCAACCTTCTTTTATAAAGGGTAATCTTAGTTGTTTTGATCCTATTCCCAATAAAGTTTATCATTCTATGTGCTCATTATGTGGAAGAACTGGACATGTTTCGATGAGTTGTCGTATGGGATATAGGATTAAAATAGTTAAACATATTTGGATACCGAAAGGCCTTATTGCTAATCAATGTGAACTTATGTGAATACATAGGTCACAATTATATGCCTTTCTGTAGACTTGCAGGTCAACCGAGGATTGAGACAACACACGGAGGTTGCTTATTAATTTAGGGTATCCAAATCCAATCCTTGGTCTGCATTATAAGGAGATACAGTTTGATTTTTTTTTATCTCCTCATACAGTAAGTTCTCTAACTTTATATATATATATATATATATATATATATATATATATATATATATATATATATATATATATATATATATATATATATATATATATATATATATATATATATATATATATATATATATATATATATATATATATATATATATATATATATATATATATATATATATATATATATATGTATGTATGTATGTATGTATGTATGTATTTTTATATGTTTATATAAAAAATTGAATCATCGATGGTCTCAATGACAACATCGATGGTTCATCATCGATTGGCAGACATAAAAAGGGGGGTAGTTTTTTTACCTTTTACTTTTACCCCTTTTATTTCTCCTCTCTAAAAATCTTTGATTTTTACGAATTTGTGGTGGATTTCGTGCTTGCTGTTGCTGTAATCATCATCATCATCATAATCTATTTCATCTTTTTGAATCAAATCAAATCAAAGAGGTAATTTTCTAAACCCTAGATCTTCAATTTTAATATTTCTTGCGGTTTTTACATATTCTTGATGGTGAATCTTGTGTGGATGAATGATAAATAAGTATTAGAGTAGTTTAGATCATCAATTATTGAGTTGTATATGAGTTTTTGGATGATTTAGGGCAAAACTCGTCAGTTTCTATTTTTCAACCATCGATGATCGAAGAACACCATCGATGGTGTTTCAACCATCAATGGTTGTCAGTTATCCATCGAGGGTATATATGCTGAAACTGCTATTTTTATTTCTATTTCACAATTTACTCAATTTTCTTTGTTTCTAAACTATCTTATGTATATTCTCTATACTAATACATGTTTATTTGACTTTGTAGAGAATGTCTTCTAGCAAGAGAGCTCGATCTTCACAATCATCATCTCAAGGGACGCTCGAGAAATACAAGAAGTTGCATATTGTATACGAGCGAGGGTTAGATGAGCAACATCTGCAGGAGTACAAGAGTGTGTTGGGGTTCTTGGATGGAGTTGGTCTAGGACCAATGAAGAACAAAGAAGGAGAGAAAGTGAATATTTCTTGGGTATGAGAGTTCTACATGAATTACAAATTTACAACCGACCCTATGGATCTTCAGAAGTCAAGGCCTTAGTTAGAGGACGAGAGATTACGATTATTGCTGATTACATCTGTTGATGTATATAATCACAGTCACTAACCTCGGGGTGAGTTTAGCTTTTAAGAGAGCGGAGTCCGCCTTCTCTCCTAATGTCCGGTGATGTTGCCCCGGTCAGGGGGTTCGCCTACAGCAAGGGGGGACCTGTGGAAGAGGCGGAGTTGGGATCTCCGGTGGTTCTTCCGACGGTCAAGTTAGTAATGGGGAGAGAAAATTCAATGGAGCAGGAATTCACTCAGAGAAAAGTCACTTACTTGGTTCGCTGTTCACGTTGCTACTTATACCTAGGGTTGTGGGGGTATTTTCGTCTTTCCATCGGCTAAGAAACCACTGATGAGTCAGCCCTCTCTCCCACGTGTGAGCCAGTGATTGGTTGAGCGCCTCTTTGTCTGCTATGGTGGCTGGCCTTTACAGGTGTCAAATTGCGGGTAATTTGAGGGTTAGTGTGGTCTACTCGCCATTAATGGGATGGGATTGACGGCGCCTGTAGCTTCATGGGTCCGAGGTGCATTAAATACCGTGAGAGATGGGGAGTTAAGGGGCTGTCAGTGCATTTAATGCGATGTTGATGGCTCGAGTACTGTATAACCGTCATTCGAGTGGAGGGTACCACGGAGGATGAGAGAGGGGGGAGCTGAGGCTGGGTGGCCGACTCGCACGGCCTCTTGAGGTATCCCTTAGAGTAATCAGTTGAAGGGGACGCCTAGTATCGCCTTTCGCGTCGTCCCAGAGGATGGGTGGCTAAGAAAAGGGGGCCTAGATTCTCTTCGCATTGTCTGGAGAGGCAGACGACTGGTTGGGAGGGGTTATGATAGGTAACGGGTTGGAAGGACGCCTAGTACCGCCTTTCGCGTCGTCCGAGCGGACTAGCGGTTGGAAGGTGATAGCTGGTCGTCCCCCACGTCGTCCGGGGGGACGAGCGACTTGGAACAGCTCCGAGCCAACATTGGTCCGGACGACCGTATCGCTTTCGCCGTCCGCGGGAGAGAGTTGTTGATGGGCCGACCTACCCCGCCTTTCGCGTCGGCTATGGCGATAGTCGTTTAATGAACCGTGGCGAGGTCGGTAAGTACAGGCCGTCCCGTGGGTTGGGTGTGGAGGTTCGTGTCGCTCCTCGTTGACAAGCAAGTATTTACCCATGTCAATACTTGGTTTTTCTCCTTAATCACTGATTAGTGGTTATGACCATAACAACATCCATAATATTCTTCATCTACAACCACCACAGCGGGGATGCCATGATGTCTTTATCTTTTTAGAGAACGTCCCTGTCGGTTCTGGGGAGTACACCAGCATGATTGATTACCTCACAGATAAATCTTTTTCAGGTGTATTCAACTCAGGTTATTTGAAACATGAGTATATCATTCTCAATCTCTTTCTCAAGTTTAATCTATATCCTAGTGCTGCTTACACTACTTTATCTATTAGAGATGTCATCCTTCATATTGGATTGCTAGGGGTTAGTCATTTGATCCTGCACAGATTATCTTCGTATGGATGTCATCAGTTGCCTTAAGCACTAGGGAGATGGTTGAGAAGAAGAAAAAGCAGAACACTCAACTAGTCTATCCCTTCTTGATCACTCACATCTGCAAGGATCAGAGGATTCCTGTTTCACCTTCTGATCAGATGGAGAAGGGGAGAGCTGCTTTGTGTGATGAGATGGCCAGGAAGAGCTTAGAGGCAAGAGGAAAGGGAGAGTTTTCAGCTGGTCAACCATCCGGGTCCAGCCTGCAGGAGATCATACTCCCTGTTCTTAGGAGGCGATTCTTGGTGGACTCTGGATTCATTGGGAGAGAGAATGAAGTTGCTGACTACGAGAGTGGAGTCCATGAGAGTTGATATAACTGCTCAGCATCAGTACTACGACGCTTCTCTTTAGTTTCTAATAGATGTTGCTCGTAGGACTGATCCATCGCTTCCTATACCATCAGTCTACAGAGATTTTGTGCTCGAGACAGCCCATGGATATGGCCGAGAGGAGATGGAGAGAGATGATGACTGATGATGATTGTTTTATCTTTTTATTTTCTTGGTCCAAGTATATTTTTCTTTTTTCTTTATTTTACACTTAAAATTTTTTTATTTTCTTATTATTCTTGATGGGAAATAAATGATTACCTCCTAAGTTGTAAGTATACAACTTATCAAGTTATAGTATAAAAGATTATCGATCCTACGAGGAAGGCGTTTGTAAGATTATGTTTAAGTTTTGGTTCTCAAATTATGCGCAAGACAATTAGGAGTTTATGTACATGGTGAAAGTGATCATGAAAAGAGTAGAGAGTGGATTGTGGATTATGCAAATAAAAGAAAACGAGGAAGAAAATGTGTTGTGGAGAGATTAAGAGTGTGATTGTGACAAAGTGTAAATAAAAGCAAAATGAAAGTGAGAGTGAGGAGATTAGAGAATGAAAACGGATGTATGTAAATAAACCAAAATGAGAATGAGAGAGTGTGAGAAGTAAAAAGGAAGTGAAATCAAGATCAAGAAAATAAAATCAATAAAGCAAAAGATGGAGGATTCAATTAGAGATATGAAGAAATCTAGAATTTAATCCACTAGCCAATCTTATTTATAAGATATGAACCATTCTCTTTTATCACATTTCAATTTAGATTTATTAAGCATAGACTATCAAACCACTTAAGAAAAGTATAACCTATCAAATTATCACCTAAATGAAATCAATACTCATGAGGAGAATAACAACAAGATAGTAATTCTAGAATTCATAAGCATAACCTATCAAACCACTTAAGAAAAGTATAGACTATCAAATTCTTCTTCTACCGATTAGTTCTCTAGTTAGTTATCCTAAACATGATCATTTTAAGCATTAGAGAGTGATTCACAAATATAAGAGAGAAATTAGACTAGTTTCATGCAAAACTAGATCCTCACAAGAGGTTTAGTTCCACATCTTAGAAAAATAAAAGAAATCAAGAGAGGGAAGAGGAAAAATAAACATAATTACAAGAATGAAAAAGAGCACGAAATAAAGAAAAAGAAAAGAAGATTGCAATGAAAGTAAATCTAATTTATGAATTAAAGACAAGACATGAAAGTAAATTGCATGGAATTAAATTGCATGAAAGTAAATTGTAAGAAAGTAAATTACATGAAAGTAAATCTATTCTACAAACAAGAAAATAAAGAAGAGAAAAGAAACAAAGAGAAACCCACAATTCCTAATTCATCTTCATCCTCCTTTTGGTCCTTGAACAAAGAGAAGAGAAAGGAAATTGAAGGGTGAAAAATTTTATTTATTGTGTAAAAAGTTATAATTTTGGAAGGTCTTCTCAATTAAGAGTAATCCTCCTCTCCAAATAGAGTTTTACAAAATATTTCACAATCTCAAGCCCTCACTCTACCCCTATTTATAGATAATAAGAATCTCTCACAACCTTTGGATTTGCCTTGGCCCCCAAGTAACACTCACAACCATAGGATTTAGGTTAGCCCCTAAACAACCCTCATAGCCATAGGATCTCTCCAAATAATCTAGACCATTGATTTAATCCTTGAGAGATGGACTTTGTGGGCTTTATTTCTTTTGTATTTAATTCCTTTAAGACTCTTGGGCTTCTCTTAAATGCTCTTGGGCTTCTTAGAATTTAACTTGGCCTTCAAATAATTGAATATATATCACTTAAATTCGGATTTCTATCATAACCCGCTGTTACTAATAAAATTTTATAAATCTGGTAATTTGGATGGCTCCGTCTCGTCGAGATAGGCGATTTTCATATATAATATGTTGAATTCTGCTTCCCGGATTGAGAGATATCGTCTTTTCTTTGCGGTTGACCATCCTGAGCACGAATTTGACTTTATTTTTTCCATATTTAATTTGATTCTCAATTGTAAGCCAAGTTATTAATAATTCTGACCAAGAAAGTGATGTGTGTTGAGATTTTACTTCTAAATTTAGTCGTGGACTTTGGATTTAGGCATTCTGGGCTTCATTAGAGATCTTTTGGGCTTGAAATAATCTTCATTTAGGCTCTTATTCAATAATACTCCATTAGTCGCAAATTAAGATAAAAATAGTTATTAGTAATATCTTTATTCATATAAAATAGGTAATGAGGGTATAAATTTATAATTAAAATGTGATAATCAATTTCGACTCAGATACTCGTGATGATGCATGAGATACACCGGTATGTAGTAACTTTTATTTGCTTTCCTTTGCATATCTATTTAGTTAGTACTTCTATGCATGCTCACCGACCTGTTGTATATGCATATTTTTTATTTGATTTTTTCTTGATGTTTGGTTATTTTATATATAAAAATAAAAATTTCTTTTTCTTTCTTTTTGTTTTCTTATGAAAAATAAAATAAAATAAAATTTTTTTCTTTATTTTTATTTTTTAAAAAATAAAAAATGAACATGTCTATGTACATGCTTTTACATGAAATATTTAGATAACGTTATCTGTTGGTATATAGACATGAGTTAATCATATTGGTTCACATATTTTTCACATCTATTTATATTATATGTGCACACATAGTTGTACATATTTAATTGATAAACATGATGGTTCACAATATGCTTCATATTACTTTTCACTTTAGTATTATCTTATCATGTTTAGTCTTGTAAAAGTAAGAATAAATATTTTTATATGTTGTTTATGAAGTATTTTTAGATATATCAAATAGTTTGAGCTCAATTTATACTTGAATATAGCACCAAAATTTTTCTAAAGTACATACGTGTTATAAAACTTCAAGAAAAAAGAGTGTATTCGTGAAAAAGATGGTCAAAGACCCACACTCTATAAATCCACGGTAAATTTGAGTGTATTCGTTAAAAATGGTCAAAGACCCACCTCGTGGATATGATTGTGTAATATCTCAAGGGTATCCATCCTTTGCTAAATATTTTTAATATTTAGAGATGGTGTACGCCACCCTCTAAACACTATCATTCTTCATCTTAAAAATTTCTATATGATTGAGGTGATAATTCAGATTTTGGACCTTTTCTAAAAATTAAGATAATTCAAGTTGTGTAACAAAAGAAGAAGTGAAACTAGATAAGATATATCTGAATTTGTTTTATAAACTAATATAATTACTTTTATTATTGTTTTTATAAACTTTTCGTTGGTTTGTGTGTGAATTTTAATATGACTTATTATCATGATTCACTTATTTTGATATTATATATGTACCTCTCATGCTATTTTCTATAAAATTCTTTTTATGAACCATATGTATTTCTCTTCCTTTTACCTTTGGATAATTTTGATTTGAATTTTCAAGTGTATTGCATATCCTAGGTGTGTTTTTCTTTTGCTAATAACAAAAGGGGAGAAAAGGTGAAATTTGAAATTTAAAAATTTTCAAAATTTTGCTTTTTTGACGTGGAGAATATTTTCATGTTTTTAAAATTTAGAGTTTCTTAATTTTAGGGGAGTTTCTGAATACATGTACTTTTTCATGTAAGCATTTTTGTATGGGGAGCTTTGAATTGCATTTCATACATTAGCTATAAGTTTATTTTGATCCTAATATATATCTCATCATATTTTACATTCTCAGATTTTAAATTTTAAGTTTTGTTATTATCAAAAGGGGGAGATTGTTAGAACGTTGTTCGTGCAATATCTCATGTTCAGATGAGAGCGAGTTTAAAAATAAATGTTGGAGAAACTTTTAGGTATGTGAAAAAGAGAATTACAAAAGTAGGCATGATTGAACATCATACCTCTTGCTTCACATCACGATGGAGTAGCATTAGGACAAGTTGTCTTTATATAACATCTCACAACATTTTCTCTGTATAGCAAAATTAATGGGTTCCGCTGTAGCTGTGAAAAGACGTTAGCTATAATAGTTAACCCTTTAACTTTAGCATATATAAGCAAAATTGATCCGCGAGTTGCTATGACATCCCTGTGAAAAAAATGTCAAGAAGTAACATATTAAGTGTTTAGTTTAAAAATATACTATACACGAAACCACTTTGAACAAAATAATTACAAATTAAAGCAAAATAATACAACTTACATCAATAACAATTTGCTAATATACAAAGCATGTTTAAGATTAATTCTTTTTAGTGTGTTGGACCTAAGGTGATTTAGGAAGTGGGTGGGTCATAAAGTAAATGGTGGTAAAACTTTCGATTTATCAGGTAAAAATCCTTTTCAGGAAGTGATAAGGTTTAAAAAAAATTCTTTTTTTTTAGTGTGGGGGTTTTGGGGGGTGGGTGGGTTGGAAGGGGGTGGTTTGCATAAAGTGTTGGGTTTATAGGCAAAAAATTCATCTAAAAATAGCTATGCCGCTGCATTAGCATGAAAAAATGCGAAGACTATGGCTAAAATATTTGGTCAAACAGTATAGCTACCCACTTAGGAAAAATATAGCAAGTTACACAAAAAAAAAAGCACCTTCTACTGTATACAAAATTGTTAAAATACAAGTGAGTTTAAAATAACTTAATAATAGAGGGACTTAATATCAATTTTAATGATTTAAGGAACCACTTTCTAAATAACTTAATAATTGCAGGACCTAATAGCAATGTATAGGCATTAGCGTAAAAAAATCAAAGATATTATGGCAACATTTTTCTACACAACACACCTAATCACTTACAAAAGAATATAGCAAGTTACATAATAATGTAGCACCTTAGAGCCTATAGCATATACCAAACTGAGGAAATACAAAATAAGATTAGAATAACATAATAATTGAGCGATCTACAATTTTAATGAGTTGAGGAGCTAATTTTAAGTAACTAAAGAAATTGTGGTACCTAATAGCAATATCAATTATTTGAGAGATTAATTTCAAGATACTAAAGATTTGAAGGAACTAATATCCAACGAAAAACTTTTCTTAAGTGCTTGGGTTTCAAAATAAATTTGCTAAAACTTTAGTCTTATATGCAATAGAAAAATAAACTTGAAAAAATTCAGAAACAGGAATGAAACATAATTTCATTTATATTCAAAGGAAAATCGAACCAAGCACTTTTCATCGTCAGAGTCACGACTTTATTTTATATGATGATAAGATATTGGAGGGTTCCATTGCAGCTATGAAAATGCATTCTCTATAGTGGAAGACCCCATAACTTCAGTACATACTGAGGAGTTCTTTTCGAAGTTGATGGGTTCAAAATAAATTAGTTTACAATTTAGGTTTATATGCAAATAAGGAGTCCTCTGCGAAATTGATGGGTTTAAAAATATATTAGTTTACAACTTGGATTTAGATGCAAAATTCCTTTTATATTTATATATTAGTTTACAACTTGGATTTAGATGCAAAATGCCTTTTATATTTAATTTCTAAAAATTACATAGTCCCCATAGATTTTTGTAATATGTTTAAATAAAATTGGGCTAGGCAGGACTCGACCCTAAGACCTCTATTTTAAACCAAACCAGTCTAACTATATGAGCTACTTTTTTTGGATTGCACTTTTGTGCACATGAGAATCGAACCCAAATCCCCACGAGGGAGCAACACGACTTGGTCATGTGACCTACTGGGCCAAACTATATGAGCTACTTAACTATTTAAAATTTTCAGTATAAGAAATTTACTAATGATAAAGGTTATTGTAGCTGTATTTGGTTCTAAAAAACATAATATTTCTAACCACTTAGGAAAAATATACTAAATAGCGTGAAAATAAAGTTAAAAAGTATAAATTTCAACGTAATGAAATTGTTAGAAAAACTTTGGGGTTTCAAAGTTAAAAGGTGTAAACTTTAAGGTATCAAAGTGTCAAAAATGTTGGGGTATTAAAGTTCAAAAGATGTAAACTTTAGAGTACGAAAGTGCAATTGACTTTTTAGAAAACAAAGGATTTTAAGAGAGATATCATAACTAAGAGGTATTTTGGTCATTCAAGGACCAATTTGCAAGGCCCCTTAAGAATTGAGGGACTAATGAGCAACTATTGAGATTTGAGAGACTATATAAAAATTTGAAGATTTGAGGGACTAATACTAAATAACCCTTTAAAAATCCTTATGCGGTGCTTTTACTATAGTAGTCAGTACTCCTTCCCAAATTTCTATTGTCAATGACGCCCCACAAATTTTTGGGACCAACATCCGAAAGGGTGACAAAGTGAGTGAGTACAAAACTACAGGACCTCTCTCCAAATTTCTATGCAAAGCATACTTAAAGATTGCAAGCAGATTTTATATAATCTTAATTAGCATAATTACGGGATTCTTGGGAGGGATACTGTAGAATTTTACAGTAGCTATAGTGATTCTTCCAAAAACTTTAGTATATAAATAAATAAGCAAAATTGATATGCTTGATGTCGTGGCATTAGCGTGAAACGAGATCAGAGGATAATGATTTAATTATTTGGTTTCACAATACACAACATATCTAAACATTAGAACCAAAATATAGCAACTTATTACAAAACATAACAACATACACTGTATATTAAACTGGTAAAATACAAAGTGGGCTTAAACTAATTATGTGGACCATTTTAATCTAAGAGTGATTTTATAAGTAGATGATTTTAAGAATAAATGGTGGTAAGACTTTATATTTATAGGCAAAAACTAATATACAGTTTATGATGTCATGACAGTAGTGTAAAAAGCCCAAAATAATAATTTAAGCATTTAGCGTAAGGATATACAGTATATCTAACCAATTAGAACAATAATATAGCAAATTATGATAAGATATAACAACTTACACCACTTGACAAACAACCACAAAAATAGAATGTGGCTTTAAAATTAATTTGTTGAGTATGATGGAATTAAGATGCAAGCTTAGAGAGGGGGTGAATAAGTTTTTGCTATATATTTTTGTTAATACGCAGAATTTACAGCGAAAATAATATCAAAATAAAAGCAAAAAAAACTAAAAACAAACTAGAGAACATGTAAGATTTTATAGTGGTTCGGATAAAAATCATACGTCCACTCTTCCTTCTCGCAAATGGGCTTCCTCACTACGATTAGAGTTCACCTGAATCACAACTCAATTTGGTAGGCTTACAAAGACCGCATCCTAGAATCTACCCGAAATCAAACGTCTAACCTAACTCCTCAAAGATGAGTAACACCTAGCCCTATCTAGTCCCAACCCTCAATTATCACCGACTTGAGTGTGTCGTAAAAACAAGATAAAATGAACCAACCAAAATAGTTTAAGTACAAATCAAAAAGATTTTATAACCCTATTTTTAAGCAAACCGTTCTTCAAAAGAATTGGGCGAAGCTCGATAAAGAAGCCGTGATGACGTTGAATCCAAGGGCAACTCTTCTTGCTGAAACTATCCGAAGATGTTGAGCGCGATGAGAAAGAGTTTGACAAGGCTGTGGGGATTGAATCACAAATCAACTCTTCACACAAACCCTAGAATAAAATCTCTCTCTTTTTCTCAAAGCAAGAACCTCTCCAAACTATGATCTCTTCCTATCTTATATAGCCTATGATAATAAAGGAAAGAGATATAGAAATCATAGTATAAGTTAGAGATGAAAGGGGTCGATGAACAGTTGAGATTAAAACATCAAATCTGTCAAAATATATCGTCACCATTGATGGTTAAACACGACCATCGATGGTTCCTATGCACCATCAATGGTCACCCTATAATCTATCGATGGGCTGAAATCTGGTTTCTAGAATTCATCGAATGTGCATTGTAGTCCATCGATGGTATAGCTGACCATTGATGGTTTCTTGTAGTCCATCAATATTTTTGATTCCTTGTTTCCATTTTTCTCCGATTGTGCACTGTAATTCGTCGATTGTCTCATAACCATCGATGGTGTCCTTATGACCATCAATGGTGTGATGGTTGAAATCAACATGAATATTAATTTTTGCATTATTTTGCCTCGTATCTTTTGTATACCTATCATCTCAAACAATCATCAGTAACAAATGAGAGTTTGATATTACTCAAACAAGAGATTTTGTACGAAGTACGTTTTAACAAAGTATATTAGGTATATGAGTGATTTTGAAAGTTGATTGGTTTAAAAATAAAAGGGGCTAAAACTTTGTGTTTACAGGCAAAAAACCCCTTCTGAAGGTAGGTGGATTTGACAATAAATTCCCGACTGGGGGGGGCGCTTAATGTTTATAGGTAAAATCCCATCTACAGTTCACGATTCACTATATTAGCGGAAAAAAGCCCATAAAAAGTGTAAACATTTTAGTATAAATATACCCCATATACCTAACCACTTAAAAACATATCACAAATTACAACAAAATATATCAACTTACACTATATATCAAACTGATGAGATACAAAGCTGGTTTAATAGTAGTTTAATGAAGTATTTTTGGATCTAAGAGTAATTTTGGAAGGTGGTGGGTTTAGAAATTAATTGAGGATAGAACTTTGAGTTTAACCCTTATATTATTTTTGGATATACACCCCTTTAATCATGCATATTTGCAGATGACCCCCATTTATTGACATTTGCAAAACTACCCCCAAGTCATCAACTTTGAAGAAAACCCCAAATCAACGAACTATCAATTTTGATAAGCTAATCTGTGATTGCAATATGAAAATATCAACAAAATAGTAAAATATTTACTCATATATCCAACAAAGTTGATGATCTGTTGACTTTGATGATTTTTTTTTGAAAGTTGATAATTTAACGAGTAGTTTTGCAAGTATTAAGGTTTCGGGGGTAGCTTTGCAAATACACATAATTAAAGGGTATACATAGACAAACCCATTATTTATTAGAGTTGATGAGGACATTTTGGAGATTTTGGAACTGAGTGGGTATAAAATTAAATTGAGCGAAAGCTTCAGTTTTGCATCTAAAAACTTATATCTATATTTTTTTAATGTACTAAGATAGATGGGGACATTTGGGCCCGGAAGGGATTCTAGAACTGCGTGGCCATAAAATTAAATTTGGCTAAAACTTTGGATTTATACCTAAAATCCTATATCTATACTTTTTTTAACGTACTAAGCTGTTGGAGTTGTATTGTATCTTCTACATTTATGGGTAGATGTGAGCAAACAGTCGGTTCGGTCAATTTTGACTGATGTTTTTAAAAACCAAACTAAACTGAATAGATTCAAAACCAAACCAAACCGACCAAAATCAATTCGATGCGGTCAGTTTGGTTTGTTTGGTTTGAGCCTAGACATGTCAAGTTAAAGTAGTTTTAACTAAAACCCAACTCTCTTGCTCCCTCAAACCTCTCACTCATCTCGTATCCTAATTTGAAGAGCAAACTTGTCAAATCAACTATTTTTACTAACTAAAATTGAATTTTTTATATCAATAAAGATACATAAAAATATTAGTTAAACATTTCTGTTCACCTAGAAAAAAGCATGAGTTTTATAAGATCGATCAGTCCGGTTATTTCGGTTTCAAATATTCTAAAACCGAACCGAACCAAAATCTTTTAAAAACTAAATCGAAATGTCAAACTTCGGCCGATTCGATCAGTTTAATTGGTTTGCACCGATTTATGCTCACCCCTAGTCATAGGTGAATCTACATGAAGAAAAGTGGGGTCAAGTGACCCAACTTTGCTCCACAATGTGCACATGCTACACACACCCAGAATAACCCCAAAAAAAACCACCCTCAGAACCCAAAAAAGATAATAAATAAAAATAAAAAAAATCACCACTAAAACTCTTTGGTGACCCCTAAGTTTTACCCTTTATTTTTAAGAAATCCCTAACTTTCTTCTTTTAACCACAAATCTCTTGAGTTTTACCCCTATCTTCTAAGAAGCTCTTAACTTTCTTTCTTGACAACGAAACCCATTTACCATCTCTCTTCTAAGCAGCTCCCAACTTTCTTTTTTTGACAACAAAACTCCTAAATTAACAAGAAGAGTTGAGACTTCTTACAAAAGAGAACTAAAATTTAGGGGCTTTGTTGTCAAGAAAAGAAAGCTAAGGATTTTTCAAAAGAAAATGGTAAAACTTAAGGGTTTCTTTGTTTAAAAAAGTTGCGACTTATTAGAAAAGTAAAATAAAACTTAGGGACTCTTTAGACTACCTTCTCTAATGATGTGAGTATGTATTTTTTTCCATAATATGATAACTCGACATGGATAGTTTTAATTTTATAATTTAATTACATAGTAACACCACTTTCTAAAAACCCTGAATTCACCCTTGCCTACAGTGTAACATTCAATAGCTTTAGTATATAGATAAATTTGGAGCTGAGTTGCATCTAGTTCATTCCAATTTAGAAGGTAAAAAATCTACGTCAAACAATTTGATAAATCTTTCTCTGCATTTGGGTTTGTAGATTTCGATTTTTCTCTACATTTGTGATTTGGAGGTGAAGAGACGGAGATAAGCATCTGGATTTGTCCAAATGAAATCTGATTAAAATGAGGAAGGAATGTGACGTGATGTGTTTTGCTGTTTCCAGTTTGTGGGCAAACTGTAACTAGCAAAGAGTGACAGGGTCATTTGATGTGTGCAGGGTGCACATGTTAGACGCGTATAAGAATATAAAATGACTCATCATGAAAATTAAATATGGATAATTAAATATGGATACTACACATAAATGGAAACGTACTTGGAACAAAATGGATTCTAGGAAAACTGATTAGAAAAAGCACAATGTATACAAAGAGTTATTTAAATAACACAAAGTTTTTTGAATCAAAATTCATACGGATGTCTAACTTTTTATTTGAGAAAACAAATATCTAAAAAGTTGATGAAAAAGACAGAAAAAGAAATTTTTTGAACCATTGAAGATTTCAAAAACTCATGAGGACAAGGCTTGCATAATTACAAAACTAGAGGTCGACATATTAGGCTAATTACAAAACTAGAGGTCGACATATTAGGCTAACCTCATAAATAGTTGTATGGCTGAAGTTTTATGTTTTCGTAGTGAGTGTTGGGATAAACCCGGGGCCCGCTAGAGCAGGGTCGCAGCTAAAGTAGTGCGAAAATAATAAAGTTGAACACACAGATTTACGTGAAAACCCTCTAAATGAATTTGGGGTAAAAATCACGGGCAAAATAGAAGAATCCACTATGAGAAAAATTTAGGAGTTACAATCTCTCTTTACAAGGAGAAACTCTCTCTATCTTTCTCTCACTTTCTATCTCTCCCTTTTTTTTCTCTCTCTTAATTGGAGACACTGGGATTCTGAGATGATCTCAACTTAACACTGAGGGGGGCTATATATAGGAGATTTTACGGTAGGTGGCACTATTGCCACAGTGATTGCTACAGTAATAATAGATGAGTTTGCGGCTGGTGGGTATTGTAGCGGGTAGGTGGTACTGTAGCTATTGAGGCTTTCCAACAATCTCTCACTTGAAGATTTGATTGAGTATCAATCATATCTTCACACCATTCTTTCTATCTTGCCATCTTCATATTGCTTACGTCTCCATCAGGCCACAGGAGGATCGACACCTAACAAACTTGTCAGTATTGACTGCTTTTGTCAGGAAATCTGCTAGGTTGTTGTTTGGGTCGAAAGTTGATTCCATTGTAAAACTAGAGAAAATTACACTTTTTATTCTCAGTTACAAAGAATTTAGATAACTTTCTTACAAACTCGAACAAAAGATACTACAAGTGTAGATCTCCTCGCTTTTGTGGGACTTTTCTGTCTTGGGGGCGTAATCCGTGGACCACCGTCGTGATCGTCGAATCGACGGTTTAGTTGATGCTTAAAGGAAACAAGAACTTCAAGAAATATCTTAGCAAAGTAAGATATCTACTCTTCCCAAGAATTAAGGCAAAGCTTAATCTCGAGGAATCTCCGCTTGGACCGTGTTCTTGAACTTTGGAAGCTTGGATTCTCTCTCTCTCCTTACAAAAGCTCGATTTTGTTTGATCTCGATTGCCAAATGCCGATCCCCGCCCAAGTGGATGTAGGGGGTATTTATAGTCTTTGGGAAGCGTGCCCTCTGAAGAAACAAGTCATAAGTGCTCCACATTTGCAAGCATGCAGCCGAAATGCCTCATAAGATGTCGCCGCCGCAGGTAAGACGGCCCCGCCACAGGGTAAAGATGGGTCAGCCACGACCGCAGGAGCGCAGTCGCCCCTTCAGCTGTTGTAACGGTTTCGCTGCTTTTAAGGCACGATTAAATGCCCTAAAATCACGCCTAGTGGGCGTATTTTCAGCGTGTAACCGCCCATTAAAATATCTGAACGTCTCTGCGTTGATAAAGTCAAGTGGGCCCCATCAGCATTGATTTAGACCCTTCAAGAGCCCGTTTAAGTATTCTGGGTGTCTCGCATTTGGCGAGACACAAGTAAGTGCCTCGCTAGTTGCGAGACACATCAAGGTGTCTCGCTCGTAGCGAGACACATCAAAGTGTCTCGCTAGTAGCGAGACACATCAAAGTGTCTCGCTAGTAGCGAGACACATCAAAGTGTCTCGCTATCGCCGAGACATGAACAAGTGTCTCGCTAGTAGCGAGACACATCAAAGTGTCTCGCTAGTAGCGAGACACAATCTTCTTATGTGTTGACTTCTTGAGATTTCGACGATGTTGTCCTTCGATCTTCTCATAATTTAGTCATATTTGAGGTTCTTCAGCAATTTTTGATGCCTACAGATACCCCCTCCAAAGTTTTCGACTCTCCAGATTTTATCGAGGGTCCGAATACTTTGATA
The DNA here is from genome assembly GCA_012295165.1 of Asparagus setaceus. Lineage (NCBI taxonomy): Eukaryota > Viridiplantae > Streptophyta > Magnoliopsida > Asparagales > Asparagaceae > Asparagus > Asparagus setaceus. The sequence continues at coordinate 59,301,034 of CM022703.1, read as the reverse complement.
AGATGCTCTTTACTGCTCATCGTTGAACTTTGTAGAAGAGGCCCGTGTTTTGCTTCGCCAACCCCTGCTACGCCGTCACGACCATATTTTGGGATCAATAAGCTGTTGCATTTGTATTTGAATGAATTGAAATGTCGAAGTCGATTTTGGACTAATCATCTTCATCTTGAAAGTCACCACTTGGGTTGCGATTGAATGCCTTGAGAGTCATTCGAGAAAAAGCGCCATCCGGTTTTCTCAATATCGATTTCCGTGGAAGCTTCAGATGTAATATGGAACCAATTTATCTTGAATATCTGCCTTGAATCCGTGCGGAGAATAATTATCAATATCCGGGATTGTCCCACTTGAAGAAAGCGGCGAGGCAATCTGAAATGTCTTGCTAAAGGAGTTTGAGCCGGCAAAGATGAGATGTCTTGCTTAAGAAAATTTGAGCGAGGCAACATGAGGTGTCTCGCCAAAGAACTTGAGCGAGGCAAAGATGAGATGTCTCGCCAAAGAACTTGAGCGAGGCAAAGATGAGGTGTCTCGCCAAAGAGTTTGAGCGAGGCAACATGAGGTGTCTCGCCAAAGAACTTGAGCGAGGCAACATGAGGTGTCTCGCCAAAGAACTTGAGCGAGGCAACATGAGGTGTCTCGCCAAAGAACTTGAGCGAGGCAAAGATGAGGTGTCTCGCCAAAGAAAGTGAAGCGGTGCTCAGCCTTTATAAACCCGATACCTAGGGTTTTAACCCCATACGATATCCTTCCAGATTTCCAAAATCTTCTCAAACCTTCCCAAACCCTATTTTGATCTTCTACTAACCAAGAATCCCTTTTACTCTCTCAAGTTTCCAAGTTTGCTCGAAAACCCCTCTTTAGATCTAGGGTTTCTTCGGATTTCTTAGGATCCCATCGATTTAGATCGATTTTCCCCATCAAACCGAGCTTTCTCCTGACTTTCTGTCAGATCCGAAGCCTCTTCATCAAACCCTAGGCCTCTTCAAGCTTCTTGCTTTCGGATTTTCATCAAAACCCTAGCTTTTCTCTTGTTCAAGCCAAAAATCGATTTTATCATGTCTCCCAAAAGATCTCGTGTCCCCAAGGCCAAATCCATTCCCCAAACCTCTGATGTCGAAGAACCGACTGCCTCGTCTTTTGGGGGTGAGTTCTTCTCAATATATGCATTTATTTTGGGTTGAAAAGTTTGCATTTTTGTATAGAATCGTATAAAATCCTCATTTGTTCTCCTTTGCGAGGCATTTGAGAAGAGTCGAGGTCCTCCTTTGTGTGGATCTGGGCTAAAACAAGTGTTTTGCATAGCCAAAACATCTGTCAAATCAACGAACAAAGCTTCGATTGTCTCGTGGTTTATGCAGGCGTTGAGGCCGCCTCGCTTCGGCGAGACGTTGGGACTGCCTCGCCGGCGAGGTAGTTGAAACTGCCTCGTCGCGAAGTCAAGCCAGACTGCTCGCTGGCGGTGACAAGATGATTGTATCGCCTGGCGAGGTTTGAACTGCCTCGGCCGGGCGAAGTCGGTCCCAACACTTAGCCATTTTTATGTTAATTTTGACCCAAAGACTTACAAGTGTATGTGTGCTTTGCGGTTGAGTTTCCCCTACGGCATTCAATGTTCATGAGCCAAGTGGATTGCACCTGTTTTCCTCTTCTCAAGAGATGCCACTAGTGACCGATGCTCCTCTCGCCGGTCCAAATGCGCCCGTAATTATTGGAAGCGTTAGAACATGGTGATCGCCGTGATTTACTTAAGAATGATCACCGACGCCCCATCGACAAAAATGCCGGATCCACAGAGATAATGAGGAAGTCCGGCTATTTATTTGGGGATTCTGCTATGGATCCAAAAGCCTTATCCGCTCGTGACCGAACCATGGTCGTATGAAGGTGATGGCTCTAATCTTTATTTACCTCCATTTGCCCTAAGATCATTCACTCTTGCGGTGCGCAATTTATCGCTTAAGAGGAATATGTCTTGGAGGTTGACTGAGGATATGGAACGATACACCGCGGATATATTGGTAAAGATGCCGCTCCGTGTTCTAGTGACAAAATTACGCTCGTGCTTTACCCGCCTTGTAGGTCATGACAAAGACACCTCATAATGAACTGATGGTCAAAGGCGACACCTTGAAGAATCGCTAGCCAAAATAGGAAGGAGTTGCCTCTAAGAAATCTCATCGGTGCCGGTTGGGTACATTCTATCACGAATCGATGGTGGACACGGATGACACCACGTTTCTAATCGATGGAGTCTGAACTCAAAGAAATTGATTATATGTTCCCATCCGTGCTAGCATGTATGGAATTCCTCCCACCGTATCATTTCCTCGCATTGCCGGAAATCTACAACCCGTGATAGCAACACTTTCGGCGAAAAATGGGGAATTGGGTCTACCACTTCATGAAATGATGAAGGTTTCGGTCTTCCAATGGGTGAAGCACCATATCAAGAATATTTTCCCAAGAATCGACGCATTGAAGGAAATGCAAGAGAAGAGATCACCTGCTTATGAAATTGTGGAGCTAACTTGCCACTATCAAGCTGCAATAGCGACAGTGGACGTGAAGGCTAGGAGGCTTCCGCAGATTAGTCATAAACAGTCACGATTATCTATTCCAGAACTTAGAGGATAACGATGATGTAAGTGAACAAAACCGCCACTCCTTCGCCATCAACAAGCCGATTGCAAAGATCAATGCCCAATCCTTCACTACCCCATATGCCGAGGGCAAAATTCCTAAGGGGCGAAGTTTGAGACTTTCTTGTGGCAACTACAAAAGCGCATCAAGCCACAAACTCTCTTGGCGGGCTACTTGGCTATCCGGTTGAAGAAATGTGTAGTCCCGCACCAATCTTCGTGATGCCCTCGCCTTTAGAAGTGCTCTTCCCACCGTTGAGCCGGTCACCGGCCGCTTTTCTTCTTCCCGAATGGTGGCAGATATTCATGGTGGACTCACCGGATAGTCTCTCGGTTTTCTACATAAGGGCAAAGGGTCTTCTAGCGACATCCCAACCGCCAAAGTAGAACTACCGTATACTTATTTGATGGCTGGCTCGTACTCCATCGTCGAGATCGATGGCGGCCCCGACATAGTAGATTATCAACCGCCTTTATTTACGATATTGGAAGAATGTAAATGGAAAGCGAGATGTTGGTCCAAGCCTCGCCAACTCAGAATTGCCAAGAGTTGGGAATTCTTTAAATGTTTCCCGAACTTTTCAGGCCGATATGATGACATGCTGGTAGATGCTGCTGGGCCTAGCGGAAGTCGAACTATTCTGGATCTTGGTTGTTTCCGATGGCTAATGAACATTCGTGACGGTTACCGATTTTCCCGTGAAGAATTCTCGCGACATAGAGCCTTATCTCCCATGCCGCTTCTCCCACAATTCGGCTATGATCAAATCTACATCGGGAATCCAAATCGGGGAATGAAGACTCATGGAGGTCTTATTGACGGTGCCCGCGCCTGGTATTGGAACATAAGCGGCTGCACCAATGCCAAGTTCGGCCTCCTCACGCCGGTGCCGAAGTCAGATGACTTTTCTATACCGCAAATGGCTCATTGCGGCTAATGCTCCCACGAAGTAGAACATAACAGAGCCTACACCAACCCGTGCTTCCCCAAGCGAGCTCGTCCTTCAAAGAAATCAAAAGGCAAGAAGAAGGTCACCCAAGAAGAGAGTGAAGAAGAGGAATTTGATTATACAGCCCACACTTCAAGAAGAAGAAACGATCGCTCGCTCAACAGAGGTCCCACTGAGCGGTTGTAGTGCCATCGCCTCGCCGCTCTCGGTTCGGCGAGATGTACCGGTCAAACCCTCTTCGTGTTCCACCTCCTCCGGCGTCCTTTGAAGCGGCCTCGCCCGGAAGGTCGTTCTTACTTATCCCCACCGGATGACTGGCCGAGACAGGGAAGAAGAAGAGGTAGAAGAAGAAGAAGCAGCGACCGAGCTTATATTCAAAGAGGGCTCGCCCATCACCGACCGTTCATACTCCCGCTTCTATCGCCGGGCAATAATGCGTCTGAAGAAGGTCGTACATAGGCCTCATCGCATTTAAATCCCCAAAATCACCAACTCCTAAGGCGATAGACACCGATTTTCCGCCTAAGAGAAGGTATGACTCAGATTCATCATCTCGACTTTACCATTTCATCTATGATTATTAATTATTCCATTTTTCTTATCGAAGAAGGCGAGGTTCGGTGAACCTTCTCCTCCAAGAGTGTTCACTTATGATGATCCAACACCTGAAGCTATGGATCAGGATATTCAAGATACCACTACCGGCGCTGACATTGACGTCCCTTCGGTTTCTGAAGGTGCCGCAGAGGTACCACCATTTCATCCGATGGCGACTTAGAATCATGAAAGAGTGAATTGGTTCCTCCACTTATTGCTAACGCTTCATATTCTTTTAGAAAAATTCCAAGAAATGAGCGCAAGCGTTAGCCAGCCTGAGCCAACTCCTGGTATGAGATTTGAACTTTACTTTTGTTCTCCCTTCATTGAATTGAAGCACTAATACACTGTAACTGCAGTGATGGAAGAGCAGATTGAGGGAGAAGCAGCTTCAGGCGGAGAGCTTGATAAATCTACCGAACCCACTGAATCTCGTATGTACATATATGTTATTATGATTCTCATATATATAGATATGTGTATACTAACACCCAGGAGCGTATTGTTGATGTCACAGCGGAAAGCCGAGGCCAACGGAGCCCGCACATGAAGAGAATTTCGAGGGGTCATTTGAACAAAGCTTCGCTCAAATGATCTCTTTCTCTGAATTTGATCCACATCTGATTTCTGAGATGCTATCGGAATCTACTCGTAGGAATCTATCAGAAGCTAGCTCTTACGTGATGCGTGTCTTATCGTCCAAGTCTTGTCAGTTTTTAACGGATAATTGACACTTGATGGTATTCTCACCTGTAGGACTCATTACTACTACTGTAGAACAAACTCCTGCGGTCTCGTATTTGGAGATTCAACCCCTTGTTCTCCCTCTTGAGTCCATCATTGTATCCATCGCTGCCGAGAGTCCGCTTTGTTCAACCTCGACCACCAACTACTCAAGCCGAACTCGACCGCCGTGGTTCACCAGACCTAACAACCAACTATGGAGCAAACAACTCAAATTGAAGGCCCTATTATTCACCCAGGACCACCGGCTATCCAACCTGAAATTGAATCAACTTCGGTGGTTCTCCAAACTCGATCGATGAGTGTGGAAACAACTCCTGCTGGAGGATCTTCTAGCCGCATTCCAGATATCTTCCAATCTTGATTTTTTAAAAATTTGAGTTCTAATCCTCGAAGCTTACACTTTTTCTTTCACAAATGCTCCTTCCATAATGTATGACACAATTAAAGCTTTAATGGCGGATGAGGATCCGTAAAAGATGGTCATCGCAGCAGAGTCGAGGGTTTCACATTCCTTCTCAATAAATTGATTGAAAAGGTCGTGAATAAAGGTTCTTCCTTCACCAAATGGGCTGCCTCGATCGGCATGTAAGTTTCATAAGAGGAGGGTTTTCCGACTTGGCTAACTCCATCGCTAAGATCCGATCCAAATAGAACAGGATTGAATAAACTTGAGACTTGGTCAGGGGTACTTCTTCTTATATCTCTTCTCGAAGTTGAGTCTATTACACAAGCTAGAGAAACTGCTTAAGAACTCTGAAGAAGAACTACAAGAAGTGCAAGCTCAATCAGCGATATAAGGGCAAGCTTGAATACGGAATGAAGCCAATGCTAACTTGGTCCGCTCTGTTGAGATGCACGACCTTGAGATCGCTCGCTAAAGAAAGCTCTCAAGATACCAAGAAGCGCAGGTTTCCCCGCGAAATTGATCTTGCTAGTTCGAGAAGACTTGCTCCAAACCGCGTAACAATTGAAAGCATCCGATGAAAGGTCTCATTGAATCGATCGTAAGATTATTCAACTTCTAACTATTAATGATGCTTCCAGTCCTTCTCGAAAGAATTGGAACAAGAATACCGTGATCGAAGCTGAGTCGGAAGAACAGATCCGCTGTCACAAATATATTCATAGAACACTTTTGTTAGCTTTTGCCAACACTTTGTAATTCACTTTTACATGAAATAAAATTTCTTTTATCATGTTTTCATCTATTCTGTTTTGAACAAATAAACATAATTTCAATAGGATTTTTGGCAAACCCTCAGCCATCAACGGATTTGATATGCCTTTACCAACTACCGTTTGAGTTGGGCTAGCATGTAGATTATCTAAGTCCGTTCTACATATAACGTTGTGCTAAAAGAATAAATTCTCTCAGACTTTGTACTACGATATTGAATACGTAGGCTTTATCAATTATCACGAATTGACTACCCTACGGCGCGGTGTTAGATCGACTTATTCCCATTTAAGGACAGAATAACACCTACTACGCATAAATAGGCGTAGATTTAATATAATCGACTATGTAATAAATACATAAACTTTGAATTGTGTCTTCTCTTGGGGCTTAAAACGAACCCGCTTGTGTCTTCTCTTGGGGCAAAACGAACCCATTGTGTTTTCTCTTGGGGCTAAAACGAACCCGTTGTGTCTTCTCTTGGGGCTTAAAACGAACCCGTTGTGTCTCTTGGGGCTAAAACGAACCCGTTGTGTCTCTTGGGGCTAAAACGAACCCGTTGTGTCTTCTCTTGGGGCAAAACGAACCCATTGTGTTTTCTCTTGGGGCTAAAACGAACCCGTTGTGTCTCTTGGGGCTTAAAACGAACCCGTTGTGTCTTCTTGGGGCTTAAAACGAACCCGCTTGTGTCTTCTTGGGGCTTAAAACGAACCCATTGTGTTTTCTCTTGGGGCTAAAACGAACCCGCTTGTGTCTTCTCTTGGGGCTTAAAACGAACCCGTTGTGTCTTCTCTTGGAAGCGAACCGTTGTGTCTTCTTGGGGCTTAAAACGAACCCGCTTGTGTCTTCTCTTGGGGCTAAAACGAACCCGTTGTGTCTTCTCTTGGGGCAAAACGAACCCGCTTGTGTCTTCTTGGGGCTTAAAACGAACCCGTTGTGTCTTCTTGGGGCTTAAAACGAACCCCGCTTCATGAAAGAAATTAATAATAGGTGTTAATATTATCGGTGGCTTCAATCATTTAAGATTTTCGGTAGAATGAGAGCTTAATGAATGTGACTGCTCACAAGTCAAATCATTCAATATCAAACGGATTATCCTCAATATATTAGGGATAATATATCTTCGTGAACTTTCCGTTGATTGGCATCATTAACTTGTCACCATCTTGAGTGATCAAGCGATATGCTCCATTTGAGTAGACCGATCAATTATAAACGGTCCTTCCCATTTGGGCCGAATTTGCCTTTCTTCTTGGAATTGAGAATCATCTGTCACGGACGCAAAGTACCAAGTCTTTCCTTGAAACTCCGATGGGACTTTCTTGTTAAAGGCTTTGGAAATTACGGCTTGGTATAGCTCAATCGTTGTTGAGCTCCCAAACGCTTTCGCCTAACACCTCAAGCTCTTCAAGACGCTTTTGATGTTGCTCGCCGCTTGTCATCCCTATCGCAAAGGCTACGAAGTGGCGAATTTGTATCTCTAAAGGCAAAACAGCCTTCACATCCGTGATACTAAGGAATATGGTGTGAATCCGTCTTGTTCGAATCAAAAGCGATATGCCCAAAGAGCTTCACCAAGCTTATCATCCCAATCGCTTATTGGTTTTGACTAGCTTTGCTAAGATTTTAATGATAGTCTTATTAAAGGCTTCGGCTAAACCATTTGCGGTGGGATTATAAGTCGGACTAAATGTCTTGTATTCTCAACTTGCCGCAGACCGACGGCGCTATCGATGAATCGAGGACCATTGTCATGCACAATTAGTCTCGGAACACCATATCGATAGATAATATGGTGTTTAATGAATTTGATGACAAGACGCTTTGACTTCTTTGAGTGGAATTGCTTCACCCATTTAGAGAAGTAGTCGGTAATTGCCAAAATAAAGCGATCACCTTTTCGGCGGGGAATATGGGTCCTACCACATCCATTCCCCATGTTTCAAACGCCAAGAAGTAGCCGACGGTGCGATCTTCCGTGGTCGATGCATGTAATTTGCATGTATTTGACACGCATGACATCGTCTCGCATATTCAATTGCATCTCTAATCATGGTCGGCCAATAATAGCCTAACCTTCTTAGTCTATCTCCCAGCCAGGACTGTGTTGATGAGTCGGCCATGTGCTTCTTTAAGTGCCTCTTCCGCTTCCTTGGTCGAAGACATCGGAGTAACAATCCATCATATGTACGACGATAAAGTGTTGAATCTTTGCGTTGTAGTAGAATCTCGGTGCTCTTCTTCGGATAGATTCCCTTTCTTTTATATCTTAGGTAAAATACCGTGTAAGACATAATCTATAATAGGAAAGCCAATCTCAAGTTCGAGTCCCGTTGAAGTAGCATGTGTTTCCTTGACATCCAAAATATATTACGGTATGAAAAGTTGGTGTGTCCTCACAAAGGACGAATTGTTCTCGTTTGAGGGTTGCGCCAATGAAATACCACGCCAATGCATCAAGATAAGCCGCTCAAGCCGCGGTATATATTCGATGAAGAAACTTTTGAATGATTACGCCATCTCTATTGCCGCTTCATGATATGGGATCAAACCGATTTCTAACTTCATAGTCTCCACGAATTTGCTTAACTATGAGTTGAGAATCCCTAACGCTTCGAGATATTCACTTCTTTTCAAAACCGAGTCCAATAAGTAATGCATTGTACTCGGCCACATTATTAGAGCACGTTCGCCGCTGAATAAGCTCGAGGCATCACGTGTTTCTCAGGAAACTAAGACAACTCCGACTCAAAGAAATCTTAGAACATCCAGAGCACTTCGCCACATTGGTTGCGCTGACGCCCGTCAAGTATAATTGCCACACATATTCATGAGAAGTGTGATTGACCTCATAGGTTTCGTCGGGTAAATCTTCATAAAGTATAGCTTTATCGTCACCGTCGCTACGGGCTAGAAGATCACAAATCGCTTGTCCCTTCACCGACTTCGCTGCTTGAAGTGGATGTCGATATAAAGGAGTAATGCCCATCTCGCTAATCGCCAATTCAAAGAAGCCGGTTGTGTCATGAATACTCGAATTGGGTTAACATCCGAGATGACATGTATCGCCTCATTCAAACCGTAATGACGCATTTTCTCGAGTGCAAATACCAAAGCTAGGCATTCTTTCGATATCGGGATATCGGGATTCAGCGCCCACCATTGTCCGAATTTAAATAATATATCGCTTGTTCGCGGATCATCTATCATCATTTTGTGCTAATAAAGCACTTAATGAATGGTTGGTCGCTCGACATAAATCAAGAGCGGCCTTCGATTTGGTCGCGGCGAGCGGAGGATTTGATAGATATATTTTAATATCTTCAAAAGCCTTCGACAAGCATCATCCCAAACGAATGAAACACCCTTCGCTAGCTTGGAGAACGGCCGACACTTGCCCGCAAGGTTCAAATAAACCGCCTTATGTAAGCCAATCTCCCTTGCAACCCTCTCGAAGTTCTTTGAGATTCTTGGGGTTGTAACTCATTAATCGCCTTCACCTTATGCGGATCAATATGAATTCCCTTTGGCGTGGCGACAAAACCAAGGAATTTACCACCGCCATTCCTGTGAATGACTTAGTTGGATTCATCTTCAATTGATGACCCCGCATAAGTTCAAATACCGGCCCCGAGATCTTTAATATGATCGCTTTATCCCGCTTTTCACTACTAAATCGCCAACATAACATTCGGCGGTCTTTCTTAGATGATCTTCAAAATATTTGTCATTGCCCGCTGATAAGTAGCTCTGCGTTCTTGAGACCAAAGGGCATAGCGGTATAACAAAAGATGCCGAGAGGCCCCAAATGAGGTATGTTTCTCATCGTCGGGATGCATCTTGATTTGATTATATCGAGAGAATCCGTCCATAAATGACATTCTTTCAAACCCACACGATATCTATGATGACGCCTCGTGATGGGGAGTGGAAAGTCATCTTTAGGGCATGCCAAGTTTAGATCTCTCAAATCGATGTAAACTCTAATTGTCCCATTCTTTTTAGAACAGAACAATATTTGCGACCAATCTGGATGTTGCTCTTCCCCGATAAAGCCCGATTTTATGAGTTTAACTTCAGCCACGATCGCTTCCATAATTTAAGGACTAAATCTTCGCCGTTGTTGTTTCACGTGTTTAGATTCCGCTTGATATTAAGTCGATGCACCGCTACTCGATCAAGCCCGTGCATGTCTTCATAATTCCGTGCTAATACATCAATATATTCCTAATAAGAGAAATCAATTCCTCTTTTTCTTACGGAGGAAGACTACCACTCACGAATATGGGTTTGGATTATCTTCATCACCCATATTAACTTGAACAACCGCATCTTCTAGGCTTCTCTTTGTTCAAACCTATCTCCTAATCTACTCGATGGAAAGTCCAAGGGTCTTCCCATTACGGTAAATAATCATCTTCTTCGCATCAAGGGACTTATTGTGGTCATATTGGACATTAGCCCTTGAACACTTCACCAAGACTAAAATCCAATCCCAAGTCAAGAATCTCGAAAGCCGCCATGATCATCAATTTGCCAACAAAGATTCGCCGAGGATGAAGAAACATAGCCCGCACTTTTATATTCATAATAGCGATCGGGCTTTCCCTTGAACATGAGAGGGTCGAGGCATCCAACACCGTCCGGCCAAGACCAGGCCCGTAGCGGTTATATCCCCATTTCTTCATGTAATGGTGCTTGTGAGCTATATTTGGAAAAATGTTTGCCGCGGATCGTCGTTGCTATCTTGATTCCTCACAATAATCTTGTGGTGGAGATTTTCTTCCTTTTCCAAAGATTGTTTGCTTTGCATCTTTCAAAGGAAGGAGGAATGTTGATCCCGCCGAACTTTGAAGGCATTTCTTCACTGGTTCAATGGCGAGGCGGTACATGCACATCATGATCCTGTACAATACGCATTACGGTATCAACACTATGTACATACTCTAAATCGCCATTTATTATATGTTCATCTAAGAAGCCGCTACATAACTTTCTCCGACGATTCAAATTCGCCAAGATCGACACAAGAGGTTCGATGTCATTAAATACAAAGTTTCCATCGTGTCGAGCCGGCCTCGGTATCGGCTTCATTACCGCTGTCCGCATTCTCGGCCGATGGTTCAAGATCGGATTCAAAGACCATACAAAGAGAGTCAAGAAATAATTTTCTAACCCTTAAATGGTTGCTTATCCGCGACCACCGTCTTGACCACATTATCAGTGTCGACATACTTCAAGCACTGATGTAATGTGGATGGGACTATAAGGCTACCGTGGATCCAAGGTCGACCCAATAGTAGATTATACGAAGTCTCTGCATCGATTACATAACATGTAACCTCAGATTTGAGATCTCCAAGCTGGCACTTTATCCGATTTTACCCAAAGGTCCGACCCACCGGTATTAAATCCATAAATCACCGTGCTGTAGAAGCCAACTTGCTAGCCTAATTCCAAGATGATACATCAACCGAGTGGCATAATGCCGACCGCAGATCCGTGATCAACTTGAATCTGTTGGCGACAATCGAGCCAATGTACCCAGTGAAGTATAATGGCCTGTCATGCTTCGAATTTTTCACCTGCATATCCTCTCGGGTAAAGGTTATGCAAGGAAATTGTGTTGCTGCCAAGTTGCAGTGTTCGGTCTTCTCCGGAACCTGCTTGACTTGAGTGATAAAAGCTTCTGAATCAGCTAACGCTTCCTGTAAGGCTTCTCTAGTCTCTTTAGAAAGACGTAGTAACTCATAAAGAGTTATCCTCGCCGAATGTTGGCCAACTGGGTCATAACGTCGAAACGATATGATGAGCCAGAACTTCCCGGTTTGTCCCTCCTAATCGGATGATTAAATCGGGACTGCCTCGGGACTTGCACCTCTTGAGGCTGTTTATCTTTCCGCTTGGTTGTATCCTCTTTGGCTACTTCCTGTTGTTGCTGACTTTCAGGTTGTGTTGGTGGAGTCATTGCCACCCCCAGTTCCGTTAGAGTTTTGGCATTCGAATCGGAATTCTCGGTATTGATAATCAATTTATGCCCACTTCCGTAGCATAAGCCGGGTTACCTTCACACGAACTTCATGTTCATTTTCGATGACTAAAGAATTGGAGCTTTTCGTCACCCTCTTAGGAATTGTCGAAATATGAGCCTGAGCTTGCCTTTACGCTTGACTTCCGTGTTGAAGAAGACCCCGCCCATTGCTCATCTTGAATAAGATCCGATGAATCCAAAGTACTTCGCCATTAGAGTCGTGGTATGATACCAACCCTTTCTCGACGCTGCCCATGTGGATCATCATTGACCGCTTTGACTTTAACCTCGTGGACAATCTTTCAGAATATGGCATGGGTAGTAGAGATCCAAAGTTGATGGCCACCATATTTGAACCAACTTTCTTCTCCTTCTTAGCCGTTATGATTCCCGCATCGATTAGAGCTTGAATTTTGTCTTTAAGAACAAAACAACTCTTGGTGGGATGATGGACCCTTCTGCACGCATAAAGATTTGGGATCCGAGGTCTTGTTAGCCTCTTCTTGATTTGTGATTGGAGGCAATTTGATCTTGTTGTTATCCAAGAGGTATTTGAAGATAACCGCACTTCTTCCTCTTTGAAAGTATAGCTCTTTTGGAACCTAGCATCCGGAGCTTTACGCAATTCTTGAGGTTTTGTTGAAACCTCACCATGTTGCCGCCATAGAAGCTTGTTGTTCTTTGTTGGAATGCGATTTGCTTCAACAAAGATTAGCTTGCGCCTTTCCTTTGCCACGAGGCACAAAATTGGCTTTGAGGGAACCGCTGGGTTCACCTCTCTCATTCTTCTTTCTCCGATGAACCGCTCCGCTTCTTCACCATTGAGTTTCAATTCCTTCCAAGTGGTTGGTGGTGTAACCCCATGACTTCCAACAATTCTATAGAAAGATTGTTGTGGCAAGTCTTCAATATGAACTCTTGATGGTGGATCTGCAATTCATAGCTTTATTATGAAACGCTTGACGGTAAGGTGTCAATTGTCTCCCACCTTTTGTTTCTCATCTAGAGAGTTCCAATGGAAACTTCTGTCATCATCAAAGAAATTATCGAGAAAAGAGCTTTCCATGTCGCTCCAACAGCTAATGCTCCAGCCTTTGAGTCTTCGATACCAATCGGCAGCCCGAAGGGTACCGATTTAATGACCGAATCATCAAAGGCTCATTTCCGAGATCACCCCTAAGTGAGATTTGAAATAGATCAAGTCTTTGTGTGGCGAACCCCTCCCGTCAAAGGTGTGAAATTAATCAAACTGAATTTGAGTAAGGGATTGAATCCCACTCTCTCGATATGGACACGGAATTCGGTCTTCTTAACCTCCCGAAAGCCATTAAAGCATTAATTTTGCCTTCAAGCTCCTTCATCTTTTCATTTTCATCCTCGGCTTGTTTTGGATGATTCCTAGTAAGAGGAATTGGAATACTTCCCTTGGGTAGCTTAACACCTTTTTCTTAGGAGGTTTATCGGCATAAATGTGTTCATCTATCTCCTAATCACTGCCTTCGACATTATGGGTATCAAGATTGATAGCTTTACCTTGTTGACTAGATCCGTGCCGCTGACTAGATCCGTGCCGCTGACTAGACCCGTGTTGTGCAACCGCATGGGTTTGCAATTCCCTCATCGTTGCATAGCTAGCTCCATCTCTGTTCTCATTTCAGCCTTAAGCTCTTCTCTTTGCAAGGAGAAACTCTCTCTATCTTTCTCTCACTTTCTATCTCTCCCTTTTTTTCTCTAGTTACAATCTCTCTTTACAATCTCTCTTTACAAGGAGAAACTCTCTCTATCTTTCTCTATCTTTCTCTCTCTCCTTTTTTTCTCTCTTAATTGAGACACCGGGATTTCCAGATGATCTCAACTTAACACCGAGGGGGCTATATATAGAGATTTTACTTAGGTGGCACTATTGCCACGCTGATTGCCAAGAATATAGATGAGTTTTATGGGCCGGTGGTATTGTAGCTGTAGGTGGTACTGTAGCTATTGAGGCTTTCCAACAATCTCTCACTTGAAAATTTGATTGAGTATCAATCATATCTTCACACCATTCTTTCTATCTTGCCATCTTCATATTGCTTACGTCTCCATCAGGCCACAGGAGGATCGACACCTAACAAACTTGTCGTAAGATGGATCGCTTTTTGTCGTGAAATTCGCTAGGTTGTTGTTTGGGTCGAAAGTTGATTCCATTGTAAAACTAGAGAAAATTACACTTTTTATTCTCAGTTACAAAGAATTTAGATAACTTTCTTACAAACTCGAACAAAAGATACTACAAGTGTAGATCTCCTGTTTTTGTGGGACTTTTCCCGTGGCCGGACGCTGAATCCGGGACCACCAGAAAACATCGTTGAATCGACGGGGTTTAGTTGATGCTAAAGGAAACAAGAACTTCAGTAAATATCTTAGCAAAGTAAGATATCTACTCTTCCCAAGAATTAAGGCAAAGCTTAATCTCGAGGAATCTCCGTTTGGACCGTGTTCTTGAACTTTGGAAGCTTGGATTCTCTCTCTCTCCTTACAAAAGCTCGATTTTGTTTGATCTCTCGATTGCCAAATGCCGATCCCCGAAGTGGATGTAGGGGGTATTTATAGTCCTTGGGAAGCGTGCCCTCTGAAGAAACAAGTCATAAGTGCTCCACATTTGTGCAAGCAGGCTTTCGAAATGCCATGCATATGCCGCCGCCGCCGGCGCAGGTAGTTATCACGCTTTCGCCAGCGAGGCGTAAAGATGGGGTCGCTTCTCACGGACCGCGAGGCAGCGCACGCCCTTCACCGTTGTAACGGTTTCACGCTTTTAAGGCACGCATTAAATGCCCTAAAATCACGCCATGATTTTCGCCGTGATAACCGCCCATTAAAATATCCGAACGTCTCTCTGCGTTGATAAAGTCAAGTGGGCCCCATCGCATTGATTTAGACCCTTCAAGAGCCCGCGAGATTTCGGTGCTCTCGTGATTCGCGAGACACAAGTAAGTGCCTCGCTAGTTGGCGAGATTATCAAGGTGTCTCGCCGTGGCGACATCAACAAGTGTCTCGCTAGTAGCGAGACACATCAGTTCACCCTCGCCAGAAGCGAGATTACGCGTTCGCTATCGCCAGACATGAACAAGTGTCTCGCCATGGCGAAGACAACTGTCTCGCGACCAGATGGTGACACAATCTTCTTATGTGTTGACTTCTTGAGATTTCGACGATGTTGTCCTTCGATCTTCTCATAATTTAGTCATATTTGAGGTTCTTCAGCAATTTTTGATGCCTACAGTTGTCTTTGGTGTGAATTTTCTGCATATCCACCGTTCCTTCTTCCACTTTCTCACGAACGAAGTGGTACTGAACTCGAATGTGTCTGGTCTTTGAATGAAAGGCTGGATTTCTTGCCAAATGCAAAGCACTCTGATTGTCACAAAAGAGAGAAATCTTCTTTTGTTCATGACCGAGTTCTTTCAGCACCATCTTCAACCATATCGCCTCTTTACTAGCTTGTGTAGCTGCTACATATTCTGCTTCTGTTGTTGAGGTAGCCACAACCACCAAGTAGCTTTTGAAACCCGCCAAAGCCCGCAAGAAACACATAGCCTGTGGTGGATTTATTATTATCACGATCACCTGCATAATCAGAATCAACATATCCACTGACAATAAAATCAGATCCCCCATAACATAATGCAACATCTGAGATCCCCTTAATGTATCTTAGGACCCTCTTTACAGCATTCCAATGTTCTTTACCAAAATTTGTCATGTATCGACTAACCACTCCCACTGCTTATGCAATGTCTGGTCTTGTACAAATCATAGTGAACATTAGACTTCCCACTGCTGATGCATATCGGCACTCGAGACATCTCCATCCTTTCTTCTTCACTGCTAGGACTCATACTGGAGGATAATTTGAAATTAACAGGAAGTGGGGTAGAAATTTACTTACAATCTTGCATGTTGAAGCGCCGCAAGATTTTCTTCAAATAATTCTTTTGAGAAAGCCAAATCTTCCTGTTAATTCTATCTCGGTAAATTTGCATCCCTAGAATCTTGTTTGCGGATCCTAAATCCTTCATTTCAAATTCCCTAGCCAATTGAACCTTCAATTCTTTAATACGATCTTTGATGGGCCTGCAACCAACATGTCGTCAACATACAATAATAAAATAACAAAGTTATTTTCGCTAAACCTCTTGAAATATGCACAAGGGTATAAGTTAAGTCTGTTGTATCCAAGGCTCATGATGAATGAATCAAATCTTTTGTACCAACACCTCTTGAAATATCGCTCCACTTGATCATCGCTATTTCGCTTGATCTTATAGACCCATTTATTTCCAATGTTCTTTCTTCTTTGTGGTAGTGATACAAGTTCCCAAGTCTTATTTTTATGGAGAGCTTCAATTTCTTCCTGCATTGCTGCCATCCACTGTTCGCGGGGAAAGTTAGTTTCTCGATCTTCATTGTCGTTGAACTCATTACACCTTTATGGAATTACAAATGAATTCAAAATTAAAAAGGTCGTCTTTTTATAAGACTTACAATGAAAATCAAAATAAAGATTATAACTTTCCACCTAAACAAACGCGGGATCCGTTTATCGGCTCCTCCCTTGCATAGGATCTTTGCCTGTGCCGGGGACTTTGTTGCGTCCGTGGACCGCCGCATGATTGTGATCCGAAGTTAGATCTAACACGATCGAGGGGATTATCTCACGAAGGAAATAATCGTCTAAGTAAGTGAAATCGACCAAGCGATATCACTACTCTTCTCGATATCAAAATAAAGTTTAATCTCGAAAACCGTGTAGATCTGATCTAAGACCTCTCGAACTTTCTTGGAGGATTATTTTACGAAGGAAATAATCGTCTAAGTAAGTGAAATCGACCAAGCGAGATCACTACTCTTCTCGATATCAAAATAAAGTTTAATCTCGAGGAAACTGTGTAGATCTGATCTAAAACCTCTCGAACTTTCTTGGAGGATTATTTTACGAAGGAAATAATCGCCAATGGTTTCGCTAAGATCTCAGATCTAGTTGTCGAAGTTGATCGTCTCCCCTTAATGTGCAAAAGTCAGATCTCGATCCGGCAGAGCTTCGGCTTCTTTCAAAAATTTCGGACCCCTTCAAATGAGACCCCTCCTCTTCTATTTATAACATTTTAGAAGTGGATGCGGTCGAAACTGGGCAAAAAGCCCAGTAAACTCTAGGTGTCTCGGCTTTGGCCGAGACACCATTTGGTGTCTCGGCCACCGAGCCACCAAATAGTGGCTCGGCCTTGGCTGAGCCGCCATTGTGGCTTTTTACTTCTTTTTCGGGTCTGATGGTTTGTTCCGGGACTTGTTTTCCACTTGTTTTCCGAGCTCGATTTGATTCTGATCCGGTTTCGTGAGTCCGGTCTGATTCCGTCTCGTCGATATTCGCTGATTTGAAGCTTCACGTTTGGATTTATTCCATCGCTTGCACACAATTTGTCGCTTCGCTGACTTGGACGCCTCGTCGACTTGCTTCGCTGACTTGGACGCCTCGTCGACTCGCTTTATGCGTTTTGTCGACTCGCTTCATGCGTTGGCGTCGCTTTGTGTTGTCAACGGTTCGTCGTTATGTTGTCGGATGGCTCGCTGATCGTAAACGTC
The DNA here is from genome assembly GCA_012295165.1 of Asparagus setaceus. Classification (NCBI taxonomy): domain Eukaryota; kingdom Viridiplantae; phylum Streptophyta; class Magnoliopsida; order Asparagales; family Asparagaceae; genus Asparagus; species Asparagus setaceus. Next base: position 59,283,274 of record CM022703.1, on the reverse strand, counting down.
TCGTCACAAGCTATGTTCGGGAACTTATAGGTAATTTTCAACGCCTACATCCACAAAGATGCGTCTATGCTGTTTATAGCTTCATGAAAAGTTGATGGCTCTCCATCATCTATTAGAAGACAGTATGCAACATTACTCTCCGTAATATACTCTGAGTGCCAAGTCGGTGGTCTTCTCTCACGAGTTAACTTTCGAACTTTTGGGGCCTCGGGCTCGACTGGTTCTTGTACATCATGCTCCGGTGCTGCTTCAGAGGAATCTGTATCATTTTCTACCCGAACAGCTATAGTTTCTGAATCCTTCCTTGAACAGCCTTCTTACTCTTCACTTTGTAGTTGGTTCTCTACAAAGATAACATCACCGCTGACGATAACCTTGCGGGTAGTGGGCTCCCACAAGCGATATCCCTTTACTCCATCAGCATACCCTAAGAAAATACATTTCCTGGATTTTGAATCCAACTTTGTAATTTCTTGGGCATTGTACATTACGTACACTGGACTTCTAAATATATGAAGGTTTGAATAATCAGCTGGCTTGCCAGTCCACATTTCCATCGGCGTCTTTAATTGTATCCTAGTTGATGGAGAACGATTCACCACATAACAGCGTGTTTTACGCCTCACCAAAAAGACGCGTATCCAGATTACAGCTACAACATTGCTCTGTTTCTTTCCAACAGAGTTCTGTTCATCCGCTCTGCTACTCTATTTTATTGTGGAGTATACTCTGTACTGAATTGTCTTTTGATGCCTTCTTGCTTGCAGAATGCAAGAAATTCACCGTCTATGTATTCTCCTCCATTATCTGACCTCAAGCACTTGATATTCTTGTCAGATTCAAGCTCGACTTGCACTTTGTAGGCTCTAAAGACTGAGAACACATCTGCCTTCTTCTTGATAGGATACACCCAACATCTCCTGGAGTAATCATCAATAAAGGACACAAAGTACTTTGCTCCTCCCATGAATGTAACTGGTGTTTGTCATACATCAGAATGAACTAGTTCCAGAATAGCCTTGCTTCTAGAACTCGACGTGTTAAACTTCAGTCGATGCTGCTTACTTGTAATACAATGCTCGCAGAACGGAAGAGCTACCGAATCAAGCCCAGGCAGCTTCTGATCGGAGAGAATCTTCAAGCCTCGTTCTGACATGTGGCCTAGTTTATGGTGCCACATCATGGTTTCTTGTTCTCCGTGATTGGTTTATGCCACACATGAATCAGCTTCCTACAGGGTTTCTCCCTTAAGCATGTATAGATTTGCAGCTATCTTTCTCCTTTGATCACCACAAGCGCCCCTCTAATAATTTTCATGATATCATTTTCTATATAAGTCTTGCATCCGAGCTCATCTAATCGTCCTAAAGACAATAGATTCTTCTTCAAGCCCTTCACATGTCGCACATCTTGAATGATGCGTATTGTACCATCAAACATTTTAATTTTGACAGTACCAATACCAGAAATCTCCAAGGCATGTTTATTACCCATGAATATAAATCCCCCTGAGATAGGTTCATATTTGTGAAACCATTCTCTCCGGGAGGTCATGTGCCAGGAAGCTGCTGAATCTAGAAGCCAGACATCAGCAAACCTCTTTCTGCCTTCATCAATAGTGGTTGCTCCACTGTATAAAATTTCACCATCGTCTGATGTGCTGACAACGCATCCTTGAGATGTTGATGGCTCTGAAGACCTTTTATCACCACTCTTCTTATTGTGCCAACACTCCGATTTCACGTGCCCCTTTTTGTCATAGTTATAGCATTTGATATTCTTCTTACACTTGACTTTGATCTACCACGAGCATGACTCCCACTGAAGCCTGGTTCCGTTGATCTCCTCTCGTCACCGATAAGGCCTCCACTTGTTCCGAACTTGCCTGCCTGTCTTTCTTATTCTTGCACTGATTTTCTTCCTCCAGAACAGCGGCTAAAACGTTATCGAAGACTAGATTGTCCGTAAGGATGTTGTTTGTTAGATTAATGATGAACTGATCATACAAGTCAGGTAGACTTTGAAGTAGAAGCTTTGCACGTTCATTTATACTGATTGTATGCCCCAACGTTGTGAGTTGGGAGAACAGTGTATTTAGGGTGTTGATGTGGTTGGTCATCGATGTAGATTCCGCCATCCTCAGAGTGTAAAGTCTCCTTTTTAAGAAGATTTTGTTGTGCAGGGATTTGGCCTCATATAACTTTGTTAGAGTATCCTAGATCTCTTTTCTGTCTTCTTCTCCTCTATACTTGACAGCACTCCATCTGCCAGTGCCAGATAGAGATTTGTAATAGCATTCCCGTCCATCTCGTTTCACTTTTTATCATCTGTGATGTCGTCCGGCCTTTCACCGATGGCCGCTAGGCAATTATCTTTTCTCAATATAGCCTTTATCTTCAACTTCCACAGTGAGAAATTACTCCCGTTGAATTTCTCGATCTTGAAACTTCGTCGCCATTGCTTCTATCACGAAATCCTTACTATCTCACGTAAACAGTACTGTATTTATGAACAATAACCGTATCCGTAAATAGTACCGTATTTGTGAACAGTATCGTACTCGTGAATAGTACTAGTGCCTTTTATAGGGTAAATGATAATCTAGCTTATTTTCTGATGTGGAGGATCCACCTTTGATGACAGCGACAGAGCATATGATAATCTGATACATGTACCCTAAGCCAGGCTCTGATACCACTTTTTGGGATAAACTCGGGGCCCGCTAGAGCAGGGTCGCAGCTAAAGTAGTGCGGAAATAGTAAAATTGAACACACAGATTTACGTGAAAAACCCCCTAAATGAATTTGGGGTAAAAACCACGGGTAAGAATAAAAGAATCCACTATGAGAAATTTAGGAGTTACAATCTCTCTTTATAAGGAGAAACTCTCTCTATTTTTCTCACTTTCTATCTCTCCCTTTTTTCTCTCTTTTAATTGGAGACACTGGGATTCTGGGATGATCTCAACTTAACACTGATGGGGGCTATATATATGAGATTTTACGGTAGGTGGTATTGTCGCTATTGCGAGCTTTCCAACAGTGAGAAGAGTTTCCTATTATCGTATTATTAATTTCATTCTTTTTAAAGAGAACAATCAATTTCGATTTTACTTTCAAGAAAAATAAAGCTGACCGATTCTGTTAATTTGATCTATGCCAATTATCAACTACATAAAAAATATTTTGATGGAGTTGTCGCCAAAAATTTCACATCTTGGACAACAATTTTTCGTTGTTGCACCGTTGTTGCCATATTTAGGAGAATGCATGAACCATCTTGATCGGAGAAAATGAACTTTTAGAATTGACCAAATTCTTTGTCATAGAGAAACTTGAGGATCAAACCTTAAATCAATAGGAGTAGTTCATGTATTTTGATCATCATTCTTTGAATAGTAATCCTCTAGTTTCCTAACTTCAAAACTTGAAGGCAACGTAAGATTTCTAGCATATCTGATAATCCATTTTCTCCATGTTATATATATATTCATCCCCATCCCACCTTAGTCAACCTGCAGTATCCAACAAAAAGAAGGAAAGCAGATCAGAGGTATAATTTTAATCCTTTCTTTCTTCATATCATTTTTAATCCTAATCTTCTTGGATATCCTACTAAAAACAATATCTTTTTTCTAATAGAAATTATATTAAGATAAATATAATGTGTTTCACAGTTTTAGCATTATTTATTGTTTATCAATCATGGTAATTTCCTTGATATTTTCAAGTTTTGTTTTGAAAGAAAAAAATTAAATTTCAAAGTTATAAATCATCATAACTGTTGATAATCCAACAGATAAATCACTTGCTCAAGCTTATGTTTGGGTGATATCATGACTTATTCTGTAGCTTTTGATGATGATTAAGTGAAGAAAGAAATTAGAAAGCCTCACATGGTGAACTAATTATACCCTTCTTTTATATCATACCATATATACTTACTTATGTTTATTTAATTGTACTTTATTAGAAGAAAAGGATACATATGACAAGTGGAGTTCGAAACGATGACATGAAGATAGCTTGCTCTGCCGAAGGAGCTTCTAATGCTCAACTAGGGACACTTGAAAGTACCACTTTTGAAAGCCAATCTCCATGTATTCACGTTCATACACTAGTAGCAGATTTGTCGAAGAGTTTGCATCCGAAAAGGACTTGCATAATGAAGAAAATCCATAAAAGTTACATGGTAAATAAGTGGGAAAAGTGTTTTTATTTTTTATCTATTTTTTAATTTTTTATTTTCATTTAAATATCATGAAGTGGATTTGATGCAGGATAAAAGAATTAATCATAGTCAAACAATGGAGCTGATACGAAACGTAGTTCAAGAGGAATTGCTCGTTAGTTCCATCAGATCTTTTAATGAAAAGGTATGATGCCAGTTTCTACTTGTTCTTCCTAATTAGAGTATAAGCGATTCTAAAACATTTAGGATCTTGGAACAGGTAATGTATATTTATATTTACTTAAACTATCAGGTAATGTATATTTATATTTACTTAAACTAGGACTAAAATTTTTAGGCAAACAAATAAATAAATCTTTTGAGGCTTGAATTTAATTAGTTTAGGTAAATATTCTCAAGCAATCACTATAATAAGAATGTTTACTCAGTCGAATCCAAATTCATGTTTTTTTTTCAAAAGAAACTAGTACTAATGATCCTATGTTTAAAAGTAAATGTAATGAATTTTATTAAATTTCTGAATTATATTTTAAGAAGACACAAAATCTCATTTATTGCCTGGTAATACAAAAACATATTTTAAGGTTTGCCTATCCAAATTGTTCAGTAATCTAGTATTTTGATTAGTAGTTCGTAACAGCACTTTGCAAATTCGTGTTTGTTCAAGTTTTTTCTTCAACATTTTTATTAACCTTGTTACCTTTTTATTTTCAGATTAGAATGGCTGCAACAATCCGCGAGTTTCAGAAGCTGGCTTGCAACGCCAAATAATGCGATAGATAGGGATCAAATTTGCTGTAATAGTTCAATTGTAAAATAATTCTTCAAAAGTAAACGAGAAAATTGTGTTAAGGCCCCAAATGAGAAAATTTGATGTGCCCTAATCCTTTGTAGTTTCATTTTTGTGTATAAACCCAAAATACAATACGATAATGTGTTTTAGCTCTTGTTCCCTGCCAACTAAGCGGAGAGAAAAAATTCTAAAACCCGAAAATGCTCTCATTTCCTCCTCTCTCTTCTCTCCTAATCCTAATCTTCATGGTCAGAGGCAGAACATAGCGGGGCGGGAGTGCCATCCTTCCCCAACAAGCCTCATTAGGATTAGTAGACTAAATTTTCCAAGCCCATTATGCCCCCCATATTCCAACAGCATATTAGCCTACTCAAATACTAATTTTCAAGGCTCAAAGCCCAGATATAAGAATAAAAGATGATACACCCAAGGCCCATATACAAGATGTAAATCCAAACCAAATCACTTACCTAAGTTGTGAATCGTGTAGATCTCTTGGCACTACTTCATATTTTTTTGTGCAGTCGATTTTTTGATTTTCCAGAAAATCACATATTTAAATTTGACTCAACAACTCAATTTGTAGTCTCAAATTGGGGTTTTTCTTCTCAATTTTCAAGGTGTGATGTATTCTCTAAACCCTAAAGGTACATGTCTTTTCCTTTATATTTATTTTTTTTAATTCTGAACAATATGTGTATTATTTTTAGTTATTGATTTGTATTCCTATCATCCTGTGTGATTTATTTATTTAATTATATTTATTAATTTATTTGTAAATCCTAGATGTAAATAGTTATTTGATTCTATTCATGTGACATTTTTTAATATGTTGGCAGTCGATATATCTGGCAAACAAAAGAAACTTGATTCATTTTTAAAAAAAAAGTTGAATCAAGTGGAGAAAGTAGTATCGACGTGGGGACTAATTTACCTTCAAATTCAGAATCTTCTCCAGTTGAAATTATGCATCTTCCTCAATCGCCAAGAGTCGACAATCCTAATTTTGCTTTAATAGAATATGATCCAGGATTACGCCAACCTATGTGAGAATATTCAGTCAATGAACGTGATGAGATAAGGGAAGCTTATTTGAGATTCGGTGCTTACCAACCTAAGCTTAGTAGTTTTCCATTGTCTGGACCAGAAAAACATCCGTGTCGATTTCAAGTTCCTTGGTATTCTGAATTTCCTTGGCTTGAGTATTCTCTTGAAAAAGATGCGGCATTTTGTCTTCATTGTTATCTTTTTACTGAGAGACCGGCTATGCAAAGTGGATGGGATGCATTTATAATTGTTGGGTTCAGATATTGGAAAAAAGTCAAGAGTGGCAAAAGATGTGCTTTTCTCAAACATATGAGAGAAGATCCATGTTCTCCACATAATAATGCTATAAAATATTGTGTAGCCTTAATGAATCAATCCAGTCATGTTGATAAAGTGATGGAGAGGCAATCAACTGAACAAATTGAGAAGAATAGACTTTGAGTCAAAACTTCAATTGATGTTATTTGTTGGCTTTCATTGCAGGGGTGTGCTTTAAGAGGTCATGATGAGAGCATTTATTCAAGCAATCGAGGTAATTTCCTTGAGTTGCTCAAATACACAACATTATATAATCCGGATGTGGCTAGTATTATTTTAGAAAATGCTCCATTTAATGCAAAGTATACTTCTCCTTTAATTCAAAAGGAGATATTGCATGTTTGTGCAAATAAAGTTTGAAAATCCATTCGTGAAGAAATTGGAGAATCTTAGTTTTGCATAATTGTTGATGAATTAAAAGATGCAGCAAAGAGAGAACAGATGGCTCTTGTGATTCGTTTTGTCGATGGTGTAGGTTGTGTAAGAGAGCGATTTTTCAATCTTGCCCATGTTAAGGATTTGTCAGCATCCACTATGTTTTCTAAACTTTCTGACGTTCTTTCACATCATGGTTTTGATCTTCAAAATCTTCGAGGACAGGGATATGATGGGGCTAGCAACATGCATGGTGAATGGAGAGGATTGCAGACACTTTTTCTTAGGGAGTATCCTTTTGCATATATGTCCATTGTATGGCTCATTGACTTCTATTGGCATTAATGACAACTAGAGAGGTAAATGATGTTCATGAGTTTTTTCTAGATTTGACTTTCATCATTAATGCAGTTGATGCCTCTTCTAAGCGTCATGATGAGTTGCAAGCTGCTCAAATAGATGAAATTTCACGCATGCTAGCCATTGATAAAATTGAGACAGGAAGAGGTCTTAATCAAATGTGCACTTTAAAACGAGTTGGTGATACTCGTTGGAGCTCTCACTTTTCTTCAGTTTGCACTTTCAGGATGTATAATGCAACTTGTGTGGTTCTTAAAAATATCAAAAATGATGGTGCTCACTATAAAATAAAACGAGATGCCAGTGCAGCTTTGAAAAAGATTAGCTTATATGATGAAAGAAATCATGGGCATTACTGATGTTCTTTGCCAAACTTTGCAGTAAAAATCTCAAGATATCATGAATGCAATGCGTTTAGTGTCATGTACAATGTCACTGATTCAAACCTTGAGAGATGATGGGTGGGATTCTTTCCTTGAGAATGTGATGACTTTTTGCCCCAATCACGCGATTGTTGTTCAAGATTTGGAAGGTCCATATTTTGAAGGTCGAAGTTGTCGCAGACTAGATCGTATCACCGCTAAACATCATTACCACTTTGATATATTTAACACCACTATTGACTTTCAGTTACAAGAGCTAAATACAAGGTTCAACGAGCGGGTGATTGAGCTCTTGAAACTTAATGCTGCTTTGAGTCCGAAAGATGGGTACAAATTTTTGATATTGAGCATATTTATACTATTGCTAAAAAGTACTATCCTCGTGATTTTACAGAGCAAGAGAGGATTACTTTGAGATTTCAATTGCAACACTTTTATATTGATGTGTCAAAACATCCAGAGTTTAGGGATTGCCATCTATTGCGGAGCTATGTCAGGGTTTAGCAAAGACGGAGAAATCTATGGCTTATCCTTTTGTTGATAGATTAATTCGGTTGATTTTGACTCTTCCGGTTTCTATCGCAACTACCGAGCGATCATTTTCGGCTATGAAGCTTGTGAAGACTAGATTGCGTAACAGGATGGAGGATGAATTTCTTGCTGACAGTTTGCTTATTTTTATTGAGAGAGATATTACGAAGACCTTTGATTTAGATTTACTGCTTGATGATTTTGTTTATGTTAAAGAGCGTCATGCACAATTTTAAGATTAATATTTTCATTGAGATTTTTTTTATAGTCAGTGCAAACTCTATACATACACTTTTATGATTAGTTTTATAATATATTCATTTCATCATCGTACATATATATTTTTGCCCCCCCAGTGTTTAAGTCCTGGCTACGCCACTATTCATGGTTGCTCCTTCCTTCTCTCCTCTCCTCCTCTCTCCTAACCCTAACCTTCCTCCTGTTATGTGTGACTCAAATACCAATCTTGATCCGGTCCTTTGTTGGACGTGGCAAGGCTGCTAATAATAGTTATTGTTTGAAGAATTGTGAATTGGTAAGATAAATACAAATCCTATTGTTGATAGGATAAGTAATTCATGTTTGTAGATAAGACAAAGTTGAATTATAATTTATTAGATTGCTTGGCCACCAAGAGTTCTTGAAATCGCTGATTACAACCGACTTGGAGCTGCAGCATATGTATGTCCATAAAATACCGAAGCCTCTTTGGCGGTGATTCACCCGTGAGTTCGGCGAAAGTCGCAACTTTGAAGCCGTGAGAAGTAAATCGGTTTTAAGTATGGCTCTCTTTTGTGTTCCTTCTGCTAAGAGAGATTGTATCTGATCCACCCAACCTAGGGTCGCAGCATCAAGGGAAAGAACGGATGGTTCTTTATTAAAGTGCAGATATTGGATCCACCCGAAGGCAGCAGCGGCAAAAGCATAAAACCCCTGTAGGCTAAAGTTATTTCAGAGAGATTGGTGAAGCCTATTTGTTATCTTTTCGGCTCTCTTTTATTCCTTTGTTTTAGAGAGATCGTATTAGACTTTCAGGGGTGTGATTTGGGATTGAGTGATTAAGAGATCTTCACATTATATTCCTCACAATTTACTAAAGCTATTCTCCTCCTTCGCCCGTGGACGTAGGCTACAAGCCGAAACACATATATCTTTGTGTTTGTGTGTTCTCGATATTTTCGTGCTTTCGTGTGATTGGTATTAGCTTATCCTGGGGTTTGTCATAACAAATTAGTATCAGAGCCCTCAACTATCGATCAGACGAGAAGATGATGACAACCACTATGAAGTGGGATATTGAGAAGTTTGACCGCAACATTAATTTTAGCCTTTGGCAAGTTTGGATGATCGCCGTGTTGACACAAATTGGATTGAGGAAGGATTTGTTCGGGAAGTTAAAGAAATCGACTGCCATGTGTGAGGATGATTGGATTCGACTGCCATAGAGATTTGAAGATACAGTAGCTTATGTATCATCAGTTGATGATTTTGTGCCTTTGTGCTATTTGGGAGCTACTTCAGGTGATGGCTCTGAAGAGGTTAGTTGTTCATGCAGAATATTCAGTTGGTATGTTACTAAAGTCTCTTTCAGTTGGCAAGTGCAAGAGGTGCTTGGATTTGATCGATGTGTGCTGCATTTAGTGCCCAACAGGGCTATTGGAGAAAGTGGAGTAAGTTAGCTTGTTTGGAGTGAGGAATTTCTACGTATTTGAGTCAGGTAGAGATTTGTTATGTGTGACTCAAATACCGATCTTGACCCGATCCTTTGTTGGACGTGGCAAGGCTACTAATAATAGTTATTGTTTGAAGAATTGTGAATTGGTAAGATAAATACAAATCCTATTGTTGATAGGATAAGTAATTCATGTTTGTGGATAAGACAAAGTTGAATTATAATTCATTAGATTGCTTGGCCACCAAGAGTTCTTCAAATCGCTGATTACAACCAACTTGGAGCTGCAGCATATTTATGTCCATAGAAGACCGAAGCCTCTTTGGTGGTGATTCACCCGTGAGTTCGGCGGAAGCCGCAACTTTGAAGCCGTGAGAAGTAAATCGGTTTTCGGTATGGCTCTCTTTTGTGTTCCTTCTGCTAAGAGAGATTGTATCTGATCCACCCAACCTAGGGTCGCAGCATCAAGGAAAAGAACGAATGGTTCTTTATTAAGACTGCAGATAGTTGATCCACCCAATGGCAGCAATAAGTATTGAGAAGGGCTCTGCAGGCTGAAGCAATAAATTCAAGAGGTTCTTGATTTGGCTCTCTATTTAGTTAGCTCTTTAGGTATTAGAGATTGTTAGAAAGATTAAGTGTTTTCAAGGGTGTGATTTGGGAATGAGTGATTGAGAGATCTTCACATTGTATTCCTCGCAATTTAGTAAAGCTATTCTTTTCTTCACCGTGGACGTAGGCTATAAGCTGAACCATATATATCTTTGTGTTCGTGTGTTCTTGTTATTTTTGTGCTTTCGTGTGATTGATATTAGTTTATCCTGAGGATTTGTCATAACACCTCCTCTCTCCCTCTTCCTCCTCTTTCCCTCCGACCCCAACATCCCCCTCTCCCACCTCTCTCTTTACAACCACCGACTTTGAGTGCACCCTCTAACCTCGCCATCTCCCTCTCCCACCTCTCTCTTTACAACCACCGACTTTGAGTGCACCCTCTAACCTCGCCATCTCCCTCTCCCACCTCTCTCTTTACAACCACCGACTTTGAGTGCACCCTCTAACCTCGCCATCTCCTCTCCGCCTCCCTCTCCACCACCATTGAACCTCGAGTCCATCCTCAACAAGTTTGACTCCAATGTTTATGACAAGATCTCCTCCTTCGAGATCACCGTCAAGAAGATAGTGTTCCTTCCACAACTCAAGAATCTACTGCGAGAAGTGTTCTCTAGATATTGCTCTCAACTCATCTCTACAGCTTCCACTTCAAAGTCTAGGATGTCTGTAATGGAACTGGATACTTTTGGATTAGTAATTTTGATAGGGGAGTAAACCATAAGGGACCCTAGATCATGTATGGATCTTGAGTTGAGTATTGACTTTGATGCCCAGCAGATGTTTGATGTATTGCTTATAAGAGTAACTTTATATATGTGTTACTCTTTTTAGTAATTTGTGTTTGGTATATTAGTTCCACAATTGGTTTTAAATAGTGAACATTGTTGTTTTAATTTTATATTCAAAAGGAGATTTTTGGGTTCCTTTGAGTTAGTTGAAGAATAGCTTGAGTAATAAGACCACGTCGCGAGGTAGTTTCGGTTTCAAAGTGCACAAATTTTGTGTTAAGTCTAAGTCTTTATCTATAAAGTTTAAGTCATTTCCTATGAAGTTTAAGTTATTTTGTGTTAAGTCTAAGTCATTTCCTGTTATAAAATATATTGTTGCCTATTAAGTTATGTTGTATGTTATAAAGGTATGATTTTTTGGGAAGGAAGTGGATAAAGAAACCCTAAGAAAAAGTGGGAACGGAAAATAAATGAAAGGGCTTATAATATTGTTACTAACTACGCTCCGATTCTTTCCTAAAATCGGGTAAAATATATGCTTTTATGATCATCTGTTAATGTTAGGTTATTCCCTATTAATAATAAGTCATTTCTTATTAAAGTTACCATATTTCTGTGAAGGTTAAGTAATTTTCTATTAAGATTAAGTCATTTCCTATTAAGGATATCACATTCGTGTTAAGTCTAAGTTATTTTCTATAAAGTTTAAGTCATTAGTGTTAAGTCTAAGTCATTCCACGAGAATTTTAAGTTATTTCTGTGAAGTCTAAGTCATTTCTGTTAAGTCTAAGTCATTTCTGTTATGGATATGTTGTATATTATAAAGTTATAATTTTTGGGAAGGAAGTAGACAAAAACCTTGGCGAAAGGAAAAATAAATGAAAGAGCATATAATATTGTTATCAATTACGCTCTAGAGAACTAGACAAATACATTCTTTCCTGAGATTCGGTAAATTATATGCTTTCATGATCTTCCTGCTAATGTTACCTTATTCCTTATTAAGGTTAAGTCATTTCCTATTAAGGTTATCGCATTTTGGGTTAAGTCATTTCCTATTAAGGTTAAGTCATTTCGTGTTAAGGGTACCAAATTTCGTGTTAAGTCTAAGTTATTTTCTGTAAAGTTTAAGTCATTGCATGTTAAGTCTAAGTAATTTCGTGTTAAGTTTAAGTCATTCCCTGTGAAGTTTAAGTTATTTCATGTGAAGTTTAAGTCAATTCGTGTTAAGTCTAAGTCATTTCCTATTATAGATATGTTGTTGCCTGTTAAGTTATGTTGTATGTTATAAACTTGCGATTTTTACGGAAGAAAGTGGACAAAGAAGCCCTAGGAAAAATTGGCGAGGTCTCCATAATATTTTCTTTATATTTTCTTTGTACATGATCTATTACTATCACAGTCTAAGAAATCATATCTCTCTTTGGCATTTCATCAAACACTTTATAAGTAATCTCCAAACCGCCACATATTATATACCCTTTTAACAAACTACTCCAAGAAAATAAATCTCACTGATCCATTTTAATTAAAAATAAACTAGCAAGATCCAATCTACCACTAAGAAGTAAAATCATAAATAATCCAATTATGAGATTTGTTCGAGAGAAATGAGGGAGGGGAGAGAAGAGGAGGTCATAGGTGATTTTGAGGAGGTGATGGTCTCGTCCATCATGCGGGAGAGTTTAGAGGAGGAGAGGGGTAGTCGAGGGAGAAGAAGATGGCGGCGAGCTCGAAGGAGGAGATCTTGGCGTCGTCATTAGGAAGTCGAAGTCAGAGTGGAAAAATCATGAGGGTCGAAATCAAAATCAAGATCGGCTTTTTTTGCGAGATCAGGATCGAGATCGAAAATCAAGAGGATCAAAGAGGAAATCAGGATCAAAGTTTAGGTCATCGAGGAGGAGAGAGAGGAAATTTCCTCGTTAGTCATTTTAGAGAGAGAGAGAGAGATCATAAGGAGGGGTAATTTAGGGATTTGGAAATCGGTGTTGTGACAATGTATCTTCTGGGATTGGAAGAAATTTGAATCATACTTTTTTGGGTTTTGGGGGCTTTTATACATGGGAGAGAGGTTGAAAAGGCTGCTCACATGAGCTTCTTGAATTTAGGGCCTGCTCACAATTTTGCTAAAGTAAACAGCAATTCAATTTGAAAAGTGTTTTTTTTATTATGCTTAAGGTATGATGTTGTCACAGGCAGCCCAAGCTAATTTGAAAACAATCGCTTGAAGTGGAGTAGCTAGATGCGTTACTACTTTTGATGTCTCAAAGCGTACTGTAATCCCTACGTCTGGAAGGAAACTTTTACATCTTTTGATATTTTGATTTTATCCTCCCCTTAATCAAGAGTATCAATTATTGTGCATGACTTAAACGCGAGAAATGAATATCAGTTACCCCTAACACAATGTGTCTTATAATCTAGTACTAGTGTAAGGGCACTGCGTCGCACGTGTCTGCTTCTTGTTGTTGTTGTCGTATCAAACACTTTATAAGTAATCTCCAAACCGCCACATATTATATACCCTTTTAACAAACTACTCCAAGAAAATAAATCTCACTGATCCATTTTAATTAAAAATAAACTAGCAAGATCCAATCTACCACTAAGAAGTAAAATCATAAATAATCCAATCATGAGATTTGTTCGAAAGAAATGAGGGAGGGGAGAGAAGAGGAGGTCATAGGTGATTTTGAGGAGGTGATGGTCTCGTCCATCATGCGGAGAGTTTAGAGGAGGAGAGGGGGTAGTCGAGGGAGAAGAAGATGGCGGCGAGCTCGAAGGAGGAGATCTTGACGTCGTCATTAGAGTCGAACTAGTTGAAGATGAGATCGAGATCGGTGGTGGCAGAGGGGGAAGTGGGAGGGAGACGAAGGTCGTAAGGATGTGCTTGAGGTCGGAATGATAGAGGGAGGAGAGAAGAGGAGGTCATAGGTGATTTTGAGGAGGTGGAGTGACCAAGATCAAAGTTCGTTCTTCTTATCTCGAGAGAAGAGGAGGTCATAGGTGATTTTGAGGAGGTGGAGTGACCAAGATCAAAGTTCGTTCTTCTTATCTCGAGAGAAGAGGAGGTCATAGGTGATTTTGAGGAGGTGGAGTGACCAAGATCAAAGTTCGTTCTTCTTATCTCGAGAGAAGAGGAGGTCATAGGTGATTTTGAGGAGGTGGAGTGACCAAGATCAAAGTTCGTTCTTCTTATCTCGAGAGAAGAGGAGGTCATAGGTGATTTTGAGGAGGTGGAGTGACCAAGATCAAAGTTCGTTCTTCTTATCTCGAGAGAAGAGGAGGTCATAGGTGATTTTGAGGAGGTGGAGTGACCAAGATCAAAGTTCGTTCTTCTTATCTCGAGAGAAGAGGAGGTCATAGGTGATTTTGAGGAGGTGGAGTGACCAAGATCAAAGTTCGTTCTTCTTATCTCGAGAGAAGAGGAGGTCATAGGTGATTTTGAGGAGGTGGAGTGACCAAGATCAAAGTTCGTTCTTCTTATCTCGAGAGAAGAGGAGGTCATAGGTGATTTTGAGGAGGTGGAGTGACCAAGATCAAAGTTCGTTCTTCTTATCTCGAGAGAAGAGGAGGTCATAGGTGATTTTGAGGAGGTGGAGTGACCAAGATCAAAGTTCGTTCTTCTTATCTCGAGAGAAGAGGAGGTCATAGGTGATTTTGAGGAGGTGGAGTGACCAAGATCAAAGTTCGTTCTTCTTATCTCGAGAGAAGAGGAGGTCATAGGTGATTTTGAGGAGGTGGAGTGACCAAGATCAAAGTTCGTTCTTCTTATCTCGAGAGAAGAGGAGGGTTCTGATTAGTTCAAGGTACTACTAAATGTAATTTTCAAATTAAGTCGGGCTAAAGTTGTCTTAGAGGCCGACAATTCAACTCAACTCAACTCAACTCAACTCAACTCAACTCAACTCAACTCAACTCAACTCAACTCAACTCAACTCAACTCAACTCAACTCAACTCAACTCAACTCAACTCAACTCAACTCAACTCAACTCAACTCAACTCAACTCAACTCAACTCAACTCAACTCAACTCAACTCAACTCAACTCAACTCAACTCAACTCAACTCAACTCAACTCAACTCAACTCAACTCAACTCAACTCAACTCAACTCAACTCAACTCAACTCAACTCAACTCAACTCAACTCAACTCAACTCAACTCAACTCAACTCAACTCAACTCAACTCAACTCAACTCAACTCAACTCAACTCAACTCAACTCAACTCAACTCAACTCAACTCAACTCAACTCAACTCAACTCAACTCAACTCAACTCAACTCAACTCAACTCAACTCAACTCAACTCAACTCAACTCAACTCAACTCAACTCAACTCAACTCAACTCAACTCAACTCAACTCAACTCAACTCAACTCAACTCAACTCAACTCAACTCAACTCAACTCAACTCAACTCAACTCAACTCAACTCAACTCAACTCAACTCAACTCAACTCAACTCAACTCAACTCAACTCAACTCAACTCAACTCAACTCAACTCAACTCAACTCAACTCAACTCAACTCAACTCAACTCAACTCAACTCAACTCAACTCAACTCAACTCAACTCAACTCAACTCAACTCAACTCAACTCAACTCAACTCAACTCAACTCAACTCAACTCAACTCAACTCAACTCAACTCAACTCAACTCAACTCAACTCAACTCAACTCAACTCAACTCAACTCAACTCAACTCAACTCAACTCAACTCAACTCAACTCAACTCAACTCAACTCAACTCAACTCAACTCAACTCAACTCAACTCAACTCAACTCAACTCAACTCAACTCAACTCAACTCAACTCAACTCAACTCAACTCAACTCTTATGCTTAAGGTATGATGTTGTCACAGGCAGCCCAAGCTAATTTGAAAACAATCGCTTGAAGTAGAGTAGCTAGATGCATTACTACTTTTGATGTCTCAAAGCGTACTGTAATCCCTACTTCTGGAAGGAAACTTTTACATCTTTTGATATTTTGATTTTATCCTCCCCTTAATCAAGAGTATCAATTATTGTGCATGACTTAAATGCGAGAAATGAATATCAGTTACCCCTAACACAATGTGTCTTATAATCTAGTACTAGTGTAAGGGCACTGCGTCGCACGTGTCTGCTTCTTGTTGTTGGTGTCGTATCAAACAATATAAATTATCATCAAATCGATCTGAGCTGATTAGAAAAAAATATAAAAGCACATATATGATTATCTGGGCTACCATCTATAAGACATTAACTATCAATTAATACAACTCAATTATCAACATAACTTGATGTTTTCCAAGGAACTTCTATCTAGAAGACATTAACTATATTCAATTAATAGAACTCAGTTATCTAGCTAAACTTGATGTTTTCAAAGGAACTTCAACTATTATTTTTGATCTAAACATAATTGCTCGCATAGTCAAAGCAAATGTAAAGATTGGAACACGACAATGATAGTGGCCATATTTACCGTATTTTAATAAGAGAAGTATGTTATTCAAATATAAAAGTAAAAACAATGATAAAAGAAAGAATGGAGATACAATAGTAAAATCTATGGAGATAAAATAGTAAAATCTAAGTTACTACAGTCTACCATATGGAAGTTCTCTAATCTGAAATATGAGAAAAATGCTTGTTGTTTTGATAAGTGTTAACAAGCTAAGAAGAATCCATATGGTACAGGCATATAGATATAGATAAGAAGTTTGAAATAATTGCAATTAAAATATTTTCAATGAAATTAAAAAATAATCACCAAATTTGAATTTATAAGCTTATCACTCATATAGATAAGCAGTAGGAAAGCATTATATGCTGCAACATCACCTAAGCATTCTCGTTGACGCATTTCATCGAGTAGTTAACTACAACTTTGGATTTTCCTATTTGGGCACAATCCTGCATCAAAATGATACTATAGGTCTTCTGCGTGATGCTAAATTAGACTTCCCATTCTCATCATCGGCAGTGGAGGAAGTTTACGGTGGTAGTGGTGGTTTTGACGGAGGTGGAGTGACCAAGATCAAAGTTCGTTCTTCTTATCTCTGAGAGAAGAGGAGGGTTACAGTTCGTTCAAGGTACTACTAAATGTAATTTTCAAATTAAGTCGGGCTAAAGTTGTCTTAGAGGCCAGCAATTCAACTCAACTCAACTCAACGGGAGGCGAGCAAACGAAATAGAATTTGGGTCTTGGTGGGGCCCATCAGGTATTGTGGAAACTGGAAGCACACAAGTAGGGGTGGGCGTGGGCCGGGCTCAAGCAGTTCAAGTCATGGGATTCGCCCGCCTTCCTGGGCCAGTCCGATCCGCCCGCCAGTCAAAGTGGACCGGCCTATTTCTCGATCCCGGTGCGGGATTAGGCAGGCCGACTCACGACCGCCAAGGGCTGGCCGTGGTCTGCCTAGCCCACCCACCCATGTTGTGGGTCAACACGCGGGTTTTTTTAACTTTTTTCAAATATTTTTATTTTAAATTTCTAAACTATATTAACTTTGTATTCATATCTATTAAATTATATTTAATTTAATTTTTTTATTCTACTCTTTATTTAAAATGATATATATACACACACACATTATACAAAGATAAACATCACAAAGAAAAACATCGCAAACACAAAGATATACGTGGTTCGAACTTTGAAGGAAGACCTACGTCCAAGAGAAGTTAACTACTTTCATTTACATTTTACAAAAAAGAAAAAAAACTAAATACTAACAATTAAAATTCGAGGTCGGTAGAATTTGGCCGATTTCTCGTCGGGTCTAGAACTAGACCCAGCCCTTCGTGACAGCGTATATCCGCGAGGTGGGTCATCTGACCCTCTGACTGGAGGCGGTCGTGACCCACATGAGAGCTAGGTAGGGTCATTTCTTGAGTCAACACGACTGTACACATAGGTTCCGCAAACACACAGCTGAAGGGTAGGGCTTTTTATATACTACTAGTTAGAAGGGCACATGCAATGCACGTGCCAAAATTAGTTGGGAGTTTATGCAAATAAATGAGCTAATTGAAGGGATATATATAAGGGAGTTTTGTGCAACTTACCCTTTAGTTTATTATATCTTTGCATTTTTATTTTTTTCTGCGGTTTTTAAAATCATATATTTTGTTTCAAATCATATCGAATCTTTGAAGATAAGTTGTATATAAGCCTCTCATCGATAATCAATTCCTCTAATTACCTACTTCCATAACTTTATTGATTGTAGTACATGTCAGAGGAACCTTGTTCCACTAATGAGGTCTTGTTACGTAGATTTACTTGCTCACAAAGTAAATTCCATGACTACCTCAGCCAATAGGATAGTGACACATGTACTGCCTGATTTGCTTAGACAATTGGCATAAATATCGCCTCTACTTTAGGTAAAGGTACCTCATACCTTTACCTCCACTCAGTATTGCAAAACTTACTTGATGAATCCTATTCTCTAAAACCACCTTTTATCTTTGATAACTTTGAATTGTTTAACACTTTAATACCACAAAATTATAAATATTTTAAGTTTAATACCACAAAGATTTACTTTTTTCTGATGATACCTTAAAGTTTACATATTTTAGGTTTGATACTCTATCCCAAGTTTGGGGTATCAAAGTGTTCAAAGCAAACCTTTGTATATCAAAATTAAAAAGTATAAAATTTATCATAACAAAGTGTCGAAAAAATTATATGGAATTTTGTAGATTTGAAGAAGTAATATGGAATATTGTAGATTTTGGGTATCAAAGTTCAAAGAACTATGTGATATTAAAGTGAAATAAGGTGTTTTGGTCATTGAGGGATTAATGAGCAATTTCAAAGATTTAGAGGATTAATATGGAGTTATTGTAGATTGAGGGATTAATATGGAATTATTCTAGATTTAAGGGACTAATATGTAATATCCATCTTTATTTGAGGCTAAACATGTGAAGCTGAGTTTAAGTGATGTGAAAAAAAACTAAACATGTGAAGCTGAGTTTAAGAGTGTGAAAAAAAAAAAGAAAAAAGCAATGACAAAATTTTAACTCGAACCACAAATAAGTGAACGCGGGCTTTCTGCTAACTGGGCTATATAAATGTATGATCTACAATGTATGATTTTTAATTTTGATCCTATAATCAGAGAATGATGCCATGTCAAGTGGAAGCGGTTGTGGATACTCATGTGGGCCCCATTTAAGTAGGAGAACATGGTCGAAAGAAGTAGGTGATCGAAGAGGCTTTTATATGAAGGCCGTGTTTGGATTGGGTATTATTTTCAGGTAATAACCTTTTATCATTTAAAATAAAATAGTACTGTGTTTGGTTCAAAATTTTAGGAGGGATTAGATTGGACTAATTAGTCCTTTAAATTGAAATAGTACAGAGATTTTGGACTAAATAAAGGAGGGGAAGGAGGTGTTATTATAGTCTTGGTATTATTATCCTATTGGGATTATACCTAAAATGACCATATTACTCCTTAACTTTTCAACATAAAAAAACTAGGGTTTTTTTTGTTTCTTTCACCCATGTTCTCTTTGTAGCATTTTATTTCTCCCTCCCTTCCTCCCTCCTTCATCCTCTCATGCATCTTTCTGAATCCTCTCTCGTCATCTCTCCTAATATACGTGAGAACATATGATTGAAACATCCTCTCTCTCTATACATTTCTTAATCCTCTCATGCATCTCTCTGAATCCTCTCTCGTCATCTCTCCTAATGTACGTGAGAACATATGATTGAAACATCCTCTCTCTCTATACATTTCTTAATCCTCTCATGCATCTCTCTGAATCCTCTCTCGTCATCTCTCCCAAATATATGTGAGAACATATGATTGAAGCATAAAACTATTTGCATCTAAAATAAATGGGAAGAAATCTATCTCAAATAATAAAAAACTATCGGTTCACTATAATATTAATAAAAAAAATTATGTCTAACAAAATTGAGAAGAAAGTCAGACACCCAAAACTCGAGGTTATTTTGCTTGTTACACCATTAAGAAGCTATAATTCACTCTTGGTAGGAAGAATGATATTTTTGATATTTACTGTTATTTCATAATCCTATACACATTTACAATGACAACTTCCAAACATGTCATTGGTATTAGATGTGTTAATAACAAATGGAGCCAAACAAATTATTAAAAATTTAACTCACTATAGTCTCCTGGATTAATATATCTCAGGATTATAGTGAGTTAAATTAGTCCCAAGATAAAACAAATCCCTTATCCAAACATGGCCGAAGGGTATGATATAGTGATCAATGGCGTATTAGGCTATATTACCTCATATTAATCCGTAGAACACTTTGAATCTTGGATTATATCGTGGACATTTGCGTCAATTTGGTAAAAGAGTAGCATGGCTTGGATTTGGGGAGCGTGAGATTTCGAGCGAGTGCGGCGTCAAAGCGACGGGGAACTCTTTGATAAAGACGAAATTGTCCCTATAACTATCAGCAAATCAGTATGGGCATTTTAGTCATAATAGATGCGGGTTTTGCTATTAACCGAACCGGCCCGGGGGCAGAATTCATCTCTCTCTCGCGCGGTCGAATTTGGAGCTTCATCTATTGGGTTCCCATTCTCAAGGTAAGAATCGACCAACCATCGATTATTTGATAATTTATCTATATTTCTGATGTTAGGTTCCAATTTCATCCTCAAACATCTTGTTAGAAGAATATTTAGGGGTTTTAGGGTTAATTTGTTGTTTTATTAAATCAGATTTTCCTTTTCGTTTCTTACTTATGACGGTACATCTCCAATCTGTTGATTGATTAATCAATTGATCATAGATTCATATGAAATACTTACGATGATTAAAGTTGATTAGTAATTGTTACGAAAACTAGGGTTAAAAGAGTAAAAGATGCAAAATGGGAAAATATAAATCAAGGAGACTTCAGGGGCTGAAGATATTGTTATTTGGGTTTGGAGGAGGTTTATTGAATGCCCACTTCATGTTTGAGAAAATTGCTAAAATTAACTGGCTAAGGACTGGAGATGGGCATCACGTGTGATGTACCGATTGTAATCAACTCAAATGGATCAAAATTATGAGCTATTAACTGAAAATTTATGTGAATAGTTGTGTAATCTAAGTGAAGGGGTCATAATTTTGGAAGTAACTCAATTTATTTCTTTACCATGAGAGCTGTCTCGTAAGCTGTTTACTTGCTAACTTTGAGGAAACTTTTTGTAGAGAGGAAGCTGGATATGTAGTTTTTATGGCATCGACGAAAAGTTCCAAGATAGGATTTCTATGCTAAGGACATTGATGTAGGAACTAGATGAGAGGAATTAGAGAAGTGATGGGTGCATTCAGTATCACAAGGGTTGCTATTGAGTTTTATCTAATATACACATGCTCAAAATCACAGTGTAAGCTGTTTTCTGATAACATTATGTTGTCTGATGAAATATGAGAATGGATAATTTTCTAATTATAAATGTTAAAAAGGTTTATGACCTAAGGATTTAGACCATGACATAATCAAATTATATGCAATTTGATTCAGTAGTATTGTAAATTGTTAAATTAATGACTTAGAAATATTCAGATAATTAGATATATTCAGATAATTGGAATTCAATCATTTATCAGGGTCCGGAGTTGATAGGTTGGTTTTTTTGGATTCGAAAGAAAAAATTGTTAAAGAGGAACAATTCTTCTACATCTCTCTTTTGTTTAAACGTATAAAGTATAAACCCATGAAGTTATAGAGGTTTTTTTTTTAATGGTTGCATGACCCATGCTTTGTGAAATGAATGCTTAAGCAATTAGGACATAATGTCCAACAGCTAATATTGGCAAAATGAAAATGTTGAGATAGATGAGAAGCATGCGATAAAAATTGGAATAAGAAATAAGTATATGCATAAAAAGTATGCAGGTAGCTTCAAGTGAAAATAAGTTCGGAAAGAATCACTTGAGATAGTCAGGCAACATGCGTGATAGACATTGATGAGTATCACTTAGGATGAATAATAGGAACACACTTTCTTTTTTAAGCAGCGCCTAGGACTTGTGGCATGCCTAGGTAATTTAGATGTAGGAAATAAAAAATCATGTTGATTAGTTACTGCGACAATTTTATGTTGATAGTGTCCCTAATAGAGCTGAATGGAGAAAATAAATTCATCTAGTCGACCCCAATGCGGTTACTGCGAGGGGGTTAGGATGAAGGACATCCTTGTGATACCCACAGAATCTCCTTATGTTGCTTCTGTAGATGTAGCCTCCTTTTGTCATTTATGGGTTGTCAAGATGTGAAGGGATATATCATTTCTATTGTATTTTTAAGGGGGCAAAAATGAAAAACAAACAGTCACATTTTGCAGAGAAAAGAAAGATGTCACGCAATCTTGCCAAAGAAAAGTTTTAAATTGAAGGAGGAGAAAAATAGGAAATTTCAAATCTCATGTTAATAAATTGCAATAAATCAAAGCTCTTCCAGGAAAACCTGAAAACAAAATTCCACAATGCATTTGATTCGAGTACAGTTCTTAATTGAATGAAAGAGCCAAGCTTAGTCTGGTTCTTATAAATTTCGTCCATGCTCTGGTAGTTTAAACTATCACACAGTCTTGCTCAATTGCCAAACCTATTTCATGGAGGTTTAGGTTGATGGTAATGGTGATGTTAAGCAAGTACATAACAAAATAAGTCTGTTTGTTTAATGAATTCTATAAGAGTCTGGACTTTAATAAGTTGCTGCCTATTGCATAAAAGAATTTGAAACCAAGCTGGCAATCTATGATGGGAACAGTGTGTTTCGAAACAACCTGCTGTTTTTTTTCCTTTGAGTAAAAGGCGTTGATGTAAATTTCTTGCTTTTGCTGTTGTTTAATTAATTCTTATAGATGTTTAA
Source organism: Asparagus setaceus (assembly GCA_012295165.1). NCBI lineage: Eukaryota > Viridiplantae > Streptophyta > Magnoliopsida > Asparagales > Asparagaceae > Asparagus > Asparagus setaceus. The sequence goes on along the minus strand of CM022703.1, from coordinate 59,260,402 downwards.
TGTGAGAAACCTGGAACCGGTCATTCTTTTATTTTTTGGAAAATGATAACTACACTACATTCTACACTACTCTCTCACAAAAGGTGGGGTGATGATGACTCACCACTTGAAAATTATAGTGGTAAGCCCCATCTTTTGTGAGAGAGTAGTGTAGAATGGAGTGTAGGGTTGTAGTGTAGTTATCACAACCCTTTTTTTTTCTTTTTGGGTTCCTGGTAATGTAATAAATATTTCATTATTATTTTGTCATCATTATTTATGTTTTAGGGTCATATCCCGATATGTGTAAGTGCAACCTGCAATTTATTGCCATGGTTTTTATTATATTGCGAATTGAGGGATGTAAGCCCTCAACTGAACATTGTTTGTCTGCCAATTAGGCCTCAAACGTGGAAATATCTAAATCTTCTCGGCTGGAGCTTGGCCTTAAATCAGGGAGCTTCATGTCAGCTGACACAGGTATCTAAATTTTCTCAAATTTTCGTATTCTGTACTATGTTTACTCTTTCCAGAATAATTTTTAGCATTTGGAAATAAACACTTGAAAATTGAAACTAATTTATATCTACAATCATTAACATATAATCTAAAATATATCCACCTCATTGTATGATTTCACTTCATTATGCATTTATGCTAAAAGATCAGCAAATTGTGAACTAAATCCACCTTTCTGTTTCATGTTACTTCAAGTGCTTAAACATCAGAACAGTGGAGTGTAGATTGGTGCAAAATGGTCTTTTTCTTTTCTTTCCGTTCTATTCTCAGGCCCTGCACCTTTTGTTCTGTCACAAATGTTGGCTACACCACTGTCCTGCTTAAGAAGATCCTTTTGTCTTTAAAAAAACTTTGCTGCAGACAATGTCAAAATTTTACGTGAATTTGCTTGCATCTTTGATATTGAGTTAATCGGTTGAAACTGTTTAACACTGAAACAGAAATAAAAGTTTGAAACTGAAAGTAGAGAAAACAGAGAAGGCTATTGCTGGCTGGAGTTTTTCTTTCTTCTGACTTTTTTTTTTTGGTGAGAATCTGCAACAAAAAAGGACAGCATAGTAAAATATGACAAAGGGTTGCGATCTATCTTCATAATTGGAGAATTTTTCTTGACTAGAACAGACTATTATGTGTGACTAGAAGTTTCTCAATTCATTTTCAAGTCATTACATGTACTGTCTGTTTCTGGAATTGCAGAGGTGAGATAAAACTTGATTGAATGGAAAACCTTATTCTAGATTATGTCCATCGCTATCACATTTTTCATTTACTTTGTTTTCTTCTTCTTTTGTTTCACTTTCTAGCTTGTTTTTAAATTTAAATCACATCTTGATATGATAATCCAACTATGATCAGCTATGACCACTGAAACGAAGGTTAATTCGTCTCAGAAAGTTGAGAGGATGGTGTCCCAGGCTAAGATTTTGGGTACTGCTTCCCAGTTCAAGCGGTGGGGTAGGAAATATCCCTTTTTAAGATATGGCCTTCCATTCATCTCTCTCACAGTGTTTGGATCAGTTGGCCTTGCTCATCTTATACAAGGCAGGCAAGTAATGAACAGTTATTATACGTCCTTTTTCTACAATTATTAAATATTAATATCTACATTGCTTTAGTTTGTACTCTTTCCTTTTTCCTGGTATTATTTTTAGTACCTTTCTGTAAATATGTGCTCTCTTTACCTTTTTTTTCCCAAAAAGCACAGAAATTATTGCTCATTTAATTAAAGGGAGCAAAACGAGATATTGCTCATTTAGTTAAAGGGAGCAAAATGAGATATACCTCATTTACCTTTCTGCAAATATGTTGGCTATTGTCTTTACTTTTCTATAAGGGGTTTTGATATATATATACCCCTCAAATCATAGGTATTTTAAATTTGCCCTCTAAATCATTATAATTATAAATTTACACTTCAAATTGATTTATTCTCTCAAATTTATCCCTCACCATATCTTCAATCAGATTTTTAACGTTTTTAGATGCCAAATTACCCATATAACCCTGTTTTCAATTATTTTGAAGAAAAATAAATCACCAAAAAATCCATTACAATTTTAAAATCCAAACTGATATAAAAAGAACCTCCCATTTTCTAAATAGAAACTTGGTGAATTGTGTTGGATTATTCACATTTGTTGTTCCTATTTTTTTGTCGACTCCCTTTCCTTCATCTCTTTTGTGTTTTTCTCGAAAAAACAAATCTATGCTAGTCAAGCATCATCAACGATGCTGCTTGTAACCGGAGAAGTCAGGTCGGTAATTACCCCACATTGTCTATGAATTCACTTTGCTGACAATGATGTCTTTAGGGATCTCTTTGAAAACCCATTGCTATTACTGAAATTGCAACTAAGTCGAGCTTCAACATTAATAACATTGATAGACTGTCCAAAGTTGCAATCTCAAACTTGAACACAGTCTCATCTTTGGTTAGCAGAAAGCAATAATGATAACCTGAAGGCTAAGTTGCATGGAAACGGGTACCAGTACAGTTGCAAGTACAAGTACGGGACACGGCAAATTTGTAAAATGTAGGGTACGGGGACACAACTACATATATATATTGAAATTAATAACTTACAAGAGATCACGATTCCTTTTCAATTCATGTGTTTTTAGAATTAAAATTCCTATCACAATTTTAAGTTTATTTTATTATGTTGATCATTTTAAGTGGGGAAGTGCTCGTTTCTAACTAGACACTCAAACAACCCTTTAAGATCATAGTTTTGAATATGGGTATGGGCTGAAACAAACCCGACCCATATCTAACGAGTTTGAAGAAATGGATGCAAGTGTAGGATATGCGTTTAGGAAGTGTATGACAGGTGTACTAAATTAAAACATATATCATATATAATTGGTCATGTCTAAATAAATGTATGTATATATATCCAAGGAGTGTCCATGAAGTTTTGATACGGGTACGTGTCCGGTACGGTTATGGCTTCATGATAGAAGGACCCGGGTAACATAGCCTGTAGGCAATGTGGTAGATGAATGACAGGAATTGCTTCTCAAATGATGCCCATGATCTTATAAACTGCCATTGGAAAATTTAAGGGAAATTCTAGAAAATGAAATTGGGCATTTGATATTTTGATGCATGGTAAAGAAGATGTGTTAGGTGACCTAAGCTGTCGCTGGCGCAAAGATGGAGTGTCTTCTTCTTCATTGGGTTAGAGACTTCGCAAGAAATCAGCGAAGAAATGAAAGCACCGACCCAACCGTAAGAGAAGAGAACACTATCTGGGTTTTTCTTTTAAAAATGAATAGGAATCTGAGTTAAATAGATTAAATTTGTAATTGTATTGGTTTTTTCTTCTGATGTTTTTCAAAATAATTGAAAACAGGTTAAATGGGTAATTTAGCATCTGAAAACGTTAAAAATCTAATAGAAGTTATGGTGGGGGTAAATTTGAGTGAATAAAGCAATTTGAGGGGTAAATTTAGAATTATAATGATTTGAAGGGCAAATTTAAAAATACCTATAATTTGAAGGGGTATATATTGAAAAAACCCTTTCTATAAATATACCAGCTATACTCGTTAATCGTTATCCATTGTTTTGCAGTCTAACTCACCCTTGAACATATCATTTTAATTTTAAGTAGCTTTTCTTTCTACCTTATCCAGGTAGATATTATTTGGCGAAACTTGATATATTATGCTTTTACTGTGGATTCTAAAACCTCTGATATTTCTCCTGCCATGTTGACTCAAGCAAGTTTTGTAGCTATAATGCCCCATGGCCTGTTCTACTGCTTTAGCTTGCAAACTAAAGTGTTCTTATTCTCTGCACAGTAAAGAGATAACAAAGGAAAAAGATGATCTAGAATGGGACATCATTCAAACCACAAAAGCCCTTACAAGAGAAGGGCCAGCTGAAGGCTATAAGCCAAAGAAAATCAACTTGGAGGAGGAGCTGAAGGTAATCATATTATCACGGTCTTTCCTGTTTATTTAACTGTTCAACAAGAAGAAAAATTTCGGTCCTTTACTTTATTCTGATGATTATTTCCATTTTTGCAGGCTTTGCAGAAACAGATCGATATTAACAAGTACGAATACAAGAAAATTCCCAAGCTTAATGAACGGAAATAAAATTATATCCCTTTGCAGATTATTGTATCCGTTGTCAAGGATTTTGGTATCTCATTAACACATAATTAAGTGGTAATGGAGATTTTGAGTTGAGCTCATACTGTAGTAAGAGTTGGTAGTAGCTCATAACAAATGTATATATATGCATCTTGTCTGCTGCAGAAGACCAATGAGATGAACTCTCTGTTTATCTTTGATCAGATTAAGCACAAAGAGATTCTTGTATTTTGTCACGCGCCTTCTCTTTTTAGCTGATAGCAGACATTGTCACATTATCTGATTCAAAATTGTATCAGAAGTGTTCTGGTCGTGACTCGCCAGGCACCATTTTGTCTGAAAGTTGTCCGTTTCTGTTTGTGGTGGAAAGAGAGTTTCATAAAATGGCTGTTTGCAATGAAACACAAAAAGGGTTCTTTATGCAACAGAATTGCTACCATAACTGACGAGTCTATTGAATCCATATATTTGGAGTACAAGAGTAGTATAAAATTTGTAGACTTATGGTCTGGTTATTATTACTCGGATTGTATATTAGGATGTGGTTGATCCTTCCTAGATTCATGATTATCTTTTCTTGTTGTCTACCATTTGTGAATAGTTTTAGCTAAATTTGTCGTCGTGAATTTTTTGCTCAGGAGTTGTTCGGTTCCTGCAATTATAAGTTTAAGTATCAATTGCAGGCAATTGCTGAAATATGCATTTATAATTATAGTTGTTTGAATCAGTTTTAAATTCTTACACTTGCAATTGTAGTATGAATATATGTTTTTTCATTAAACCTCACAACATTTACATAAATTGTCACGTGCTTCATGTGTTACATGTTTCAATCAACTTTAACTTTATGTAATTTAAATATCTTTTTTTCTTTCTCTCCCTATTTTCAAGGTAGTTTGGACTGTTTATTTGAATTGTTAGTAACATAATTAGTGAAAAAAAAATTTGGGTGCCTTTTGAAGTTCATGTTATTTTTCTTCAATAAAAGGTTATACTACACTCTTAAGCTTCATTATAATTATATATATATATATATATATATATATATATATATATATATATATATATATATATATAGAGAGAGAGAGAGAGAGAGAGAGAGAGTTTCATAAAATGGCTGTTTGCAATAAAACACAAAAAGGGTTCTTTATGCAACAGAATTGCTACCATAACTGACGAGTCTATTGAATCCATATATTTGGAGTACAAGAGTAGTATAAAATTTGTAGACTTATGGTCTGGTTATTATTACTCGGATTGTATATTAGGATGTGGTTGATCCTTCCTAGATTCATGATTATCTTTTCTTGTTGTCTACCATTTGTGAATAGTTTTAGCTAAATTTGTCGTCGTGAATTTTTTGCTCAGGAGTTGTTCGGTTCCTGCAATTATAAGTTTAAGTATCAATTGCAGGCAATTGCTGAAATATGCATTTATAATTATATATATATATATATATATATATATATATATATATATATATATATATATATATATATATATATATATATATTATGAGCGCATTCTATAGCTTCATGACACTTTTTAAATTAACAAAATTCCAACACAAAATTTGTTAATTGAATCTTGGTGGTGACGAAACAGACCAGAGTCACCCGAATTCAGCTCCCAAACGCGCGAGTCCAAACCACCAAGCGTCGCATCAAACTCACCCCACCGAATCCCCTTTCTAACCACACTCCTCTCAAAAAGTCCTGCCACGTCAGCAGAAGCACAAAAACATCGTGACCCAAAATTGTAATTTCATCCAGCTCCAGCGTCCAACTCCAGAAGCACTAGCCCATCGATACTTCCTATAATAAGCCCGGGCCGTACCGCCTTGTCTCGCTCTCCGTGAACGAACCGAGAAAAACCCCTACAAAAATTAGGGCTAGGGTTTTGGGTTTTGGCGATGATCGATTCGAACGGGTCGCCGGTCTCCGGCCAGATCGACGGCGTCCATGAGGAGAGGGCGGCGGCGGCGGCGGAGCAGCAGGCGATGCACGTGCAGCCGCCGTCGAATCAGTTGACGCTGTCGTTCCAGGGGGAGGTTTACGTGTTCGATTCGGTTCAGCCTGAAAGGGTTAGTCAAAATCTCTCCCTTTTTTCTTTTTTGTTGTTTTAAGATGTTTAATGTCATTGCATCAATGTGAGTGGGTAATTTTGGAATTTCCGGCATTTAATTATATTGGAGTTTTGTATGCTTGACAATGCATGCGGATTATTTGATGTAATGGATTGATCACAAGGGGCTGACCATATCATTTTCACTTTCACACGTATTTGATTTGTGTCCTATTTATGTGCTTAGTTAAACGTTAAGGGGTCCTTTTAGGTTTATTAGGGATTTGGTTTTCTCTCCCTTCAACTACTGGCTTTTAGGGATGACTTCCCCAATGTCCCTTTCAAATGGTATTAGAGCCAACCCCATTCTTTCTTGTCGCAATCGAGCGGTGTACATGGTGATGCCGATATTGCATTGTTCATTCTGACTAGTTTAGTGCAAAACCAAAAAAGTGACATGGGTATCGCAGTGCTGGACTGAGACTAGACTAGTGCGTAAGCAGACCACATTGCCGGACAGCGGGAAGCCTGGCGGTATGTTTATTGTCCGTTTAGTCATACATTGACTGAATGCGGAACCAATCGTGGGTTTATAAGAGACGTCGGTTCCCTTCCCCCCCTCTTAACAATTAGCTTTTGGGTGTGAGTCTCCTAGGTCTCTTGCATTATGATATCAAGACGGTGAGGCTATCTTATCTGTTTTTTGGTTAATCTACTAATGAGCTATCTTGTATTATCTTGAAGGGGCGGTGGTGGTATTGTAGTGTTATTAGTGGACAGCCAGCCTGCATGAGCGTCGGGACTGCAGAAGCATGGCTGTATATTAGGGTCCATTTAGTGCTACATTAACTACATACAGAATCAACTGTGGGTTTATAAGAGCTATGGGTTTCCTCCCGCTAACAACTAGCTTTTGGGGGGTGAGTTCTCCTAGGTCTCTTACATGATGAAACCAACAAAATGAGAGCAATCATATCATTTTCTTTTCATGTTTCTAAGTATTGGTGTTTGGGCCATTTGGCCCATATCTAGTGTAGTTTTGTGTTTGTTGTAACATGAGTAAACGTCTTTGAGAATTATACCGTAACTTCATCTAGATGTTGATGACTGATGACGGCATCGATATGATTTCTAACTGAACTACATAGAGGAGAGGTGTGAAGACAGAGGAGAGCTAGAAGTCTGGAAGTGATGAAAAACAAGCATTGAGGTTAAATTTTGATCAATGCATGTTTCAAATTGTTCCATAATTCTTGGTCTTAGGCCGATCAGAGGGTTACCTTGTTGTTTCTCTGCTTCCAAGTTCTAACCTATTTATCATGTATCCTTATTTTGCTACAGTATTGCACTAAAATAAGGTAATCAGAGTACCAGTGATCCAGCCTTACTCTTCCTTTAGTTCATGAATCTTTTTAGTTCATTGTTTAAAATTGGTGCTCTTCGTGAATTCAATAATTCCTTTGTTGTTCAGATAAACTTACACTTAAATCAGGTTTCATGAATCTTTTTAGTTCCTTTTTCTAAATTGGTACTCTTCTTTTATTCCTTTGTTCTTTAAACTATCTTAATCAACTTAATGAACTAATCTATCTGAAGCGTATATGTTGTATATTTGTATCACTAAGTTGTTTTAAATGTAACTTCTCACATATTGTGGATTTTAAGGCAATGGAGTTAGTCAAACCGGTAAGATATCTATCTAAAACAACTTGTCAAGTTTGTTGCCTTCTAACCAACAGAGATACATACACCTGCTTTATTGTTACACCTGGTGATTAGATTTTCCTAGGGTGTCAATGGATATTCAACATATCCCAATTTACTTCAAATCCACATCCTTTTATGTAAATATAAATAGTAATAATCAATGCCTACTGTTTAACATCCGCTTCATATATAATGAATATACAAGGTTAAATATTTAATAGCTACTATATATATGATAAAACCATAAAAGTAATTTATACTTAATATATATATTCTTCTTAATTTGTAATTAGTAATTATACTCCCAACGCTTTGAATTTGTATCATGAGTATCAATTTTATTTAGCTTAAAGACTTTCTTATTTTTAAAAATATTTTATATTACATTGTTGTTTTGCTAGAATATTTCTACCATGAATAAGCCTATAGAATGCAATACTTACCTACTTTTCCCAGAGTGTCAGTGGAGTCTCAGATATTTTCTATTAACCAGTTAGAGTGGTGGAGGAAGCAGCTGCTTTAATGCTTTTAATGGGGAGTCATTACAAATGCATTTCTATAGGACGTTATTTTTATCTTCAAATCTAGATGAAGTTAAAAATGTATGCCAACCAAGCCATAAACACTTATGGTGCATCCATAATCTTTGCACTAATTAATCTTTCGGCTTAAACTACAAGTCAAGGATCAGTAGCAAAAATAAAGGTAGGTCTTTGGATGAAATGAGGCTAATTTTCATTGTAATGGTTTGTGGAAAATATAGAGAATAGGAGGAGATTCATGTGTGACATGGTTAATTCGCTGAAGAAGTATACGCTGTTTTCGATCATAATTGATGAGTGTGATTGTTAGCTTAAGACTTGGTTTGATAGTAGGGGAGGTAGAGTAAGTTAAGGGACAAAATTAAAAATCCTCTTTGATAGGGGGTTTTTAGAGGGTAAGGTGAAGTAGAGTAAAGTGAGGTGAAGAGAGAGAAGATGCAAAATGAACTAGAAAGTAAAGAGAGAAAACCCAATTTAGAGAGACACAAGAGTGAGGAGAGAGAAGATGCAAAATGAACTTAAAAGTCATGTACCTCCCCTTTCTCCAATCAAACAAGAACCACAAAAGGTATATGCCTCCTTACACCCAGTGTTTTAAATGTCGGCCGACGTGTCCGACATGTCGGCCGATATGTCGGTTTGAGGGCTCGAGCGACGCGACTTGGGCTTTGAAAAATCGGCCGAAATGGCCTTTTTTTCCTGCTATTTTTTTCTAACCGGGTTTGGGTTTAGTGCTGAAAACCCAAATCCGTTTCACTTTTGACCTATTCTGAGAGATATGAACCCGATAGCAAAAAAAACTAGAGCAAAATGGCCGATGTTCGTCTCTCTCTCTCGTCCTTGTCGCTGTAGGTTCGGAACCATCACCGCCTCGTCCTCTCTTTCTCTCTCTCTCTTCCTTACGAGGCTGCGACTTCGGAATCATCGCCGCCTCTTCCTCTCTCTCTTCCCTTCGATGTCGGAACCCAACGACCACTTCAAGTTTCCCTCTGGTGACTGGTGAGTCTTCTTCTATCTCTTTCTCTCTCTCATTCTCTCTCTCTCTCTGAGTCTATCTCTCTCTCAATCTCTTTGTCTCTCTCTCAGTCTCTCTTTCTCTCTCTGAGTCTCTCTCTCAATCTCTTTGTCTCTCTCTCAATCTATCTCTCTCTCTCCCTCTGGTGAATGGTTTCAATATGCAATTGAGAATCAAATTTCTACAATCGGTTAGTGACCCTAAACATCATATATTATTTATTTTGTTATATGTTTAGACTATAGAATTTATAAAGTATGCTTAAATTGAATTTAGAAATGTTTAGATTGCATTTAGGACATAATATTATACATAGGCGCACCACCCGATATGGCAATCCAATATTTAGTCCATGTCCCCCGATATATCCCCGATTTCCGCTATCCGATATGAATTTCAGCCGTCCGACATGAACCCGACATCCGACATTTAAAACCTTGCTTACACCCCCATTGAACCTTACTTTACCTTATCATCCGTTCTTATACCTAATAAAGACTTTCGGTTCAAGTATGTTGCTTCTTGAAAGTTAATCTATGGTGTTTGTTTTCTGCATAAAGTAGGCAAATTCATATTCTGTAAAACTTTGAGATAAAATTAGGATTTCTTCACTATGAATAATCGAAGAAGAATCTTACCCACACAGATAATAATATGTGTTATGGCTCTTCTACCCCTATCTCGTAGAGGTTCAGAATTGGTATTGGAGGGGACCATAGTCAACTTGCACCTTAGTCAGTTTCAGGTTAGCTCAAATCACCCACCTGGAAAAACCTTGGTGGCCTTGTCCATAAACTTCTACGCTATCCATTTGAAGCGTAGTTCTTAAATTTACTTTTTTTTCCCTGTTAACCTTTATCCCATGACAATAAAGCTGTTAGGCTCTTTTTTCTTGTCTTGGGGGCCCCGAGGGGTCCCTTCATTTTAAAGAAAGGAAGAAAGATAGAGTTTCTGATTTTGGGCATATTCTATGGGGCTAGCACGAGATAGATTTTATTTTTAAATTGGCTGCTATATTCGTAAAACTGACATTATAGACATGAAACCCTTCAAGCAAGAGATATATCTATAGAGTTTTTAGTAGAGTTAGAAATCAGTTAAAAAAGCAAGTTTCCATTAATGTAAAAATATAAACATATTTAGCTATTTGTAGGAGTTTTTAGTAGAGCTAGAAATCTATTAAAAAGTATGAATTTTAGGGTTAAGTTATTAACATATTTATATTTTCTTTCTAATAGTTATCCAAGAATTAGTTGTTTGTCCTCTCTTTAAGTCTTCATCTCCTATCTTACATAACAAAGAACTTCCTTACTAACATGAATGAGCTAGCAGTACAGCTGAGAGTAAGAGTCCTTATTGCTTTACTCGTAGAATAGTTGGGGCATATTTTCTGTCTTGCATTCAAGCACCTGTACGGAATCAGCAGTAAAAACATTATAGTTTGTTGGCTACTCTCAGTGTTTCAAAAAGATATAGTCTAGTCAGCCTAGACTCTCGCCTATGCTTAGGTGGTACCTAGGCCGCTGCCTAGTTCTTGGGAGTGCCTAGCTAATTGGAGACTGCTTACGCGGACTTCACCGCTTAGGTCTTGGCCATGATTTCCTCCATTGTTGCCTCCACATCCTCTAACCTCCTCTGGACTCCTGCGGCCTTCGCCACCAACTACGAACACCTTCTTCAAGTCCTCCAACCTTCAGCAAAATCTCATCCATCACCACTTAAATAAAATAAAAAAAATTCCTCCTAAGCCTAGCGTCTAGGCACCAATTTGGCACTTAGCTGTGCATAGCGCTTTCGATAACATTGATTGTAACTAAAAATAAAAAAATAGGAAAATTGCATAGGCCTTGTCTAGGCTCCCGCCTAGGTGCTAGGCGTCGGGTCAACGCCTAGGTTGCCTAGCGCTTTTTGTGACCTTGGCCACTCTTTTGCTTCATTCACGGCCAACACAAAATGTTGTTCTGAATGTTTAATCTGATCTTACTAAGATAGATTATCAGATCTAAAGTGCATAAATGATTTTACATTTCTTATTCTTGAAAACACTAATACAAGTTAAATATTTAGGGCAACATTCCAAATATTAATACTAGCCGTGCTTAAAGAAGTATATAAAAGGGTATTTTTAATTCTTCAACTGTTGTTTGGAAAGTTCACTAGAGGATGTTTCCATGATATTTTCACTGTTGGTGATGGAGGGGATGCCAGTCACATGCTCGAAGGATGAGAGGTATGCTCTAGGAGGGATGGATGTAAGAAAAAGAAGAAAATAAATAATAACCTACAGTCACATATATTGTGAATGAAATGTTTGTGGAAGTAAAATGATTTGCGAGTGCAAGAACATGGAACTTTCACTTTTTTCTAATTTTTATGAAAATTTAATATTTTCTTATGCAAAGGTTCATGGATGCAATTTGTTATTTCAGGCTCCAGGTCTATTCAAAATTACTTCCAATGTAATGTAAGAGAAATGCATTCTCTATATGATGGTAGAAAAATCTTTTGACTATCTTGTGCTACATGGAATTTGATATCTGACTCAAAATTGTCAAGAACCCAAGCCGCCCAAACAGTTTCAGCTCCTATGTCATTTTTTATTTGTTACTTCTTTTCTTCTGCGAAACATTTGCTTACATAGATAGATGTCTTATCTTGTGCTACACCGAATTTGATATCTGACTCAAATTTGTAAAGAACCCAAGCCGCGCAAACATTTTCAGCTCCTATGTCATTTTTTATTTGTTGCCTCTTTTCTTCTGCGAAACATTTGCTCACATAGATAGATGTCTTCTGAATTTTGTTTATTTTCCTCTTTTATTCTTAATTCCATGATCTACTTTCTTTCCTATAGAGCACTGTTTCTATATGCTCGGTATGGTTCAAAATTTAAAAATTTAAGGATATAACTAATTTTAAGTTGTTGTCTGGGGGCATTATGACCTTAAATTAATTTCCTATATTCTTCTTTGTAAATGCACATGTACATGTATACACGTGTAGATATTTACCTTTCATTGTGTAAACTTTTCATACTATCAGCTCATTAAGCAACACAGAACTCCGTAAAGAGAGGTGACTAAATATTATATGCCATTATCTCCATTCCTCTTTTTCTGCAATTGTTCTACTTGACTTTAGTAAAGTCTATTTAAGATTAAAACCTTTAATCTGGTGTCCATACTGCAGGTTCAAGCCGTTCTGTTGCTGCTGGGTGGTCATGAATTGCCCCCTGATATTTCTGTCATGGCACTGCCGAACAATGTGAATCACAGGGTATGGAATATTCATTATCATAATTTGTTTTAACTTGGCACTTGTTTTTCAACTGATTCCTCTATCTACTCTTTCTTACAAGCTTTCAAATGATCTTCCACGACCCTCCATGAATCCTCACAGAATAGCTTCCATTATGCGGTATCGGGAGAAGAGGAAAAACTTGTGTTTTGATAAGAAAGTACTCTATGACGTCAGAAGAGATGTTGCTTCCAGGTACACAAAAGAGGTTCTAGAATAGTTTTGTTTATAATTTTAACACCCAACATTTTAACATTTTAAAGAAATTGGGGAATCTTAGAGTCTTATCTTGGTATCTGATCGAGATGTGGTGCATCTGTTCCTGATGTACTATGAGCATTGCTGGAATGAACTGTTGGTTCATGATGTATGTGGCGGGAAAGGGCTGTTGGTTCATGATGTACATCATGGTTTGATCTCTAAAGTGTAATCACTTGAATCAAAAATTCTTGTTTACAGCCTTTTTGGAGTGAAAATATGTATTCTGTCTTCACTACGAAATTTGAATTTGTAATGTTGGGTATTTTAATTTTTATCCC